>JABTTQ020002248.1:0-116140 GCA_016081115.2 Rehmannia glutinosa
TGGCTATAAAGTTTATCTTAAAAATTGATAATTCAAGTGTGTCAAAGCTTTTCTGAAAAACAAAATTGAATCAAAACCAGGAAAAAGCTAGGATACTTAGATAGCAAGTGGAATGTCAATATTATGATTATGATATTGTCATTATAAAATCTCATGAAAATATTCTTGCAGATTTTCTAATAAGAGATGGATGGAATTGAAGCCGATTCCATCCTCACGACCTCAAGGCATCTTGGAGACCATTTGGAAATGCTACTCCGAGAATTTGATACCCTGGGTCATCTTTGCCGATTTGGCTGAAATTACAAAGGAATGATCGGGACAAAGTATTCGACCGTATACGAGCATGTGTCCGGTCTCACTCTCGATTGAGAACGGCATTTCAAGGGCCACTCTCGGCCGCTAATAAGCAAACGGAGCGTTTAGAGCGTAGGGCTCCCCAACCCGTAGAGGATTCAAGTACCTCTAGCATAAGTCCTAAGTGGCGAAATGTTGGCTCAAGGAAAAGCGATACTCTGAGTCAAATCCCGAGTTATCACATCAACCCAAAGACGTCCGGTAAAGGACGAAGAGATCAATCTGAGGCCTATGATGGGCACTTCTAAGGTTGATATTAACGAGATTAAAGTTTCTTCTTCTTGGCGAGAATACGAGGCTAATTGGGAGAAACGACACAGGCAAGGGATATCTCCGAGAAAAAATAAAGATCGATATTTTCGAAAATACCAAGAGGTTTGGATGTTACCAAATTCTAGCCTGAAGAAGTGAAGAGGTGGTACGAGTTTGGGGCTTTGGCTTGATCTATACTACTTCACCACCTTCCGAAAATCACAAAATTACCAAAGTGGATCCAGAAGCAAGATACGAGTCTTGGTCCAATAATGATAGCCTAAAACGAGGGGATACATTGGAGTCGTATTTCATAAGTGCAAGAATGAGCCGTCGGAAAGGGTGGACATGAAGCCTTCCATTATATCAGGCCGACGACCCGGATGAAAGAGCGCTTCAAAAATATCAGGAGGTTAGTTCGGAAAAGTACAATTGGCCATGACCTTCACCGAAGATCAAATTACTACAAGAAGGGCATGGGGATTGTGGGTCTGTTTTATCGAGATGGACAAAGTCAAGTTTCCATTCAAGTTTTATCAAAATTCAAAGTGAACGGATCATTCATGTTGAATACCATGACAGAAAAACAACAAGATTTGCGAAGAAGACTTATTCAAAAGAAAAGAAATCTTCGTCAGGAAAACAAGCTACCGGGGAGTAAAGAAACTCACGGAAATACTACAATATGGCTCACATCGCCATGGGGAACTTCGGGTGTCCCCGAATGTCAAAACTGAATGAACCGGAATTTGGCAAAGGATTCGGCCAAAAGTCGATCGGAGAAGACGTGACGGAGAAGAAAAGTCACGAAGTATCCAGTTTCGGGACCACCAAAAAAGTAGATTCCCTAACAAAGATAGTGGAGACATGTGACTCCAGGACATGTAACAACCCACTCAACAAAAAAGACAGAAGTGGGTCCGTAAAGATGCCGCCCAAAGTATTACAAGACAAAGGACGAGTCGCCAGGATTTGGAAGTTTGTATAAAGAACTTCGGATACCAGACAAGATGGGGCCAATCCATGTGAAGCAAGCAATAATTCAAGAGTTTGATGTAAGCAGTGACATCTTACATTTCAACAAGAGCTGAAGTCCGAAATTGAAATCTGGACTTACATCTATTTAAACCAGAGTTTGAAGGAGGCTGAGAACATCGAACATTTCCCTTAGTCTTCTTACAATAAACTTTCTTTGTAAAATTCTTTCTGTTGTGAGTTTAGAATTTCGAGAGTGTTTTCAGTTTTCAGTTTAGTTTTTTAATTTTATGTATAAGAGTGTGATAGCCTTTATGAGAGGCTAAACAAGTTTTCTCCTCCCAAAAGGAGATTGCGATGTAATAAATCTTTCTTTAAGTTCTTAATAAAATAAAAGCCGTTTGTTCAACATGTATTCATAATGTACTATTGATCAATCCCCTTTGAAGAATTACTTTACGCCTTGGAGTAGGAAACGAACAAGGTTTGGCTGAGCGGTTTAGCCAAGGAGTCGGATAACTTGCAGATCATCTTCCCGAGGGTGAGGTTGAACAATGAGGAGCCGTTTGTCAAACGACCGGGGCGATAATTTTCCGACTGGTGGCGTTGCGAACCACTTAACAAGTCGGTCTGTTTCGGTCAAAAGAGGTATGAATTTTAAGGATTTATTAATTTTACGGAAGATGTTGGGCCGATATGGTCGTAATGGACTATATCCGTTTTATCTAAACACTTTAGTCTGAAATCGATTTTGAATTATGAAACATTTACAAAAGTATGTCATATTGAGTTTATAGGCTGGAAACCTGACATGATCCACTTAAAACCTCTGAATAGAGACTGGATCTAAGTAGGTGTAACAATGCCACGAATGGAATAGGTATCAGAAAATGTAAATTTTCATAATCCTTGAAATTGGGGTTTTTGGAAAATAGCAGGGTATGACAGGATTGAAATTGCTAAATTTTGAAAGTTATAGGACTATAATTGCTACCTTTCAAAGATAAAGGACCTAATTTGCTATTGGGCCATAAGGGCAAAATTGTCCAGGGCATAAAATGCCACTTAAACAAAATATAGTCCTCTTTTGCCACTACTTAAAAGTTACTAGGTATATTTTGCAATTTGGCCTAACTATTTTTTTCAAGGTTTTTTAATTGTGTGCTGTATAAGATTCGAATAAAGTTCCAACCATTTTGTTATTTTTTTCATTGGAATATTAGAATTTCCATTGGAATATTAGAAATTTCCATTGGAGGTATGTTGTATAAAATTCCAATGATGTTCCAACCATTTTGTTATTTTTTTCATTGGAATATTAGAATTCCCATTGGAATATTATAAATTTCCATCGAAATTTTTAGTATTTCCAATGATTTATTCCAAAGGTTTTCTTTACCATTAGAACTAGTGTTGCAAATTTTCCAAATAATTTATTGTGATGTTGGAATTTCTGTTGGAATTTAATATTCCAAAGAAAATTCCAACCATTTATTCCAATAGTTTTATCTACTGTTGGAATTTATATTGGAATTTTCAATGGTATCACAGTGTCGTTGAATCTCCATTGAAATTGTAAAAATTCCAATAGTATTTCCAACGATGTATTCTAACTATTTTCTTTACCATTGGAATTACTATTGGAATTTTCCAACGGTTTGTTTTGGGGCTGGAATTTTCGTTGGAATTTTAATTCCAACTGTTTATTCCAATGGTTTTTGTTTACCATTGGAATTACTGTTGGAATTTTCCAATGGTTTGTTGTGATGTTAGAATTTTCGTTGGAATTTCTAAAATTTCAACAGTTTTTTATTTCGTTGGAATTATTCTGCTGGAATTTGATTGTTTTGTTGTAGTGCCTAATTACATGATAATGCAATTTATTTACGTTTATTACTTAAATTTAATAACTATTATCATTTTCCTTACAACTTGATTCGGTAAAAAATGCTATTTAAAATTCGTTCTTTAGTATTTGAAAAATAAAATTGTTGTCGCCGTATTTTTAAGAAGACGATACTTACATTTAGTCATTTTCCATAAAACTACTATTGCTCAATCGATCAAATAAATTTTATTTAAAAGAAACTATGTCTTAATTTTGAGATTTTGAAATATCCTTTTCGATAAACCCAACATTTTACTCCAAATATATTATCTTGAATTAACAAAAAATTATTATGATTTTTGAAATTCTTGGCATAAATTAAAGTAGTATTTGAACCTATTTTATTAGAAAATAATTTTATGCTTTACAAGCATATTATTTTATTTTGTGATCTATTAAAACCATCTACTACTAATTTGATACTTTAACAAAGACATTGGCTCATATTTTGAAAGTTCATCTAGTAAAATTTCAATTTCTAAAAGAATAGTATTTGAGATTTATTTTGTTAAAAATCCGATCTTTATATTAAAATAGCTAAGTGCCTCATTCTTGATTTGTTGAACTAATTACTACTCGATTTAGCTAATAGATATATTATTTATACTTAGAATTATTTTTATTTTATGGTTTATATTAATAACACCTATTTTCACTTCTTTAATGATTGTCGATTTTTTCAACTTTCAACAAAATATATTAACAGATTTGGATTTCTCTCTTAACAACTAATTTTTTTGTAGCATAATATTTATTTAAATATTTTATTAATTTCGAAATTTACATTTATATATTTCGAAATAAATTTTATAATTTGATTAATTGCTTGATTAATATATTTGACTTGCATTATTGGTTCTAATTATGTTTAATACCTTAGATTATAAGTAATGATATACTACTTGGGAATTATTAGTACACCTTATGTAGGTCCCAGGGGTGTAAGTGTAAGGTTTAGAAGGGGGTTGAATAAACCTTACCAAATTTTCGATTTAGTCCTTTTAAATCTCGAGTTAATTTACATGTACCGTGTCCTGAAGGACGATCGAATTAGTCACCAAGAGAGTTAATCTCTCAATGCACTCAATTTGAGTTTGTTGATGGAGTAACTCATTTGTTGGCTACAATTTAACTCAATTTGTGGTTTTATTTTAATGGAAGACTTAACACCCTTAAGTTTGATAAAGCAAGATTTTAGAGCTTGATTTAGTACTTATAAATTATCAAATGGATAGCAAATTTATCACAGATATAAGCAATTAATAGTGCGGGAATTTAAATCTTGAAATGTAAATGACACAAGAAAGTTTTTATAGAGGTTCGAAGATGGGGTAATTCTTCTACTCCTCTCTTCTCCAACTCTTGGAGGAATCCACTAAGTAATGATCGTTTACAAAGCGTATGATCCGGATACAAGTCTTGATCACAACGGCCGACTTGATCCTTGGGACTCGATGCGAGACGCCTTGATCACTCACCAAGCTTCTCGTACGACTCGGCGGCTTCTTCACAGGAGCATTTTGCGCTTGTTACTACTGACTCACTTGCTCAAGCTCTTTGGATTTGATCGAAGCCCTACAAAAGCTTAAGACTTGGTTCAACTTGAACCTTTCTACAATCCTTCCTGGAATGTAGACCCCTTTTCTTCAAGAGTTTCCTCTTCAAGCGATTGAAGTTCTCTTTCCTTCACAGGTGAGTGTTGGATCGATGTACTTCGTAATGTAGGCTTGAGGATTGAGATTGTTTCAGTTTTTCTAATGTGCTTGTGTATCTCACGTATGTGTCATTCATGCATCCTCAAACAAACTCCTCAGCCTTTTATAGTGAACTTTCAAAAATTTGCCCGTTGAAGAGATAGGCTTATTTTTGAAAGTCACTTTGGTCGTTGGCTTGCGATTCTTGGAATTGCCGTTTCCTCGTATGAATTGTTCTTTTCACCTTTTTGAGTTCGACACGGTGTAGTGCTTCCCATTGGTTCATTCCTTTTGCACGCTTCTCGGGACTGAGCACTCCAAGAAAGGTGTTATGGAGATATTACTTGTTTAAGTAAATCTCTTGATTTACGCAACGGTTCTTTTACTGATTATCTCGACTTGATGCATTTCCTTGCTTTTCCCGGGTGACTTAGAGTCACTTCCAATCATTGGATGACTCTTACATCACTTCAACTTGAGACTTAGCTTTTCTTGAGTTGACTTGGTCGATGCTCCACTGTTTGCATCTCATTGCTTCTTGATAGAGTTCCGTCTACTCTTCTTTTGCCATACTCAATTTTGTCTCGCATCGTCGAGTTTTCCTTCCAGTCTTGATTTTCTTCTTGCATGTTAGGCGTAGGCGACTTAACTCACTTGGCCACTCTAATTGTTACAATACAATTTACAACAAGAATTGGGGTGCCAACTTTCTATTCTAAGTTTTACATGGCATTCATCAAAATCTAAACAATAAAATTCCTAACAATTTCCCCCTTTTTGATGATGCCAAAACTTAAACCATACAAAGATGCAAATAACAAAGATACATCTGAGATAGTGTATTGACATAGAATGTATCGTGAGAATCAATCTTTTTATTGATCATATCATTCTTGTACTTAACACTGTTTGTTTACAAAGTGTATCGAGTATATAATTGTCTTCACAAAAAAATTTATAACTTTATTACGAGAAGACTTACATTGTATGTATTTATATAATAAAATACATGAAGGGTTGACAACACTTCATCTCCTTCATTGTCTCCTTCTTTCATCTTGTTCAGCCTCTTCTTCTCTTTCTTCTCTTCTTCTCGTCGTCATTTGCCTTCTTTTTTTCTTCTCATATGCTTTTTCAGTGACTTCATCTCTTCTCATTCTTTCTGTCTCTCCCGCCATAGCTGAGTTTGTCTCTTGTTTTCTTCTTCTAATCTTTTTGCATACTCGGCGTTAGCTTTAGCCACTTGCAAATTCGCTACTTGGTCAAGCCCCACCCAAAGAGATCCCTCCTTTCTTTCCGGATCTCGTATTCAATATTCTTGAAGCGCGAGGCCCATCGTTAGCTTCTTCCTCCACTACTACTTCTTCCTCTACCTCGGGCGATATCTTTGTCTTTGGGGCCTTCTTCTTTCATTTGAGTGACCACGGAGTGACCAGAGTGATGCAGGTTGTCCGCTGTCGCCTTCTTCACATAATGTGAGACCCTTTTCCCAAGACAAGTCCCAAGCTTGAGCCATGGACATATTTGCAAAATATCCTTGATTCGAAAGCGTTTTGAATTCGTCAATCGATCGTGGCTCTGTCCCGACATCCGAAATGGCATACGTGTCTCTGTCTACTAGAATGCCTCCATGTTCTTTCAAGATGTTCATCACCCAGCATCCATTCTTCCTTCCACTTCCTTCATCCCTCGCTTCAATTGCTTTTCTCTTCTCGGCCATAGATACAGAGTGTTGAAGTGGCGAGTCACGGGGAGTTTCTTTGCTTATAATGTCATTTGTGACAGGACCTTGTTGGGGTTTGTGCAATCATCAATGTCATATCTGCACGATCCTTCCCCCTCAACAAGCTTTCTTTCTTTCTGTTTCAAGACTTCCTGGTGATTTCCCTTCTCATTTGCTCCTTTCTTTTCGAAGCTTGATTTTTCGCTTTAAGGTATTCCTCTTCCCCTTTTTGGCATCATCAAAGGATAGAGGAACCAGGGAACATCTTTGGCAAGCATGAAATCGAAGTCTGCGGATAGTCGAAGTTCTGCTTCAAGTGCTGCTGCGTTGTAAGCAACACGGAATTCGTGATCGAGTAGCGTTGGACTCGGTGAAATCGCTTCATCTCACCATGAGAAGGCTGAATTTTCTGGTCATGTGTTCTTCCAAACGCAGTATATCATTTGTATGTTGCTCACGCAGCAGCTGACTTGATTTGTGGTGTGAGCTTCATACATATGTTCAATGTGTTCTCTCGGCCGTTTCGCATCGGCATTTTTGACTCTCCACACGGCTTGACTTGTTGAACAAAGTTAAGTATCTTACCTGTTCCACACGCATTGATTCTCTGTTGTTGCCACCATTCCCTTATCCCGATTGTGATGCCTCTCAAGTCATTTGTAGGTTGGCATCTCTGTTGTCCGATCGCATGTCCAAAGAGGCCGATGCCTCTCCATCCGTTCAACCTCAAGCAAAGAGTGCCTTGAACACTTCTCGAACTTGGTGATTCTTCATTGCGGTGATGGCCATCTGATGGCCATCAAAATCAAAATCAAAATTCGGAACAATGGTGCACGAGTGAAAACAGTGAGCTGTCCGTGATAGCGTGCTTGTTCGTTTCGACTCTTCGTGGAGTTCGGTATCTCCAGTGAGAAAGGAAAGATTCTACAAAAGATTCATCACCGCCGGGATCATTCGATGATGAGTGGTGCGCGTGAAGTTCTTTTGGGAATCGATCCTGCTTTGTAGTTTGAGGAGCCCGAGAAGTGGTCTCTTGTTGGTGGGGTCTGTTGTGAAGTAGACCCGGCTGCTTCGAGCTCACTGCCTTAAGCAACTTCGTTGGTCTCGGTGATTTTTCCATTTCGATGAGATCGATCCTCGGCCTTATCGGAAAGCGTCATCGGACGATGATGAGATTTCCATAGGTGGCTCATCATCAAAGTTAAAGGTTTTGACGTAGTCTTGGGATCGGACTTACTCGTGCTTGGAACACCCGTGAGTCTTTTGGATTTGTCATGGGGATGACTCGGAATTTTCTTCTTCGCCTTCCGATCCCGAGAAAAGTGACATCGAGTTGTCCTGGGAATCAAGAAGTGCGATCTCCTTCTCGGATGGGTCTATGATAGCGGAAGGGATGTTCTCTGGCTCCTTTACCCCGGAAGTCTCAACCTCCCGTGGGCCTTCATTTCCTCCGGCGGTCTCTCTGCTGCCGCGAGGCCTTGGTCCTCCTTTCGGATGTCACTGTCTCGGTCTTCTACAGATGGCATCCATCGAGTCTCAACCCCATGGATTGCACTTTCATCGCCCCAGTGTTAACTCCGAGGGGCTATTCCTTCCTCGTGCATTTGCATCGACGGCGTCATTAACGCCAGCCATTGGCACTTCAGTTGGCAGTCTCAAGACAGCCTCAATCGCCGAGCTTCGTTGATGGCAACTTCTTTGTTCTTCTTGTGATTGTAATTTCTCTTCTTCACCTCCTTGATTCTTTGTCGAGTCATCGGCATCCTCAGGACCTTGCTGCAGCGGTGGAGGGAGTTTTCCCCGGGCGCGCACCGGTGAGTGACTTGGAATGGGGTCACTCGTCTCAAACTCCTACCGTTTCAATTGATGGTTCAGCCGTTGGGGGCAGGTGGTAGCACACCTTCAATAGGGGTTGGCTCGTTTGGGGTCCCCATTATTCCAGTTCATCGCCATTTCCCTTATTCGCTTCTTTTCCGAGTGAGTGGGGAAGTGGTAGAAGAACATCGTGGCTATTTCTTGAACCACTCCCATTGGATCGATTTCTAGCATTGTCGTGTTGGAGGACTCTCCTGGTCCCTCCATCGAGTCTTTGCTCGTGAAGGATTCTTGACTCGTGCAATGCTTGCCTTTGCATTTGCAACTCTTACGTAGCGACAACATTCTCGGTTCCTCGTCACTTTCGGAGAAGATATCAATGAGAGGATGTGTGTGTTACGTGGTGCGGAGATAGGCGGATGCTTGCCTTCTCACGTGCTTTGGCTTCTTGACTTGCTTTTCTCTCTCCCTGTCCTTGTAGATCTGCGGGATGTCTAAGCAGTTGTCTTCATCAAGTCTTTGGGAGCACGATAGTTAGTCCAAGGAAATTTAGCAGATTCTTCTTCTTCTTCTATGAACTCGGGCCGTTGGAACTGTTCCCTTGACTTGCTCAACTTCCATTTCCTCCACTCACGCAGGCGATTTTGGATGTCCGGGTAAGGTGGAGATAGGATCATTACATCACTATCTGCTTTCGTGAGGTTCTTCTTGTGCTTGGTGTGTGAGCTACTGTTTGTGTCTTCGTGTTGCCTCTGCTGATCGCCTTGACAGACTTGGCTGTTTCATCAACTACATCGGAGACTCTACTTCTCCGGTAGTCTCCGGATGTTTGTGCTAGGCCGAGTAATCGGCTGGTGGTTTCTCCGGGCTCGGACCGCTGACGAGTGTCGCCGTCTCTGGTTTGCACCGAGGGAATTTCAGTTCGAGGCGGTGTCCTCGAGTCTTGGGCGGGGGCAGTGTCTTTGGTGTTTGTTTCGAGGAGTGGCCGTGCAGGCTTGTTAGTTCTCCTCCTTTTGACGATCGGAGAAGGTATTTGTGAGTCCTTCTCGACCGCCGCCCGCACGGCAGGCGGTGACTCTGCTGCGGGCGGAGCATGTTTGGTTTTTTTCTTTGCGGGGCAAGCTGTCTTCTTTAGTGCAGGTGACTTTCTTCTTGGTGGAGAGGAAGCATTTGTATCTTGGGTGGTGATTCCCCCCTTTGGTGTCGACTCTCTTGGCGTAAGCTCGCTCCACGTGCACCGAGAGGTTAGCTCGAACATCCTCTTGTTAACATGGAAGGCCTTCCCATGTCTAAGAGGACTCCTTTCACCTCCAATAGTCGGCCAATCACCGGGCCATATCCCGGGATCCTCCAAATGTGCCATCTTCTTTGAAGGACTTGTTCCCCACGTTCGCGGAGTTTGTAGATAAACTCAGCCAGTTTATCTTCTTTTCTTCGATGATTGCAGCCATCACAATCGGCTTTGCCTTTTTGATTGGTCAAAGTCGCCAAATTTGATGTCGATACTTTTTGGCAACTATGTCCAAAGAACTTGTGATAATCCTCCTTGGCCGATCTCTTGTTTTTTGTGTATATTATTTTATCGGCAAAGTCGGACTTGGCTATTTCTTTCCATGCGTCGATCACGTTTACATCGCTTCTTTGATCTCGGATGCTCCTTCTTTGGTAGGGAGCAATGTTCACCAAATCCTTGGCGGTGATAGTCATTTGCTTCCGTGAGCAGATGACTTGATTCCTTCATCGTGAATCTCGGCATTCACGTAGAATGTGCGACCTCCTCCACATAGGTCATCGGATATTCAGCGTTAGAAAGCGGTTTTAGTGGGGACGTTTCCAACTTCTCGGCAATTTTCTTCACCAGGGTGTCGTCGGACCCTGCTTCACCATTAAAATCGAAATCCACCGTCGAACCGGTGTGGATTTGCTTTCCTAACTTAGTAAAGTCATAAGTTGGTGCCATTTCTCGAATTATATCAAGGAAAAACTCAGAAATTGATTTGAAGGTTGATAGGGTTTTGAGAGTATTTGCCTTTGCCTTTTGAGAGAAAGAGATGAGCAGTTTTTAGAAGTGTGAGAGAGAAACGGGCGAAAATGGTTTAAATATGGTTTATGAAAGGCGTGCGGGACGGTTTTGAATTGTGATCGAAATCAACGGCTTGGATTTCGACGCCTATTGAGCATTTCACGTCTCGTATTTAATGCGGCAGCATTTATATCCAATCATAAGCTTAGTGTGCGGCTTTATGTGTACACATCATCATTATCCGACGTGATCCTTAAAACATTCCCGCTTAAGTCAAAACGATTGCGTTTTTGTCACTTTGCTCATAAGTTATTGACTTATCTCTTAGCCGATTTAACTCTACTCCTCATGATTCTCTTAGTGACTCATTTATCAGTGACTTGGTGTATTGTCTTTTCCGAATCTGGTGATTTCTTGGTGAATTTTTGTTTTCGGCTCTTTTTCACTCCTTTTTACATTCCATTTCTCTTCTTTGATTTGTCCGAGTGTCACCACTCAATTAGCCCCAACTCGTGCTTGAGTTCTTCAAATCTTGACTCACATAATGGTTTTGTGAAGATGTCGGCTAGTTGTTTATCGGTTGAGATATATTCCAAGATAATGTCCTTCTTTTCAACATGATCTCTTATGAAATGATATCGACATCAATATGTTTTGTTCTTGAGTGCAACACAAGATTTTGAGTGATTGCAATGGCACTTGTGTTATCACACATGATTGGAATTTCTTTTTCTTCAACTTCATAGTCTCTCATTTCTTTGTCTCATCCATAGGACTTGGGCACAACATTTTGCCCAGCCTATGTATTCTCGCCTCATTTGTAGAGGTGGCTATTGAGTTTTGCTTTTTGCTAAACCAGGAAATTAGTCTATTTCCTAGCATTTGACATGTGCTGAAGTGCTCTTCTGTCACTCGCATCCAAAGATAATCGAATCGAATAGCCAATTAGTTTGAATCCACCTTCCTTTGGATACCATAGGCCTACTTCTTGGCTTCCTTTCAAGTATCTCAATATTCTCTTTTTCTTTGTCATATGGCTTCTTTTGGAGCGATTGAAATCTTGCACATACACCTCTGACAAAGGTGATGTCCGGCCGCTTCTTTGTGAGATAGAGCAATGATCCAATAAGTGCTCAGATATCTTGTTTGATCTGAGCTTGCCATCTGCATCCATGTCCATTTTGGTGATGTGTTCATTGGTATTTTACAGAAGTCTTCTCCTCCATACCAAATTTCTACATTAAATCTCCGGCATACTTTGTTTGACTTATGAAGCGTTCCATCCTTCAGCTTTGTTTCACTTGGAGTCAAGGAAGAATGTCGACCTCTCCCATCATGCTCATTTCAAATTTGCTTTGCATGAGGTTTGAGAATTTTTCACACAACTCTTTGTTAGTGGATCCAAAAATGATGTCATCCACATATATTTGAACAAGCAAAGTATACTCTTTCTTGTCTTGAATTACGAAAAGTGTTCTATCTACTTTTCCTTTTGTGAATCCATTTTCGATTTAGAAATTGTGACGAGGGTATCATACCATGCTACGGGTGCCTGTTTCAATCCATACAAGGCTTTCTTGAGTTTATATACCTTGTCTCCAAGAGTCTTACGCTCAAATCCGGAGGTTGTTCAACATACACTTCTTCTTCCAATAAACCATTTAGGAATGCACTTTTTACATCCATCGATATACAATGAAATTCTTATGAGCCGCATAGGCAAGAAACATCCTTATAGCTTCCAATCTTGCTACGGGGCAAATGTTTCATCAAAATCTATCCCTTCTTCTTGAAATATCCTTTGGCTACTAGTCTCGCTTTGTTTCTTACCACAAATCCTTCCTCGTTCATTTTATTTTGAATACCCATTTGGTTCCAATAACATTTTGATGTATGGGTCTTTGCACTAGTTCCCATACTTTATTTCTTTCAAAGCGATTCAGCTCTTCTTGCATAGCTTGAATCCAATGTGTGTCATCAATGCTTGTGACACATCTTTTGGCTCTATTTGCGAGATGAAGCATGTGAACATTGCTTCTGTTGAGTTCGGATCTTGTCTTGACACCTTCTCTTATATCTCCAATGACAAGTTCGGTGGATGGTCTCTCGGCCCATCTTACGTCAAAGTTGGAGTAAGTTAGCCGGATTGATCGACTTGCGATTTGTGTTGGTTGGTCGACTCTCGTTATCACTTAGCCGCAAATTTTCCGGTTGTTTTTGAGATTGACTATCTCATCTTCTTCGAATTGATAATTCCACTTGACTTACCAAAGATAGGATTCTTCTCGTATGGTTGGATGATTGACTTATCGGTGACTCTTCAATGTCTTTTCCATTTACATTTGGCTCATCAAATACTACATGAATGGATTCTTCCGTAACCATAGTTCTTTTGTTGAGTATCTGTAGGCTTTGCTTTCGGTGAGTATCTAAGAAGATACCTCATCGACTTTAGCATCAAAAGCCTTTAGGTTGTCTTTGCCATTGTTGTGAATGAAGCATTTACATCCAAATATTCTGAAATATGCAACATTTGGTTTTCTTCCAGTCCGGATCTCATAGGAGTCTTTGTTTGTCTATTTATCATACATCTGTTTTGGGTGTAGCAAGTTTGTGTTGATTGCTTTCAAAATCTTTTTGGTAACCTGCTTCACCTAACATGGTCCTTCTTTGCTTTGAGGGTTCTGTTCCTTCTTTCTCGCAACTCCATTCTGTTTGTGGAGTCCTTGCGGTGATAGTTCATGACAATACCATTCTCAATACAAGATCTTGAGTTATTATTCCATTGACAAACTCGGTTCCTCTATCCGATCTTATTTTGATAATGGTTTGACTCTTCTCATTTTGAATCCTCTTCATCAATTTGTGGTAGTTTTTGTAGAGTTTCTTTCTTCTTGCACATGAATATTGTCCATGTATATCTTGAGTAGTCATCTACTACCACCAAGGTGTATTTCTTTCCACTTATCTTTGTTTGGTTCCATGGGCCAAATAGATCCATATGAAGTAGATGCAATATTCTTGTCGAAGATGGGCATGTCTTTTCTTTGAATGACGACTTGATTTGTTTTCCCTTGACATGCATCACATATACTCTCCTTCTTGTATCGAGTCCTGGAAGTCCTTCTACAAGATGACTTCTTGCTACTTGTTAATTGTTTTGAAATTCAGGGTGACTCGGCTTTTTGTGCCCACGCCTAAACTTGATTCAAATTTGTGCTCTTTTGCTAGTAGACAGTACTAGGTGTTGCGAGTTGACCAATCCACTACATACATATTTTTGTCTACATCCTTGCAAAGACAACTTCATTTGATTCAATATCTTTGATTTGGCATATTCCCATGTTGAATCCAACATTGTAGCCCTTGTCACGAGCCGATCGATACTCATTAAGTTGAAGTTGAGTCCTTCAACATATGCAACATCGTGATTTCTAATCCATTCCTCTTGATGGATCCAATGCCTCTTATTTCACCAGGAGCTTCATTTCCTCCAAATATGACTTTGGCTCCTTTGACTTCCTTGAATTTTGATGATTTCTCTTATTTCTGTCATATGTCCGGAACATCCACTATCCATGTACCAGGTTCCTTGGCACTCATTTGTTCCTTGAACCCGCAATCAAGGAAATTAAGTTTTAGGTACCCATACTTGTGCGGGTCCGAGGGGTTAGAATTGTAAGATGATCCAACCAACCTATAGCCAAATGATTTGACTCTAAGGGGTTGCCATCTATCATCGGTGCCATAATCATAATTAATTCTCGCAAATTGCTTGGGGATTCTAGGTTCATACAAATTTGTCTCTTTTGTCTGTATACTGCATATGTGTTTTAGCAATTGCCTTCCTTGGGTAATTGTGGTGCTTTTGAGTGTAGTGCCTAGGTGCATGTGTGTCTTTGATGAAATCTCTTATACTTTTGGAATGGCCTTTCTTTGAGTTCTGGCCTTTGCCATTTGGGCTTATATTCCATAAGTCTATCTTTGATAGTTCACATTATTCCAATCGCTTGGCTTGGATATTTTCTACCATTCCCATCATATGTATTTCTTTTATGGATTTTCCGGGATTTTTGGTAGCTCTGTTTCTTCTTTACTGAGTATTTTTACATTTGAGTTTCTTTGAGGACTTTGAATTTCTTCTCGGTATCCTTTCAAAGACACTCAATCGGTCATTTTTTTCCTTTTCCTTTGTAAAAGGCCAGTTTGCTTAGTATTGTGCTTTGGAGTGAAAGTGTGTGCAATATTTAGAGTTTTGGATTTTTCGGACTCTTCATGACTTGAAGATCCTTTTCCAAAATTACTACTCTTGAGGTTTGACATGGCACAAAGGAATTAAATCTAAGCTGTCTTGTCTCCACATTCTCTTTGACTCATAATAAGATCATCCAATGATTTAGATGCCTTAGTGAATGAGGCAATAACATTTTTGAGGTCATTCTCCTCCTTTCTATAGCAGCAATTTCTCGCTACTAATTTAGCATTTTCAGCCTTTAAACTTTCATTTTCAATGACTATTTGACTTAGAGTACTCGGCTCCTTAGTCACTTTGAGTTTTGACTTTTAGGTGTTTTCCTCATTCAATAGTGTGTGTGAGGATTTAATGTGCTCAAAATCTTTCATCATTTTGCCTAATGAATCATAAAGATCGGTAGGTGATGAAGTGTGTGTGTCAGATCACTATCACTAGTGTCGAGCTTGTTGAATTAGATTGTACCTCATCTTCTTGATCTTGTTCTTTGGCCATTAAGCATATCAAGGCTTCTTCTTCGAGTCACTTGAGTAGTCGCCTTCAGCGCTTCTCTCGAATCGGTTGTCTCTCTTGACTTGTTGTCTCGGCCGATCTCTGCAGACCATCATTGCCTTTTTCTTTTCTTGTCTTCTTTCCCCGAAGACCTTTCTTTCTTCTTCATTCTGTTTTGTTGACCCACAGGATATGAGCGATCAATGGCATAGTGACCTGGTTGTCTACAGTTCAACATAGATATTGACCTTTTGATCGACTCTTTCCATTCTTGAGTTATCGGCCCTTTGATACTCAACTTTTTGATGATCTATTCTCTTGGTTGGCCTGTCTTCCCTTGATTTGGAGGGAGTTGAGTGTCTTCTGGAAGATTCACCCTTTCCTCTTTTGTAATTCTTATTGAAGAACTTGTTGAACCTTTTAACCATCGGGGCTATTTCTTCCGGGTCAATGACTTCTTTGACCTCGACTCTCTTCCCATCTTTAACAATTAGAGCAAATTGTTTTGGGTACAACTGTCTCTTCCTGGTCTTTTCTTCTCAGCTCAAACTCGTAGGCTTTAAGGTCTGAGAATAACTCATGATTGGATGTCTTTGATAGGTCCATGGAGTGTCTTAGTGCCATGACCTTCATTTCCCATTCAGTGGAAGACTTTTAGGATCTTCATACACATTTTTCGTGTATATTCCTTTCCGAGTGTAGACAGCTCATTTGTGATTTACGTGAACCGGCGTCTAGTTGATCCAGGTTCTCTCCCGAGATCATTTTGAAATTTTCAAATTTTTGTACCGCCTTTGATAATTTGTTTTCTTTGATTTGCTCCGAGCCTTCACAAATCAATGTCAACTTATCCTGATTTCTTTAGCCGTTTTGCATGATTTGACTTTGTTGAACATGGCCTTGTCCAAGGTTTTGTAGAGGATGTCCTTGGCTACATTGTCCAGGTTGTATCTTTTTGTCATCATTTGTCCACTCGGTTCTTGGTTTTTCAACCATGATGGTCTAGAGCGACATCTTCTTCTCCTTGTTGCAACTCTTCGTACATCCGTGTTCACCTTTAATATTTGTAGAGGCCCATCTTCTATTACTATCCACATCTCATCATGTAATCTTTGATAGATGAGCTCGCATACGAATTTTCCAATCATCAAATTTTCAATGGTGAACATAGGGATGCGTGTTAAATTTGCTTCCATGATAATGACTTTTAATAAAAAGAGTTTTGAAGGTTTAAGTACTAAAGCGGACTTTGAAAAGTTTGGAGATCCAGTTCGATAAGAACTGGTGCGGAGGGTTCAATGAACCAACCGCTCGATACCACTTGTAGGTCCCAAGGGGTGTAAGTGTAAGGTTTAGAAGGGGGTTGAATAAACCTTACCAAATTTTCGATTTAGTCCTTTTAAATCTCTGAGTTAATTCTACACATTTGTGTCCTTGAAGGACGATCGAATTAGTCACTCGGTAGAGTTAATCTCTCAAATGACTCATTTGAGTGTTGATGGAGTAACTCATTTGTTGGCTACAATTTAACTCAATTGTGGTTTTATTTTATTGGAAGACTTAACACCCTTAAGTTTGATAAAGCAAGATTTTAGAGCTTGATTTAGTACTTATAAATTATCAAATGGATAGCAAATTTATCACAGATATAAGCAATTAATAGTGCGGGAATTTAAATCTTTGAAATGTAAATGACAAAGAAAGTTTTTATAGAGGTTCGAAGATGGGGTAATTCTTCTACTCCTCTCTTCTCCAACTCCTGGAGGAATCCACTAAGTAATGATCGGTTTACAAAGCGGTGCAGATCCGGATACAAGTCTTGATCACAACAGCCGACTTGATCCTTAGGGACTCGATCCGAGACGCCTTGATCACTCACCGCTTCTCGACGACTCGGCTTCTTCACGGGCGATTTGCCTTGTTACTACAGACTCACTTGCTCAAGCTCTTTGGATTTGATCACGAAGCCCTACAAAAGCTTAAGACTTGGTTCAACCTTGAACCTTTCTACAATCCTTCCCGGAATGTAGACCCCTTTTCTTCAAGAGTTTCCTCTTCTGTGATTGAAGTTCTCTTTCCTTCACGGTGAGTGTTGGATTGATGTACTTCGTAATGTAAAGCTTGAGGATTGAGATTGTTTGATTTTTCTAATGTGCTTGTGTATCTCACGTATGTGTCATTCATGCATCCTCAAACAAACTCCTCAGCCTTTTATAGTGAACTTTCAAAAATTTGCCCGTTGAAGAGATATGCTTATTTTTGAAAGTCACTTTGCGATCGTTGGCTTGCAGTTCTTGGAATTGCCATTTCCTCGTATGAATTGTTCTTTTCACCTTTTGAGTTCGACACGGTGTAGTGCTTCCCATTGGTTCATTCCTTTTGCACGCTTCGGGATCGAGCACTCCAAGAAAAGTGTTATGGAGATATTACTTGTTTAAGTAAATCTCTTGATTTTCGCGGCAACGGTTCTTTTGATTATCTCGACTTGATCGCATTTCCTTGCTTTCCCAGGTGACTTAGAGTCGACTTCCAATCATTGGATGACTCTTTTCACTTCAACTTGAGACTTAGCTTTTCTTGAGTTGACTTGGTGATGCTCCACTCACCGTGCATCTCGCTTCTTGATAGAGTTCCGTCTACTCTTCTTTGCCATACTGTTTGTCTCGCAGAGTTTTCCTTCCATCTTGGTTTTCTTCTTGCATGTTAGGGCGTAGGCGACTTAACTCGGCTTGGCTCACTCTAATTGTTACAATACAATTTACAACAAGAATTGGGGTGCCAACTTTCTATTCTAAGTTTTACATGGCATTCATCAAAATCTAAACAATAAAATTCCTAACACCTTATAACTAGATGACTAATTATATAGGTAAGATAGATATAAGATTTGATTTATATGAGAGAATTTACAAGCTTTGTCTTTTTCTTTTTGTCCTTTTCCTTTTGTCTTATTCATTTTAAGGCATGCAAGCCTCATTCACCTCCCAAGGCAACTCTTGCATTTATGCAAGCATGAGCCCCTATTTTGCAAGCTTCCAAAAATTGTCATGAGTGCCTAGAGAAAAGGATGGGGAGGGACGACCATTAGCCCTCTCATTAGGGGGAGAAGACTCAAACTTTGGACAAAATAATCCTTTCATTCCTCTACTTCCATACTTAGCTATTTCACAAAGAAAACACAAACACTCTTCTTTAACATTCTTCCTCTACACTTAGTCATTTTCACAATAGCACACAACTCTCACTCCCTTTCAAACCCCTTAAGACCGAAAACAAATCTGGAAATTTGAAGAAAAGGGCCAAAAATTTAAGAGTAATAAGGTTTGGAATTGAGGTTTAGAAGGACTTTCAAGAAGTAAGTCACAAGGTAAGAACCCCTAGTCTAGACTCTTCTTAATTCTTTTCTTCTCTTCATTTTCTTTCATCCTTTGAAAACAAACTCTCCACCTAGGGGCTGTCCTAAGAGTTTGGAGACTTTGAGAAGGTATTACCAGGGAGAAAGTCTCATCTAGACCATTTTTACCAAAAAACACAAGAAGAGGTGGGTGAAACCTTTCAAAAATTCATGATTATTGCATAAAATGACATGAATATATGAGATTATATATCTTTTTATTTCTGAAAAATTTCAGTTCCTTTTTATTTCTGGAAAATTTCGAATATTATATATGTGTATTTGAAATTATGAAAAAAGTGATTATTGCTTAAGAAAATAGCTTTTGTATGCCTTATATGTTCAAAATGACTGAGAAATATGAGAAATACACTTTAATATGTTGTATAAATATTCTGAACATATGAATTTGTGAACAAATGCTTGGGCCATTTTTGCAAATAAGGCGAAATATAGGGCCAAAAGTGATAAACTCGAAAACTATGGGAACCTATTGTAAATTCTCGAAATTTTGGACTACAATTACTGTAAAAATATTGTATAAGTGATAAATAATATTTGAGACCCTCCGGGTCAAGCATATGCAAATATAAAAACATTTAGTCACCAAAATGACAATTTTTCGAACTTTGGGGGACTAAACTGTGAATTTTGAAAATAAGGACAGCCACTGCCCCGAGAATAACACAAACTTATTTTAAATAGTATTCTGGACCTTTAGTCCAAATCTCACGAAACACGGGCTTGAAACGAGCCCTTAACGGTAAAATTACTCTTGGGGCCAATAGAAGTTTTTAGAAAATCGGTACTAAATCTGAGAATTTTTTGAAATTGCTTTTAACCCATATACATACTACCCCAAATAAATTATTAGACCTGGAATCTCGTTAATACCTTTTCCGGTTTAAGAGATATCCATTTTTAAAAGTATTGGGTCAAAAATACTAATTTGGACAGATTTTGGGAGAGACCTATAATTTTCAAAAATATGACCCCAAGACCCTGAAAATACGATTCTTAGAAATTTTAGAAAAATTAGAGACTGACCTTACCTTTTCCGAGTTTGGGATCACAACTTATGAAATTTTAAACCCGACATAAATTTCCTCTTTAATTAAAATATTTTATTTTAAAATAAAATTTACCAGGTCATAGGAAATTATTTTATTTTCTAACTTCAGTTTATTCATATAAATATTAAAATATTTTTTAACTAAAAATTCTATTTTTAAAATTATTATCCGAATTTATTCGGGATTTTCATATCGACTAATTGTCCCATTAATAAGGCGACTTCCTCGTCCGCATAATCCGAACCTTATTAAGAACTTTAGTATAATACACTGAATTAATGAATAGAACCGGCTAGATTACCCTTCAAGATCTATCATAAGTGTCAATGATCGATCGTTGAATATCGAACGCGACGAGTCTTTGAACGCACTGGTCCTACTGACTGACTGACTGGGTTGGTGTCACACTTTCGTGCGCAACCAATAGATATGAATTGATGGATTTGTGGAATGGATAAGTCGCGTATGGGGTGGGTAGCTTGGCTACAGTCTCATGCCGGCCTCCATCGTCCAACTCCAAACCTCGAGCCGGATAGAAGAGCCTGGCGGGCGACTGGGTCGTAGGATTCTGGGAATAATCATGATTATGACATTCTCCAAGCTTAGCTGGCTCCACTGTGGAGACGTTGTGCCAACTGGGATAGCGACTATAGCCCTATCGACAGGAGGGATAAGGTGTACTGTTTGGGGAGATGATGTTTGATCAACACTTCTATGCCATATAAGGTGGTCTGGGTTGGCATCACACTTTCGTGCGCAACCAATTGATATGAGCTGACAGACTGTCTGGATTGGCGTCACACTTTCGTGCGCAACCAACTGATATGAATTGACGGACTGACTGGGTTGGCGTCACACTTTCGTGCGCAACCAACTGATCTGAGTTGATGGACTGACTGTTAACTAATATTATAAAAACTACTAAGTATATGAGAATACCATTGCACGTTTCTTTCATCAAAAAATCATGAAACGATTTTATTGCATAAAGTATAAGCCCCACTTGCACACACTCACCACACCCACTGAGAATTTTTGTCTCACTCCCACCTATTTTTCCAACCAGAGGATGAGGTTCTGCTGGAAGAAGACCACATCGAAGATTTCGAAGCTACTGATATAGCTCTTTATTGTGTTGAACTGTTGAGACAAATTGAATTTCATTTTGTATTGGACAATTCCTAGTAATCTCTTATGTAATATCCAGACGTAGGACCCGAAGAATGATGGTGACGAGGATTGAATTTTATTTTCGATTCAGCGCGATCGTGACTCGACTTAGTTTATTTAATATGTATGCTTATTTTGGGATTTTGCTATTTCTGTTTGGGTATATTAATGAATAAATGGGCCTTGCCTGGTAAACCAGCGTAAGTTAGACCATCCGAGTCACGGCTCCCGATTTGGGGCGTGACAGTTGTGGTATCAGAGCTCGGTTTGTAAGAAGAAAACTTACACCGAGCTAAATCAGGATAAGTTCCTCTGCCGTGGATTGGGTACCACTATTAGATGACATAAGTTGAGTCTTGGACACTATTTGAACTCTTTTGGATTGTCATAGTGTTAAGATATCCGGATATTTTTCGGTTGGGACGTTAGGTGATTCAGTAATCGGTGATATGAAAGTTATAATGCCCAGATATGACGAGACTTGAAGGATATATGTTATCACTTGATATTATCTAATTTGGCTAGGTGATATGCTATGTGATCCAAATGCTTAGTGATATTACTTTGGAAAATGATAATATGAGAATCACTAAGTATGATTTACAGATTGTAGTGCCATTGTGTTATTCTTTCCTAAACACTTGTGTAATCTTAAGTAATGGAATTTGACTCGTTGTTTGGGCTTCACAATTAAAAAATTTTCAGGATGTGAATACTGCAGGATCTTGACTCGATGTCGCTACTGAGTATTTTCTAAGTTATGATGTTTGACTTGCGAACTAAGTCTGAGATAATGATTATCTGGGATTATTCGGAATACTATTGCGATTTAGACACCTATATGCGAATTAGTTGTTACTTTAGTTGGTTGATTGTGACTTAGTTGTCAATTACTTAAGTGTTGGTTAACTAATGATGAGATGGGTACTAGTATTCTATATAAGATATATAAGAAGCGCACTTTATCCGAAATAATCGAGGTCCTTATGGATATGAGACATTGAGATTGTTATCAAGGTTTTAGTAGGAATTGCTCCTATAATTACAAAATTAAAAATGACTTATTTAATCATTGATAAGGTCTCAATTATTAAATATTGGTGGATAGAGAATCTTGATCGACCTTGTACCTTTGCGATAAAATCTGCTATAAATTGCCCAAGAAAAGATGTGACGATATGAATAAGTGTCGACCATTTAGTTAATCAAGACTATACAATGAGTACCATTTTCTTAAGTGAATAAATATTGACAAGCTACGACAAACAAGAATATGCTCAAGATTTGGATTATAAGATGGATGTTTTGAGCTAATAATTATGGAAATAGTATATTAAAGTGTTGTGGACTAAATACGACCGCTTAAGTGATAATCAAGAAATGATGCTCATCAAATCTTACAGATCGTATGAATAAGGTATTGTGAATATCTTCTACTACGTGATGATGGGAAGAAAATTTTGAGCTACACTGGGGTTTACTAGGAATATTTTTGCAGAATTATTATTTGAAGCTGACAGATGTGAACTTGGATCGAAAAAGAGTGCCTCTAGGCCGCATAAGTTTTGATATTGAGATTATAATAGATCCTGCATAATAGATACAATAAGTATGAATCTCGTCTTGAATTTGTAAGGAATTATTTGAAGAGAGAATTTGGGGACCAAATTTCTTTAAGGAGGGGAGGATGTGAGGCCCCGAATTTTTATACCATAGACGACACGATCCCGATATATTATCAATATTAGCATTGCTTAAATTATTACCTAATTACATGATAATGCATTTTATTTATGTTTATTACTTAAATTTAATAACTATTATCATTTTCCTTACAACTTGATTCGGTAAAAAATGCTATTTAAAATTCCTTCTTTAGTATTTGAAAAATAAAATTCTTGTCGCCATATTTTTATGAAGACGATACTTACATTTAGTCATTTTCCAAAAAACTACTATTGCTCAATCGATCAAATAAATTTTATTTAAAATAAACTATGTCTTAATTTTGAGATTTTGAAATATCCTTTTCGATAAAAACTTAACATTTTACTCCAAATATATTATCTTGAATTAACAAAAGTTTATTATGATTTTTGAAATTCTTGGCATAAATCAAAGTAGTATTCGAACCTATATTATTAGAAAACAATTTTATGCTTTACAAGCAAATTATTTTATTTTGTGATCTATTAATACCATCTACTACTAATTTGATACTTTAACAAAGACAATGACTCATGTTTTGAAAGTTCATTTAGTAAAATTTCAATTTCTGAAAGAATAGTATTCAAGAGTTATTTTGTTAAAAATCTGATTTTTATATTAAAATAGCTAAGTGCCTCATTCTTGATTTGTTTAACTAATTACTACTCGATTTAGCTAATAGATATATTATTTATACTTAGAATTATTTTTATTTTATGGTTTATATTAATAACACATATTTTCACTTCTTTAATGATTGTCGATTTCATTCAACTTTCAACAAAATACACTAACCAGTTGGATTTCTCTCTTAACAATAATTTTGTTTTTGTAGCATAATATTTATTTAAATATTTTATTAATTTCGAAAATTACATTTATATATTTTGAAATAATTTTTATAATTTGATTAATTGCTTGATAAATATATTTGACTTGAATTATTGGTTCTAATTCTATTTAATACCTTAGATTATAAGTGATGATATACTACTTGGGAATTACTAGTACACCTTATAACTAGATGACTAATTATATAGGTAAGATAGATATAAGATTTGATTTATATAAGAGGACTTACAAGCCTTGTCTTCTTCTTTTTGTCCTTTTCCTTTTGTCTTATTAATTTTAAGGCATGCAAGCCTCATTCACCCCCCAAGACAACTCTTGCATTTATGCAAGCAATGAACCCCAATTTTGCAAGCTTCCAAAAATTGCCATGAGTGCCTAGAGAAAAGGATGGGGAGGGACGACCATTAGCCCTCTCATGAGGGGGAGAAGACTCAAACTTTGGACAAAATAAACCTTTCATTCCTCTACTTCCATACTTTGCTATTTCACAAAGAAAACACAAACACTCTTCTTTAACATTCTTCCTCTACACTTAGTCATTATCACAATAGCACACAACTCTCACTCCCTCTCAAACCCCTTACGACCGAAAAAAAATCTAGAAATTTGAAGAAAAGGGCCGAAAATTTGAGAGTAATAAGGCTTGGAGTTGAGGTTTAGAAAGACTTTCAAGAAGTAAGTCACAAGGTAAGAACCCCTATAGTCTAGACGCTTCTTAATTCTTTTCTTCTCTTTATTTTCTTTCATCTTTTGACAACAAAATCTCCACCTAGGGTCTGTCCTAAGCATTTAGAGACTTTGAGGAGGTATTACCAAGGATAAAATCTCATCTAGACCATTCTTACCAAAAACACAAGAAGAGGTAGGTGAAACCTTTCAAAAATTCATGATTATTGCATAAAATGGCATGAATATATGAGATTACATATATATTTTTATATTTAGAAAAATTTGATTCCTTTTTATTTCTGGAAAATTTTAAAATTTATATATGTGTATTTGAAATTATGAAAACAGTGATTATTGCTTAAGAAAATAGCTTTTGTATGCCTTATATGCTTTCTTTTTTTATATATATGTTCAAAATGACTGAGAAATATGAGAAATATACTTTAATATGTTATATAAATATTCTGAACATATGAATTTGTGAATAAAATCGAGCTTGGGATAAATAATAATAATACATTATGTATGACCTTAGGAATATGGCTCCCCGTCGTGGAAATCAAGTCAATGGTGAGAACTCCACTAACACAAGAAATCAAACCACTGCTACTACTGGAGACATAATTGTTGAGTTTCTCAGAGGTGTGCAAAACAACGGGGACAACAACAACAACAATGCACGAGTTGTGGAACAATTTTGCCACTATCGTCCACCTACATTCAACGGACGTGATGGCCCGACAGCAGTAGAAGAATGGTTTCAATCGCTATAGAGGATTTTTCGACTTATTGGATGCACAGACGAACAGAGAGTCGTATGTGCTGCTTTCTAACTTACTGAAGACGCTGATCATTGGTGGGAAAAGTATTGGAGGACTAAGACCGAGGAAGATCGAAATGCTTTAACATGGGATGAGTTCAAAATGATTGTAATGGAAATGTTTTTCCCACAATCATATCGGGACAAGAAGGAGACAAAATTCCTTAACTTTAAACAAAGAAACATGACTGTCACAGAGTATGAGAGACAGTTCAATCAACTAAGTCGGTTTGCTCCACACCTAGTGGATCTTGATTTGAAAAAGGCTCGAGGTTCGAAGGGGACTTGAGCACAACTATCGGGAATACTATCTCGCTCAAGGAGATTTGGAATACTCGGTGATGGTGAGAATGGCTCATGAGGTGGAAGCAAGTTTCTTTGGGGACGAAGAGGAGCAAAAGTTGGTCGTTTTACGAGAAAAGAAAATGGGACCGGGCAAGACATAATAAAAATGAAAATCAAAATAAGCAGATAAAAAGCGATGGAAATGCACGTCCAACTACGCAGCGAGACAGCTGACTTGCCCAAAATGCAAGAAGAATCATTTTGGAGAATGTTTAGGCTGGACAAAGAAAATGCTTCAAGTGTAAGAAGCCAGGACATGAAGTCTCTAATTGTCCTCTTTTAAAAGCTGAGCGGGAAAGAAGAGAACAAACATCCGGAGGTAGAGCTCGAATGTATGCTATGACTCAGGAAGAAGCTGATCAAAACCCGAGTACAATGTCAGGTATGCTAACCATCTCTGCAATACCTGCTCTTGTACTTTTCGACACTGGTGCCACACATTCGTTTTTATCTGCCAAATTTCATGCTATATTAGGACATAAGAGTGCTAGAGTAAGTGAACCCCTTGAGGTTGGCTTGCCATCTGGAGATTCAATAACAGCTGACTCAGTAAATAAGGATGTTGAAGTGAATATAGGGGGAAAATATCTTATAGTTGATCTATACATAATTAAGATGAAGGATTTTGATGTAATCTTAGGTATGAATTGGCTTAGTAGATATCAGGCAGACATTAAGTGTCACGAGAAAGAGATAATATTCAATTATTTGCCGGAAATGATGAGATAAAATTCTATGGGATTAAGTCTAAAAAGCGTTACCACGAGTGATATCGGCAATGAAGGCAAGAAAGATGTTGAAAAAGAAAAATTGTCAAGGATATCTAGTGAGTTTAGTAGATACCTCGACAACCGAAGTGACACCTAATGACGTACCAATTGTGCAAGAATTTTTTGATGTATTTCCAAAAGATTTGCCGGGAATTCTTCCAGATCGCCAGGTTGAATTTGGAATAGATTTGGTACCTGGGGCAACACCTATATATAAGGCACCCTATAGGATGGCACCAAAGGAGTTACAAGAGTTAAAGGCGCAAATACAAGAACTTTTGGATTTGTGATTTATTAGACCTAGTGTATCACCGTGGGGAGCCTCAGTGAACTTAATCGACTCACAGTGAAGAACAAGTACCCGCTACCGAGTATTGAAGACTTGTTCGATCAATTGAGAGGTGCCAGCACTTTCTCTAAGATTGACTTGAGATCCGGATATCATCAGTTAAAAATTAAAGAGAGTGATATTCCAAAAATGGCATTTGGAGCTCGATATGGACATTACGAGTTTGTAGTAATGCCATTTGGGTTAAGTAATGCACCAACAGTATTCATGGACTTGATGAATAGAGTGTTTCATCTGTATCTAGACCAATTCGTTATAGTCCTTATAGATGATATACTTGTATATTCAAAGAATAGAGAGCAACACACTGAGCACTTAAGAATAGTGCTAGAAACACTTCGCAAGGAAAAGTTATATGCGAAATTCAAGAAATGCGAGTTTTGGCTAGATCGAGTGGTGTTTCTTGGACATGTAATCACTGCTCAAGGAATTGAAGTGGACCCAGTTAAAGTTTAAGGGATCAACGAATGGAATGCACCTACGAATGCGAATGAAGTTCGCAGTTTTCTAGGTTTGGCATGCTATTATCGGAGATTAATTGAGCTAGGGCCAACAGTGATAAACTCAAAAACTATGGGAACCTACTATAAATTCTCAAAATTTTGGACTGAAATTACTGTAAAAATATTGCATAAGTGATAAATAATATTTGGGGACCCTCTGGGTCAAGCATATGCAAATATAAAAACATTTAGTCACAAAAATGACAATTTTTCGAACTTTAGGGGACTAAACTGTGAATTTCAAAAATAAGGACAGCCACTGCCCCGAGAATAATACAAACATATTTTAAATAGTATTCTGGACCTTTAGTCCAAATCTCACGAAAAACAGGCTTGAAACAAGCTCTAAACGGTAAAATTACCCTTGGGGCCAAAATAAAATTTTCCAAAAAATCGGTACTAAATCTGAGATTTTTTGAAACTGTTTTTAACCCATATAAATACTACCCCAAAGAAAATATTAGACTTGGAATCTCGTTAATATCTTTTTCGGTTTAAGAGATATCCATTTTTAAAAGTATTGGGTCAAAAATATTAATTTGGAAAGATTTTGGGACTGACATATAATTTTTGAAACTCTGACCCCGAGAACATGAAAATATGATTTCTTATAATTTTTAGAAAAATTAGAGACTGGCCTTACCGTTTTCCGAGTTCGGTATCACAACTTATGAAATTTTAAACCCAACATAAATTTCCTCTTTAATTAAAATATTTTATTTTAAAATAAAATTTACCAGGTCATAGGAAATTATTTTATTTTCTAACTTCAGTTTATTCATACAAATATTAAAATATTTCTTTTAACTAAAACTTCTATTTTTAAAATTATTATCCGAATTTATTTGGGATTTTCATATCGACTAATTGTCCCACGTCATAAAGCGACTTCCTCGCCCTCATAATCGAACCTTATTAAGAACTTGGTATAATACACTTTGAATTAATGAATAGAACCACTATATTACCCCTCCAGTATATCTATGCCGTGTCGAATTGGTCGATGACTAAATATCGGACGTGGCGAGTCTATGAAACGCTTTTGATCCTCTCTTGGACCGATCGATGGAGGTTGGCGTCACACTTTCATGCGCAACCAAGCGATATGAATTGACTGATTTTTGGAATGGATAAGTCGCGTATGGGGTGGGTAGCTTGGCTATAGTCTCATGCCGAGCATCCATCGTCCAACTCCCAACCTCGAGCCGTATAGGAGAGTCTAGCGGGCGATTGGGTCGTAGGATTTTGGGTATAATCATGATTATGGCGTTCTCGAGCTTATTTGGCTCCCTTTGTGGAGACATCGTGCCAAGCGGGATAACGTTTTGTAGCTCTATCGGCAGGAGGGATAAGGTGTCTTGTTTGGGGAGATGATGTTTGATCAACACTTCTCTGCGGTATAAGGTGGTCAGGTTGGCGTCACACTTTTTTGCGCAACCAATTGATATGGTGACGGCCAATTTGTATGGGTTGGCGTCACACTTTCGTGCGCAACCAAGCGATATGAATTGTGGGTGGTGGGTTGGCGTCACACTTTCATGCGCAACCAAGCGATCTGAATTGATGGGTATTTGTTAACTAATACTATAAAAACTACTAAGTATATGAGAATGCCATAAAATTCATGAAACAATTTTATTGCATAAAGTATAAGTCCCACTTGCACACACTCACCACACCCACTGAGAATTTTTGTCTCACTCCCACCTATTTGTCCAACCAGAGGATGAGGTTCCGCCGGAAGAAGACCACAACGAAGATTTTGAAGCTACTGATATAGATCTCTATTGTGATGGACAGTTGAGACAAATTGAATTTCATTTTGTATTGGACAATTCCTAGTAATTTCTTATGTAATAGCCAGGCGTAGGACCCAAAGAATGATGGTGACGAGGATTGAATTTTATTTTCGATTCACTCTTGTTTGTCTACGACTTAGTTTATTTAATATGTATGCTTATTTTGGGATTTTGCTATTTCTGTTTGGGTTATATTAATGAATAAATGGGCCTTGCCTGGTAAACCGACATAAGTTAGACTGTCTGAGTCACGGCTCCCGATTTGGGGCGTGACAATTGTGGTATCAGAGCTCGGTTCGTAAGAAGAAAACTTACAAAAGAAGTTTCCATGGGGTATGACCACCAAATCTATCACCACTAAAACTTGGTGATGGTGGGTCGGGACTTTGTCTCGGAGACTTAGAAGAAGGATAGACTTTACCACTGCATCGTCAACCACTTTTACTTGGGAGACCAAGTTTCAAACAAAGCTTGCACGATTTAATATTAAACACGGACTCGGTGGTCTCTTTCCAATGATTGGACCCAACTCCATCCGAAGAGGCACGGTCATGAATACAATTTTTACACAATAGGCTTCCACAACTTTGCAGTGGTATTTCAGGTCAGATTTTAATATGCCCCTATCGCAAATGCAACAAATGTTGAAATTGTTATTTTTTCGTCTCAAATCCACGCAATATGGAATTTGAATCACTATTTCCCAAAGATATCCAAGATCTAACCCTTTGTATGAAATGCAGCAGTGAAAATCCCCCACAAGAATCAAAAAGTATAGCTAGTATATGTATATACCCCAATGCCCCCACAGGAAAGAGGAAAACAAATGCCCAAATCCACAACAAAATTAGCCTATGTATATACCCTAATGTTGAATGACTATATCGACCGAAAATGTAATAGTACAACAACAGGAAGACTAAAGGGTATTCTAAGTTCCATAAATGAATTCAAAACACCCTAAAACCTTTAAAACTTAGCTTAACCTATCCCAGAATCAGAAACATTAGACTGCAAGATCGATGCTTTCATCAAAGGTAACTCAAGATCCAGAGATTAGCATCCCAAATAACCAGAAAACACAAATGAAACTAAGGCCTTGTATATGGATGTATTTCCAAGTCCAATTTCCAGTTTCTAGTATTGGAAAATAAATTTTCAAATTTTATTGATTTTCGTGTGAGAATTGAGAATATGTTAGGTTTGTTGTCTGAATTTCTGTTTGGAAATGAAAATATGTTTGGTTATAGTTTTTTGAATGTATTTTTGACATAGGTTCGCGTGAATGTAGTGTATTTTCACATAGATTTGCGTGATTTTGGTGAAAACTTGTTTGGTTGTGTTTTCAAAAGAATATTTCCATAAAAATGTGAAAACTGGAAATGACTTCATTTCTATTGAAAACTTTCTAAACAAACATAAACCCATTTTTCGGAATAGTTAGAAAGTGGAAAATTGATCTTAGAAATACAACCATACAAGGCCTAACTTTCTCAAATCAAATAGTAAAAGCCCAAAAAATATGAAATGAAAATTATCAAAAAAGAAGTCCATCCAACAACAAAGTACAATAAAGAAAGTTCTGGAATTAAGTACCAAAGGCACCACACCATGGAAAAACATACAAACACAGATCAACAAAACATGTGGTTTTTTTTAGATATGTAATTTAGCAATAAAGAGAGACAAAATATAAAATCTTGATGCTTAGAAGAAAAGAAAAACAATCTACTTTATTTTTTATTAAGAAAAACGAAAGAATTAAAGGATGAAGAGAACGAGTGATACGCCTCAGCCCATTCGGCCCATTGAAGAAGTTCCAGCCCAAGGGGGGCGTAAACTGGTTGCAGGCCCAATTAGAGCAAGAAGACCTCCCGTTTGGATGCGTGATTATATGACGTGAAGAGCGCGTGAGAAGAGGACTGACAAGTTAGTTAGAGACCATAAAACGTCACATTTTATATACGAGCAGTAGGCCAAATGGAGGGGTAGCTAAGAATATTTTTACTCTGTAAGTTCTCTTCTTCTTTCTTCTTGACGTATTCTCCTTTGCTGTATTTTTCTGTTCTACTGAAGAGTTTACACTCACTCAGAGTGATTCTTAAAAATTGATCATATCAATTGGTGCTTTCGTTGAGAGGTTAAAGAATGGTTGATCCTGAGTTAGTAGCTGCTGTGGCGAAGGCGATTCAAGCGCAACTGAAGACTCAATCGATTTCTTTGCAGAAATCTATGCATGAATACATGGCTAAAGTTGATTCCTGGATCGATGATTTGCAGTCCCAGATTCAAGGGGAAATTGGGAGTTCAAGAGGAATCCGGGGGGTCGATGAGCGTTACCGAGAACGCCTGGAAATGCTACTGGGCATGTGGAGCTTACGCCTGCTTTCCGATCCCTGAAAATGGAGGTGCCAAAATTTGATGGCACTGACCCGGAGGAGTGGATATTTTGAGTGGAAGAGTTCTTCGACTTCATTGGCACACCCGAGGAACTGCGACTTTGAATTATCTCTTTCCACATGGAGGGACGAGCAGCGGCATGGTTCCAATGGATGAAGGGAAATCAATTGCTGACAACTTGGAAGAAATTTCTCTTGAATCTGAAACACCGTTTCGGAAATTCCATTTACGAAGATCCATAGGGAGCTCTATCAAAATTGACTCAGACCTCTTAAGTTGCGGAATTCCAATCGGCGTTTGAAGACTTGATGAACAAGATAACTGGCATAACTAAGCCTCTTCTCATTAGTTTTTTCATTGTCGGTCTTAAACCCGAGCTCCGACGCGAACTCCTTTTTAATCGGCCGGCTACTTTGATGGAGACCTTTGCATTGGCTAGGGCCTACAAGGCTAGAGCGGAAGAAATGAGGGATGGAAATCGATTTGGGCCTAGATTGAACACTAATTTCCCATTAGCCCAAACAAACCAGCTGTTCACCCCAAAATCAGCCCAAAACCCTTCAACCCATCAAACATTTTCACCTAAAACTTCCCCAAATATCATCCCTAAATCAGAAAATTCACCGCCTCTACGAACCCCTCAGTCTTATACGCCGCACCCCAAAAACACTCTACCGCCTCTACTACCCACAACAAACACCCCTCCCTTTCCCATCGAATGACGCCAGCTGGAATTCGGGAAAAGAGAGAAAAAAAGATTATGCTATAATTGTGATCAGAGATTCACCCCAGGACACAGGTGCCCGAGTAAATTCTTGTATTTATTGGGGACCGATTAAGATGATAAAACGCTGGAACCAAAATTAGACGAGGGTCCGCTAGAAGAAACCATGGCAGATATATCCAGCTTGAACTCATTAATGGGTGTGTCTAACCCTCGGTCACTACGCCTTAAAGGGGAAATCAATGGGCTAGAAATTCAGGTTCTGATAGATAGTGGGAGTACCCATAATTTTGTTAAACCAACTATGGCGGAGAAACTTGGTCTACCCATTCAACCTACTAAGCAATTCCGAGTTTATGTTGGTAATGGGGACTACCTGGAATGTACGTGGGAGTGTTCTCAAGTAAAGCTGAGTATGCAAAAAAATGAATTCGTAGTCGACTTGTTTGTATTACCTATAGAAGGGCCCGACTTGGTGTTGGGTGTCCAGTGGTTAAGGGAATTAGGGCGAGTCAGCCACGATTATGCGGCAATGACTATGGAATTTCAGGTTGGACCGAAGCTGATTAAATTGTGTGGGTCAGAATCTATTACGGCGACTCGGGTGACTTTCCATCAATTACAAGCCATAATAGAGAGTAATGAGGTGGACAAGATATATGAGTTACAGTGCTACGATTTAGATGGTTCTGGCGGGGAGGGAAGCATGACGACAACCACCGTCAAATTTTCTACGGAATTACCTGGGACGATTCATGAATTTCTAGACAAATATCAACAATTATTCACGATTCCAAAAGGGTTACCGCCTTTTAGGAGTGTAGACCATCGCATACACTTATTGTCGGGTAGCCCTCCCATCAATGTCCGTCCCTACAGGTATCCCCACTTTCAGAAAGGAGATGTTGAAAGGTTAGTGGATGAAATGTTTGAACAGGGTGTGATACGACCAAGTCAAAGTCCATACTCCTCTCCGATCCTTCTGGTTCGAAAGAAATATGGAACGTACAGGTTTTGTGTCGACTATAGGGCTCTAAATGCAGTGACCGTTAAGGATAAATTTCCAATCCCTACGGTGGACGAATTGTTGGATGAGTTGGGGAAAGCCGAGTATTTCACTAAACTCGACTTGAGGTCCGGATACCATCAAATACGCATGCACCCAAAGGATATAGCAAAGACAGCATTTCGTACGGTAAACATGCATTATGAGTTTGTGGTAATGCCTTTTGGTCTTACCAACGCACCATCGACGTTTCAGGCCACGATGAACAGAAACTTTGCACCCTATCTGAGGCAATTCATCATCGTGTTTTTCGATGACATATTGGTTTATAGGTCAACTTTAGAAGATCATACATTTCATTTGTCTAAGGTGTTGGAATGCTTGGCTAATCAGAAGTTTTATGTTAAACTTTCAAAATTCACATTTTGCCAACCTACTGTTGAGTATCTAGGCCATGTTGTAGAGCATGGGATTGTGTGGGCTGATCCGCAAAAGTTGGTCGCCATTACGAATTGGCTAGAGCCAAAAAATTTAAAGCAGTTGCGTGGTTTTCTTGGGTTAACGGGCTATTACAGACGTTTTGTAAAGGGGTATGCGACCTTAGCCACCCCACTTACAAATTTGCTACGGCGGGATGATTTCTCTTGGACTGATCAGGCTCAACAGGCCTTTGTAACTCTTAAGCGTGCATTAACAGAGGCTCCAGTACTTCATCTCCCTGATTTTGTCCGAGAATTTGTAGTTGAGGTTGATGCTTCTAACACGGGAATCGGAGCGGTGTTAATATCTGGGGGCATCCGATTTCGTATTTCAAAAAAAGCTTGGAATACGCCCAAAGAAGCTTCATCTACATACATCAAGGATCTTACTGCCATAACTGAGGCAATTCGCAAATGGAGACAATATTTATTGGGACGACACATTGTGATCCGGACAGACCATAAAAGTATTAAGGAATTATGGCACCAAGTTGTACACACCCCGGAGCAACAATATTTCATTCAAAAACTTTTGGGGTATCACTTTACAATTGAGTACAAGCCGGGAAAAACCAACGTAGCAGCAGATGCATTGTCCCGGGTACATGAAGCACAAAAAGACGCTGAACCATTTTGGTATCTCGCGTTGGTTTCAAAGCCTGATTTCGATGTATGGAAGATGGTTCGGGAGGAGAACAAGAGTGACACTGAATTATTAACTTTGCATCAATTAGTACAATCGGGGAATGCTCCAGCAAATTATACAGTGAAGGATGGCCTTCTTTATTATAATGATCGTGTGGTACTAGGGTCAACTTCTACATTAAAGAACATTCTTTTACAGGAGTGTCATTCATTGCTCACAACAGGTCATACAAGCATCAAACGTACAATAATCAGGGTGGCCATGACATATTTTTGGCCGAAGATGCACAAGGATGTCGAAGAGTTTGTCAAGACTTGTGTAATTTGCCAGCAAACTAAAAAATTCAACTCAACCCCCTGCCGGGTTACTGCAACCTTTACCTGTGCCAGCCTTAGTTTGGGACAAAGTTACTATGTATTTTATCATTGGGTTACCTTCTTCGAAGGGTTTGACAGCGGTGCTCGTGGTGGTGGATAGGCTTTCTAAATATGCCCATTTTGGGCCACTTCCGACCCATTTCACTGCTTCACGGGTGGTTGAGTTGTTTGTCGACATGTTGGTGAAGTTACACGGATTTCCAAGCTCCATCGTTTCTAACAGAGACCCGATTTTTATGAGCTCTTTCTGGAAACATCTATTTAATCACATCGGCACCGTTCTTAAGCACAACACTTCTTATCATCCGCAAACCGATGGACAAATGGAAGTGGTAAATCGAAGTCTAGAGCAGTATCTTCGTGCTTTCACAATGGAGAAGCCAACAGATTGGGTTAAGTTCTTACCTTAGGCGGAGTTTAGTTACAATAATAGTTTCCATAGTGGGTTGGGAATGTCTCCTTACCAAGTTTTATATGGCAGACCACCACCTCTTATTCCCCTGTATCGAGAAGGGAATTCTGTTGTCCAGGCGGTCGATGAAATGTTACTGGAGCGCGACGCATTACTTCGAACTGCTAAGGAAAATTTGAACAGGCCCAAAATCGAATTACTCAGAAGGCCAATGCCCATCGGCGAGAATTACAGCTATATGTGGGGGATTTTGCTTGGGTTAAGTTACAACCGTATAGGCAGTCTTCGGTGGTTCGTCGACCTTTTCAGAAATTAGCAAGGTGTTATTTTGGACCCTTTAAGGTCATTGAAAAGATTGGAGCAGTCGCATATAAGTTGGCATTGCCTGTGGAAAGCAAAATTCACCCTGTTTTCCACATTTCCTTGTTAAAGCCGTATGCCGGAGCAGCAGTTCCACCATCGCACTTCCTACCCTCAGAAAGTATCGGCAATCACCCAGTGGTGCAACCTTTAGCCAATTGTGGCCATCGTGCAATTGTTTTTCATGGCAAGGTGGTCCCTCAAGTTTTGGTTCAGTGGATAGGTTTCTCGCCTGAAGAGTCTACTTGGGAAAGTTTTGAAAAAATGCAACAGGTTTATCAAACTATGAACCTTGGGGACAAGGTTCTTTTCGATGAAGGGAATGGTGATACGCCTCAGCCCATTCGGCCCATTGAAGAAGTTCCAGCCCAAGGGGGGCGTAAACTGGTTGTAGGCCCAATTAGAGCAAGAAGACCTCCCGTATGGATGCGTGATTATACGACGTGAAGAGCGGGTGAGAAGAGGACTGACAAGTTAGTTAGAGACCAGAAAACGTCACATTTTATATACGAGCAGTAGGCCAAATAGGGGGGTAGCTAAGAATATTTTTACTCTGTAAGTTCTCTTCTTTTTTCTTCCTGACGTATTCTCCTTTGCTGTATTTTTCTGTTCTGCTGAAGAGTTTACACTCACTCAGAGTGATTCTTAAAAATTGATCATATCAACAAGAATGAAAAGTAGGAAAAGAAAGAGTACAGAGAAGGTAGTGGAACGACTTCAACTCTGTCAGATCGACGTAGCCGAGATATTGAACACGGCGCTGAGCTCTACCAATGAGATCTTGCCATGGCGCTGAGCTCTACCAATGAGATCTTGCCATTTTTGTTGGGTATACGGGTGTAAGTGTAAAATGTGAGAGACATTGAGAAATAAATTGAAGGGATTATCAGCTTTACTCTTTTCATATGATCGCTCACAGATTGCTTTACACTGTGATGCTGTAGGTCCCAAGGGGTGTGAGTGTAAGGTTTAGAAGGGGGGGTTGAATAAACCTTACCAACTTTTCACTTTTGGTCCTTTTTAAAATTCGAGTTGACACTATCTGTTTGTGTCCTTGGTGGACAACCAATTTAGTTAATCAAGTAGAGTTAGTCACTCACCAATGCACTCGTGAGTTTGTTGATAGAATAACTCATTTTGTAAGATGAATTAGCTTAAGCGTGGTTTGTTTTCATTGGAAGACTTAACACCCTTAAGTTTGGTTTAGTTATAATTTAATATTGGGTTTTAGTACTTAGAGCTTATCGGATGGATAACAAATATGTCGTGAGAATTAAACAAATAAGATGCAGGAATTAAAGTCTTTGAAATGTAAATGACACGATAAGTTTTTATAGAGGTTCGAAGATGGGGTAATTCTTCTTCTCCTCTCTTCTCCAACTCCTGGAGGAATACACTAAGTATTGATCGATTATACGAGTGGTAATGATCCGGATACAAGTCTTGATCACACGGTGACTTGATCCTTTGGGACTCGACCTGGAGATGCCTTGGTCACTCGGTGGCTTCTTGTCCGACTCGGCTTCTTCACGGGCAAATTTTGCCTTGCTACTCTGACTCACTTGCTCAAGCTCTTAGGATTTGATCACGAAGCCCTCCAAAAACTCGAGACTGGTTCAACCTTGAACCTTCCTACAATCCTTCGTGGAATGTAGACCCCTTTTCTTCTAAAGTTTCCTCTTCAACTGATTGAAGCTATCTTTCCTTCACAGGTGAGTGTTGGATTGATTTTCTTCGTAGTGTAGGCTTGAGGATTAAACTTGAATGATTTTGAGAATATTTTGATTACAGTTCAGATATTAGCTTGAATGTTTTTGGTTCAGGTAATCAATAAAATCTTTTCTTCTCTCTTGTGAAAAAAATCCTCAGAGTCATCCCTCAGCCTTTTATAGTGATCTTTCAAAAATTTGCCCGTTGAAGAGATAGGCTTATTTTTTGAAAGTCACTTGTGGTCGTTGGCTTGTCTTGTTGCGATCCTTGGAATTGCCACTTCCTCGTATGAATTATTCTTGACTTTTGAGTAATCGTCACGGTGTAGTGCTTCCCGTTGGTTTATTTCCCTTGCACGCTTCTCGCGGATCGAGCACTCCGAGAAAGGTAGCATGGAGATATTACTTGTTTAAGTAATTCTCTTGATTTACGTGCAACGGATCTCTTTCGATTATCTCGACTTGATTGCATTTCCTTGCTTTCTCCGGTGGCTTAGAGTCGACTTCCAATCATTAAATGACTCTTTGTCATTTCAACTAGAGACTTGACTATCTTGAGTTGACTTGATGATGCTTTACTGCATCGCATCTTTTGCACCTTGATCGAGTTCCCGTCTTCTCTTCTTTTGCCAAACTCATTGTCTCGCGGCGAGTCTTCCTACTAGTCTCCAGTTGTCTTCTTGCATGTTTGGGCATAGCCGACTTAACTCAAACTTGACCAGCCCTATTTATTACAATGCGATTTACAACAAAAAATGGGGTGCCAACTTCCTATTCTAAGTTTTACATGGCATTCATCAAAATCTAAACAATAAATTTCCCAACAGATGCTCACTTGATTTCTTTTGGGGGATTGCCCTCTTTTGATCCCTCTCGGGATGATCTCAAATGCTGAAACATAAAGCCTATTTATAGGCTAAGATATAACTATTTACTAATTAAAAAACCATCACTAACATAAGTGGGTTTGGTGAAATTAATTCTAAGCCATTCATTTTGAGTGAGTTTGTTCATTTGTATTGCTGGAAGATTCCAGACATTACAAATTAATATTTTAACACCCCCTCTTAATTTGTAATCCAAACATTCTTTCAAAGTTGCTCTAACTCTGAATTGTTGAAAATATTCAATTGCAACTAAGCTTGCTTTGTGCTTGGAAGTTTTGGTTTCTGCCACAATATCATATTCTCGCACCTCATTGTGAATCTCGCTATAAATGACGGTAACCATTTTTTTTTAAATCTTCAATGCATCTTTTGATATTTTTACACCCGTAATTTGCGGAAGAATTAATAGATCGAACTACCCCTTGGTGCATAAAGGACAAAACTCTTGCATCTTTGGCCTTGTTCTTTTTATGCTATTTTTTAGCTGCTTCTGTTAGCGCTTCCTTCTCCTTCGGAGTATATGTGTTATACCCTCTCTTCAACGATATCCCAAAATTCATGAGACACGTACAACGTTCTCATTTGAGTAACGTTCTTCAACAAAGATAGAAATACTTTGTTGGATAAATGTGAATGCAATTTCACTATTATTGGCTGAAGCCATTCTTTTAAATTGGAGGAGTTATCAGGCCAAGGGATGGGTCTGATACCAAAATTATTGGGTATACGGGTGTAAGTGTGAAAATGTGAGAGACATTGAGGAATAAATTGAAGGAATTATCAGCTTTACTCTTTTTATATGACCGCTCACAGATTGCTTTACACTGTGATGCTCACTTGATCCCTTTTGGGGATTGCCCTCTTTTGATCCCTCTCGGGATGATCTCAAATGCTGAAACATAAAGCCTATTTATAGGCTAAGATATAACTATTTGCTAATTAAAAAACCATCACTAACATAAGTGGGTTTGGTGAAATTAATTCTAAGCCATTCATTTTAAGTGGGTTTGTTCATTTGTATTGCTGGAAGATTCCAGCACATTACAAATTAATATTTTAACACCCCCTCTTAATTTGTAATCCAAACATTATTTCAAAGTTGCTCTAACTCTGAATTGTTGAAAATATTCATTTGCAACTAAGCTTGCTTTGTGCTTGGAAGTTTTGGTTTCTGCCACAATATCATATTCTCGCTCCTCGTTGTCTCGCCATAAATGACGGTAACCCTTTTTTTTTTAAATCTTCAATGTATCTTTTGATATTTTTACACCCGTAATTTGCGGAATAATTAATAGATCGAATTACCCCTTGGTGCATAAAGGACAAAACTCTTGCATCTTTGGTCTTGTTCTTTTTATTAGGGGTGCACATTCGGTCGGAACCGAACCAAACCGACCGAACTTTCGGTTAACCGAAAATTCGGTTTGCTCAAAATGGCAAACCAAAAAATGAACCAAACTGCTCGGTTCGGTTCGGTTTTCGATCGAAATTTGTTTGGTCAGTTCGGTTTGGTTTCCAGCCAACCAAATTTTAATGAAAAATTAAAAAAAAAATCAGCATGCGATTTGAATTACAATTACAAGGGTTTGCCTGCATGCGATGCAACATCAACAAGTCTGCCTTATCGGAGTTTGAACGTAGTTCGTCGAGGTCGCGGCGGAGTGGTGGCAAGTGGGTTTCTTTCTTCGAGTTTGACAGAGGTCGTATAGGACTAAGGAAAGAACTTAGAAAGTTTCTACCCCTTTTAATCTTTCAAACTTCAGTCAATCAGTCTTCTTAAATCTTTAAAAAAAAAGCACTTTTTTAAGTAAGGAAAAAGCACTTTTTTTAAAAGGTATAGCCCAGCCCTCTGTAATCACTAATCAGTCACTCTTCGTTTCTTCCTTTCAACAAATCAGCAACATTTATTAAAAAAAATTAAATATATATAAAAACTTCGGTTTTTCGGTCGGTTCGATCAACCGGTCCTCCCCACATAAACCGAAACCGAAAACTGAATTTGGCCAAACTAAAAACCGAACACCGAACCGAAATTTTCGGTTCGGTTTCGGTCCAAACCGAACGGTCGGTTTCGGTTTGGTGCGGTTGGTTAACCCGAACTATGCACACCCCTACTTTTTATGCTATTTTTTAGCTGCTTCTGTTAGCGCTTCTTCCTCCTTCGAAGTATATGTGTTATACCCTCTCTTCAACGATATCTGTTGGGAAATTTATTGTTTAGATTTTGATGAATGCCATGTAAAACTTAGAATAGGAAGTTGGCACCCCAATTTTGTTGTAAAGCGCATTGTAATAAATAAATTTGGTGGTCAAGTGAGTTAAAGTCGGCTATGCCCAAACATGCAAGAAGACAATGGAGACTAGAAGGAAGACTCGCAAGAGGCACGGTGAGTATGGCAAAAAGAAGAGAAGACGGAACTCTATGAAGGAGCGGTGAGATGCGGTGAGTGGAGTATCATCAAGTCAACTCAAGAAAAGCCAAGTCTCAAGTTGAAGTGACGGAAGAGTCATCCGATTATTGGAAGTCGACTCTAAGTCACCTGGGAAAGCAAGGAAATGCGATTAAGTCGAGATAACGAGAAAAAGATCCGTTACGAGTAAATCAAGAGAAATTACCTAAACAAGTAATATCTCCATGCTACCTTTCTCAAGTCCTCGATCCCGGAAAGCGTGCAAAAGGAATAAACCAATGGGAAGTACTACATCGTGTCGAACTCGAAAAGGTGAAGAACAATTCATACGAGGAAATGGCAATTCCAAGGACTACAACAAGACAAGCCAAGCGACCACAAGTGACTTTCAAAAATAAGCCTATCTCTTGAACGGGCGATTTTTGAAAGATCACTATAAAAGGCGAGGTATGACTACGAGAAGAGGAGACCGAACCACAAACATTCAAGCAATTATCATAATCGTAACCTGAAATATTCTCAAGTTATTAAACGCTCAATCCTCAAGCCTACACTACGAAGAACATCAATCCAACACTCACTGTGAAGGAAAGATAACTTCAATCAGTTGAAGAGGAAATTCTTGAAGAATCAAGGGGTCTACATTCCACGAAGGATTGTAGGAAGGTTCAAGGTCGAACCAAGTCTTGAGCTTTAGGAGGGCTTCGTGATCAAATCCAAAGAGCTTGAGCAAGTGGGCATGTAGTAGCAAAAGCGCAAACTGCCCGTGAAGAAAGCGAGTCGCACGAAAGCCGGTGAGTGATCAAGACGTCTCGGACCGAGTCCCAAAGGATCAAGTCATTTGTGTGATCAAGACTTGTATCTCGGTATTACCACTTTGTATCTTGATCAATACCTAGTGGATTCCTCCAGGAGTTGGAGAAGAGAGGAGTAGAAGAATTACCCCATCTTGAACCTCTATAAAAATCTCATTGTGTCATTTACATTTCATCACTTTAATTCTTGCATCATATTTGTTTAATTCTGTGACATATTTGCTATCCATTAGATAATCTCTAAGTACTAAATCAAGCTCTAAATCTCTACTTAACCAAACTTAAGGGTGTTAAGTCTTCAATAAAAACAAACCACAGTTGAGTTAATTTAGACTTAAAAATTTGAGTTATTCCATCAACGGCTCGGTTGAGTCATTTGAGAGACTAACTCTCTTGATTAACTAAATTGGCTGTCCACCAAGGACACAAAATTGTGTAGTATCAACTCGAATTTTTAAAAGGACTAAATCAAAAATTTGGTAAGGTTTATTCAACCCCCCTTCTAAACCTTACACTTACACCCCTTGGGACCTACAAGTGGTATCGGAGCGGTTGGTTCATTGAGCCTTCATGGCAGTTCTTGAACTAGATCTCCAAACTTTTCAAAGTCTCCGCTTTAGTACTTAAACTTCCAAAACTCTTTTTATCATTAAAATTTATTATCATGGAAGCAAATTTGACACGCATCCCTATGTTCACAATTGAAGAATTTGATGATTGGAAAATTCGTATGCGAGGCTCATCTATCAACATTACATGAGGAGATGTGGATAGTGATAGAGGATGGGCCACTGCAAATCTTAAAGGTGAACACAATGTAAGAAGAGCTGCATTTGAAGGTGAAGAGGATGTTGCTCCCGGACCGACCATGGTTGAAAAACCAAGAACCGAATGGACAAATGATGACGAGTAAAAAAGATACAACTGGACAATGTAGCCAAGGACATCCTTTACAAAACCTTGGACAAAGCCATGTTCAATAAAGTCAAATCATGCAAAACGGCTAAAGAAATCGGGACAAGCTAACATTGATTTGTGAAGGCTCGGAGCAAATCAAAGAAAACAAATTATCGGTGGATGTACTGAGAAATTTGAGAACTTCAAAATGATCTCGGGAGAAAACCTGGATCAACTGGATGCTCGGTTCACAAAAATCACCAACGCAAGCTATCGCACTTGGAAAGGAATATACACGAAGGAAATGTGTATGAAGATCCTAAAAAGTCTTCGGTGAATGGGAAATGAAAGTCATGGCACTAAGACATTCCATGGACCTATCAAAGACATCCAACCATGAACTATTCTCGGACCTCAAAGCCTACGAGTTTGAGGTGAGAAGAAAAGACGAGGAAGAGACAGTTGTACCCAAAGCATTTTGCTCTAATTGTTAAAGATGGGAAGAGAGCCGAGGTCAAAGAAGTCATTGACCCGGAAGAAAAATAGCCCTACTAGTAAAAAGGTTCAACAAGTTTTTCAATAAGAACTACAAGAGAGGCAAGCGGCGAATCCCCAGAGAAGACACTCGGCTCCTCCAAATCAAGGGAAGATAGGCCAACCAAGAGAAGAGATCATCATAAAGTTGAATATCAAAGGGGCGACAATCCAAGAATGGAAAGAGCTTATCAAAAGGTTGAATACCTATCCGGGCTGTAGGCAACCAGGTCACTATGCCATTATTTGCCCATATCCTGTAGTCAACAAATACATGAATGAAGAAGAAAGAAAGGTCTTGAGAGAAAGAAGACAAGAAAAGAAAAAGGCAATGTTGGCTGCGAGAAAATGTTGAGTCAAAAACACACGGTGATTCGAGAGAGCGGTGAGGTGACTACTCAAGTGACTCGAAGAAGAAGCCCCGATCTGTTTGATGGCCAAGGAACAAGATCAACGACCAAGAAGATGAGGTAAACTCCAACTCATCAAACTCGATTCTAGTGATAGTGAGCGTGACACACACACCTCATCACCCACCGATCTTTATGACTCATTAGGCAAAATGATGAAAGATTTTGAACACATTAAATCCTCACACACTACTAAATGAGGAAAACAGACCTACTCAAGAGCAAAACTCACGGTGACTAAGGAGTGAGTACTCTAAGTCAAATAGGCGATGAGAATGAAAGTTTAAAAGGCTGAAAAAGCCAAGCTAATAGCAGAAATTGCTGCCATAGAAAAGAGGAGAATGACCTCAAAAATGTTATTGCCTCATTCACTAAGGCATCTAAATCATTGGATGATCTTATTATGAGTCAAAGAGAATGTGGAGACAAGACAGGCCTAGGATTTAACTCCTCTGTGATATGTCAAACTTCAAAAGTAATTTTGGAAAAAGGATCTTCAAGCAATGAAGAGTCTAAAAAATCCAAAACTCTAAATGTTGCACACACATTCACTCCAAAGCTCAATTACAAGCAAACTGGCCTTGGTTATAAAGGAAAAGGAAAGCAGCCAGTTGAGTGCGCTGAAAGGACAACTAAGAAGAGATTGATCGAGTTCTCAAGCAAACTCCAAACGAGAAAAATACTCTGTAAAAGAAGAAGCAGAGCTACCAAAAACCCCAGAAAATCTATAAAAGAAATACATATGATGGGAATGGTAGAAAATATCCAAGCCAAGCTGATTGGAATGATGTGAACTATCAGCATAGACTTATGGAATATAAGCCCAAATGGCAAAGGCCTAGAACTCAGCAAAGGCCATTCCAAAAGTATAAGAGCTTTTATCAGCACACATATGCACCTAGGCACTACACTCAGAAACACCACAATTACCCAAAGAAGGCGATTGCCAAAACACATATACAGACATACAGACAAAAGAGACAGTTGTATGAACCTAGAATCCCCAAGCAATTTGCCAAGACTAATTATGATTATGGCAGCGATAGATGGCAACCCCTTAGAGTCAAATCATTTGGCTATAAGTTGGTTTGATCATCTTACAATTCTAACCCCTCGGGACCAGGACAAGTATGGGTACCTAACACTTAATTTCCTTGATTGCGAGGTTGAGCAGTGAGTGCCAAGGAACCTGGTATATGGATAGTGGTCGTTTCCCGGACATATGACAGGAAATAAGAAAAACTGTCAAAATTCAAGGAAGTTAAAGGAACAAAAGTCATATTTGGAGGAAATGAAGCTCCAGGTGAAATAAGAGGCATTGGATCCATCAAGAGGAATGGATTAGAAATCACAGATGTTGCATATGTTGAAGGACTCAACTTCAACTTGCTAAGCATCAGTCAACTCTGTGACAAGGGCTATAATGTTGGATTTAACATGGGTATATGCCAAATCAAGGAGGTGAATCGAATGAAGTTGTGTTGCAAGGATGCGGACAAAAGATCATGTATGTAGTAGATAGGTCAACCGCTACACCCATTTTTGTCTACTAGCAAAAAGACAAATTGAATCAAGTTGGTACGTGGCACTGGTGAGTCACCCGAATTTCAAAGCGATTAACAAGCTTGCGAGTAGTCTTGTGGAAGGACTTCCGGACTCGTTATCTGAGAAAGGAGAGTATATGTGACGCATGTCGAAGGGAAAACAAATCAAATCATCATTCAAAGAAAAGACATGCCCATCTTCAACAAGAATATTGCATATTGCTACATATGGATCTATTTGGCCGAGTGGAACCGGCTAGCATAAGTGGAAAGAAATACACCTTGGTGGTAGTAGATGACTACTCAAGATATACATGGACAATATTCATGTGTAAGAAGAAAGAAACTCTCGAAAGAAACTACCATAGGTGATGAAGAGGATTCAAAAGCGAGAAGAGCCAAACCATTATCAAAATAAGATCGGGACGGAAGGAACCGAGTTTGTCAATGGAATAATAACTCGATATTGTATTGAAAATGGTATTGGTCATGAACTATCTACAACAAGAACTCCACGTGAGAATGGAGTTGCGAGAAAGAAGGAATAGAACTCTCAAAGAAGCGGCAATGACCATGTTAGGTGAGCGGGGTTACCAAAAAGATTTTGGTGAAAGCAATCAACACGACTTGCTACACTCAAAACAGATGTATGATAAGCAGGACGGTGACAAAGACTCCTATGAGATTTGGGTGGAAGAAAACCAAATGTTGCATATTTTAGAATATTTGGATGTAAATGCTTCATCCACAACAATGGCAAAGACAATCTAAAGGCCTTCGATGCTAAAGGCGATGAAGGTATCTTCTTAGGATACTCGGTGAAAGCAAAGCCTCTGAGTACTCAACAAAAGGACTATGGTTGCGAAGAATCCATTCATGTGGTATTCGATGAGCCAAATGTAAATGGAGAAGACATTGAAGAGTCGGTGATAAAAGTGAATCATCCAACCATACATAAGAGTCCCTATCTTTGAAGTGGAGCTGGAATTATAAACTCGAAGAAGATGATATAGTGAATCTCAAAAGCAATTTGGAAAATTTGCGGCTAAGTGACTACGAGAGAGCGATCAAAGCAACACAACTCGCCGGACGATGAATCCGGCCAACTTACTCCAACTTTGATGTAAGATGCCGAGAGACCATCCACGAGAACTTGTCATTGGAGATATAAGAGAAGGTGTCAAAACAAGATCTAGAACTCAACAAGAAGCTATGTTCACATGCTTTATCTCGCAAATAGAGCCCAAAGATGTGTCACAAGCATTGGATGACACACATTGGATTCAAGCTATGCAAGAATAGTGAACGGTTTGAAAGAAATAAAGTATGGGAATTAGTTCAAAGACCCACACATCAAAACGTTATTGGTACTAAATGGGTGTTGAAACAAGATGAGCGAGGAAGGTTACGTGGTAAGAAACAAAGCAAGACTAGTAGCCAAAGGATATTACCAAGAAGAAGGAATAGATTTTGATGAAACATTTGCTCCTGTAGCAAGATTGGAAGCTATAAGGATGTTTCTTGCCTATGCGACTTACAAGAATTTTCTTTGTATATCAGATGGATGTAAAAAGCGCATTCCTAAATGGTTTATTGGAAGAAGAAGTGTATGTTGAACAACCTCCAGGATTTGAGCGAGAAGACTCTTGGAGATAAGATATACAAACTCAAGAAAGCTCTGTATGGATTGAAACAGTACCCCGAGCATGGTATGACACTTTGTCACAATTCCTAAGCGAGAATGGATTCACAAAAGGAAAAGTAGATAGAACACTTTTGAGAATTCGAGACAAAAAGAGTATACTGCTTGTTCAAATATATGTGGATGACATCATTTTTGGATCCACAAACAAAGAGCTATGTGAAAAAATTTCAAACCTCATGCAAATTAAATTTGAAATGAGCATGATGGGAGAGCGACATTCATCCTTGGACTCCAAGTGAAACAATGAAGGATGGAACCTTCATAAGTTAAACAAAATACACGAGAGATTTAATGAAGAAATTTGGTATGGAGGAGAAGTCTTACGTGAAAATACCAATGAATACATCGATCAAAATGGACATGGATGTAGATGGCAAGCACTGTAGATCAAACAAGATACTGAGCACTTATTGGATCATTGCTCTATCTCGAGCAAGCGGGCGAACATCACCTTTCTTTGTAGGTGTATGTGCAAGATTTCAATCGGCTCCAAAAGAGAGCCATATGACGGCTAAGAGAATATTGAGATACTTGAAAGGAAGCCAAGAAGTTGGCTTATGGTATCCAAAGGAAGGTGGATTCAAACTAATTGGCTATTCGGACTCGACTATCTTTGGATGTAGAGTTGTGGGAAGAGCACCTCAGGCACATGTCAAATGCTAGGAAACAGGTTGATTTCTGGTTTAGCAAGCAAAATTCAATAGCCACCTCTACGGGTGAAACGGAGAATACATAGCTGCGGGCATCTGTTGTGCCCAAATCCTATGGATGAGACAAAGGTGAGAGACTATGAAGTTGAGGAAAAAGAAATTCCAATCATGTGTGATAACACAAGTGCAATTGCAATCACTCAAAATCATGTGTTTCACTCAAGAACAAAGCATATCGATGTCGGATATCACTTCATAAGAGATCATGTTGAAAAGAAGGACATCATCTTGGAATATATCTCAAGCGATAAACAATTGGTTGACATCTTCACAAAACCATTATGTGAGTCAAGATTTGAAGAACTCAAGCATGAGTTAGGGTTAATTGGTGGTGACACTCGGAAGAATCAAAGAAAAGAAATGGAACACAAAAAGGGAAAAAAAGTGAACTCACAAATCGGCTAAGAAAATCACCGTATCGGAAGACAATGATATACCAAGTCGGTGACAAATTTGAGTCACAAAAGAGCTGTGAGAAGAAGAGTTAAACCGACTAAGGGTAAAAGCGAGTCATTTATGAACAAAGTGACAAAAACGCGATCGTTTGACTAAGCGGGAATGTTTTTAAGAATTACGTCAGCATAATTATGACGTGTACAGGCAAAAGCTGCACACCAAGCTTATGATTGGATATAAATGTTGCCGCATTAAATACGAGACATTAAATGCTACATCGGCGTGCAAAATCTAAGCCGTCGATTTCGATCACATTTCAAAAACCACCCGCACGTCCTTTCATAAACCATACTTAAGCTTTCCTTCTTCTCTCTCTCTCATATTACCAAAACTGTTCATTTCTTTCAGAAGCAAAGGCAAAACTCTCTCAAAACCCTATCTATCTTCAAATCAACCTCTAAGTTTTTTCTTGGTGAAATCTGAACAATGGCACCAACCTATGATTTTGTCAAGTTAGGAAAGCAAATCCATACCAGGTCTCTTGTGGATTTCGACGGCATGGTGAAACAGGGTCCGACGACACCTTAGTGAAGAAAATTGCTGAGAAATTGGAAATGCGAAATTTGAAATCGTTTACGACGTTGGAATATCCGATGACCTATGTGGAGGAGGTCGCACGATTCTACGTGAATGCCGAGATTCACGATGAAGGGATAAAGTCATCTGTTCACGGAAAGAAGTTCACCATCTCGCCAAGGATTTGGTGAACATCAAGCTCACTACAGAAGCGGAAGGAGCATCAAAATCAACGAAGGCGATGTAAAAACCTGGTCAGCTTTGCTTGGAAGGAAGTAGCCAAGCCCGACTATCTTTGATAAAATAGTTTACACAACAAACAAGAGGGTTGAAGGAGGATTATCACAAGTTGTTGGACATAGTTGCCAAATGCATAGACATAAAATTTGGCGGCTTTGACCAATCACAAAAGCAAAGTTGATCGTAATGGCATTTGCGATCATTGAAGAAAGGAAAATAAAATGGTGAGTTTGTCTACGGTATATGCGAGAATGTAGGAACAAATCCTTCAAGGAAGATGGTACATTTGGAGGATCCCTAGGATATGGCCCGGTGATTGGCCGTGATGGAGGTGAAAGGGTCCCTCTTAGACATGGAAAGGCGTTCCATGTAAACTAGAGGATGTTCGAGATCAAACCTCTCTCCGGCGCACGAGAAGAGTGCCAACACCAAGATGGGCGACACGAGTGAGGGGAATCGGTGACCCCTGAAGATATCTGATTGTTTCCTCTCCACCAAAGAAGAAAGCGCCTCTGCGGTTTGCTAAGAAAGATCTTTGCTCGCGCAGAAAGAAAAACAAACTGCTCTCGCCCTGCCACGGAAGGAGTCACCGCCCCAGCCGTGTGTCCGCCCGGCCAAAGGTGGTCGAGAAGGATTCTCAACTACCTTCTCCGATCGTCAAAAGAGGAGATCGACAAGCCATGACGGCGACTCCTCGAAGAAAGCACCGACCGGCCCCGCCGCCCAAGTCTCGGAAGAAACTCTCTCTCGAACCGAGAAATCCCTCTAGTACAAACTAGGAGACGAAGAAGAATCATCAAGCACTCCGAGCTTGAGAAAACGGTGAGTCGACCACTCACCGAGCAGATCTGGGAGGCTGGCTGGAGAAGTAGAGTCTCCGGATACTATAGATGAAAGCACTAAGTCTCTTTGAAGGCGATCGTGAGGCAAATCAAGACACTGTTGTAGTTCGCACGGTGAGACACAAGAAAAGAAGGCGATAGAGATGATAGTGATGTGATGATCCTATCCCCACCTTACCCGGACATCCAAAATCGTCTGCGTGAGTGGAGGAAATGGAAATTGAGTCGATCAAGGGAGCAGTTCCAACGGCGAGTTTATCGAAGAAGAAGAGGAACATCTTGAACTTCCTTGGACTAACCTCGTGATCTCGGCCTTTGGATGAAGAGAAGCGCACGAGATATCCTGCAAATCTTCAAGGATAAGGAGAAGGAGAGGCTGGCGAGGAGGAAGGCGAGGCAAGAGAGAAGGCTAGCATCCGCCCTCTCACCGGCACCCACAGAACATACACATCCTCACTTCGACATTCTATCGAGAAAGTGATGAGGATCGGGACCTGCTCGCCGCCACGGAAGAGTTGCAAATGCAAGCAATGCGTGAATCCCGAATTCTTCATGAGAAAAGTATGATGGCGGGACCGGAGAGTCCTCCAAAACACGGTGAAATCGATCCAATGGGAGTAGTGCGGCAAATCGCCACCGTCGTTCTTTGCCATCACTTCCCACTCACTCGGAAGAAGGAATTAAAGGAAGCTGGCGATGGCGGGTTAGTGGGGACCCCGATTGAGCCAACCCCTAATGAAGGTGTCTTACCACCTGCCCTAACGGTGAACACTCGGTAGATACAGCCGGGAGTTTGGAGACGAGTGACCCCATTCAAGTCACTCGGTGTGCGCCGGTGGGAAACTCCCTCCACTGCGGCAAGGTCGGAGAATGCGGAGATGACTCCACAACGAATCTAGGAGGCGAAGTGGAGAAAGTACAAACACAAAACGAATAGCAAGTTGCCATCAACGAAGCTCGGATAGTTGAGCTGTCTCGGTGAGGTGCCAACCGCTCACGAAGTCTAATGACGCCGCTGCGATGCAATCGAGGCACGAGGAAGGAACACCACGGGAGTTAACACTGGCGATGAAAGTGCAATCCATGGAGCCGAGACTCAATGGATGCCACCGAGAAGATCTAAGCAGTGGCTGTCGAAAGGGAGGTCGAGCCTCGGCTGCGATTGAGGCTGCGAGGGGGTAATGTAGGCCACGGGAGGTTGAGACTTCCGGGGTAAAGAAGTCAAGTAGAGAACATCTCTCCTGCTATCATTGATCCATCCCGAAAAAGGAGATAAGCGCGCTTCATGATTCCCAGGATAATCGATGTAACCTTTTCGGGATCGAGGAAGCGACGAAGAAGGTGAGTCATCCCCCGTGACAGATCAAAAGACTCGGTGCGGATGTTCCCAAAGACGAGCAAGTCGATCTCAAGACTACTCGTCAAACTTTCAATTTTGATGATGAGCCACCAATGGAAATCTCATCATCGTCCGATGACGCTTCGATAAGGCCGAGGACGATCCACTCAATTGGAGAAACTAGTGAGACCAACGAAGGTTGTTGAGACTGTTGAGGCTCGGCAAGCCGGGTCCACTTCACAAAAGACCCCAACCAAAAAGCAGAGTCCACCGCGGGCTCCTCAAGGCTGCAGCGGGTTCGACTCAAAAGGAACTTCACGCGCACCTCTTATCATTGAACAAATCCCGGTTGGCGTGATGATTCCTTTGTAGAATCATTTCCTTTCTCCCTGGAGGTACCCGACCTCCATGAAGAGTCGAAGAACGAGCTCGCCGCGCTTCCACAGACCAGCTCTGTCATTCCGTCATGTACCATCGTTCGGTGACTATGACTTTGACGCGACATGGCCATCACCGCAACGGAAGAAACAATTTGAAGTTCGGGAGGTGTTCAAGGCATTATTTTCTGAAATTGAGCGGATGGAGAAGCACCAGGCCTCTATGGACAAGCGATCGGACAACGAGAGATGCTAACCTTCTGCGACTTGAGAGGCATAACGATCAGGATCGGGGAATGGTGGCAACGGCTGACAAACAATGCGTGTGGAACAAGTTAGATACTTGAGGACATTGTTCAACAAGCTGCTGGTATGGAGAGTGAGAATGCCGATGCAAAACGAAATTGAGAGAACACATTGAGCACATGCATGAAGCTCACACTGCGAGATAAAGGCATTGCGTGAGCAAAATAAGAGTGATCTCCAGCGTATGGAAGAAAACATGGATAGAAAATTCAGCCTTCTCATGGTGAGATGAAGCTAATTTGTGAGTCCAACGCTACTCGCTCCGAATTTCGTGCCGCATACACACCGCAGCGGACTCGAGGCGAGAACTCGGCTATCGGCGAGCTCGACTTCCCGCTCGCCCAAGATATGTTTCGGTATTCCTCTCTCCTTTGATGATGCCAAAAAGGGGGAAGAGGAATACTTTAAAGCGCTAAAGAGAGACGAAGTCGGGTGAAAAGGAGGAAGCGGTTTGTAAAGGGAAAGACAAGCGAGGAAGTGTCAAAACAAAAGAAAGGAAAGTCCGTTGAGGGGGAAGGATCGAAAGATGTGACCTTGATGATTGCACAAACCCCCAACAAGGTCTTGTCACGGTGATATTATCGACAAACTCCAGTGACTTTGCCACTCCAACACTCTGCTATATCTATGGGCCGATAAGAGAAAGACAATTGAAGCGAGAGATGGAGGAAGTGGAAGGAAGAATGGATGCCCGAGTTATGAACATCTTGAAACAACACGGAGGCATTCCGGTGAAGCGAGAGAGACACTTATGCCATCTCGGATGTCGATCGAGCCACGATCGAGTTGATGAATTTAAAATGCTCGCATCCGAAGGATACTTTGCAAAAATGTCTATGGCTCAAGCTTGGGACTTATCTTGGGAAAAGGGTCTCACGTTATGTGAAGAAGGCGACAGCGGCGAGACTACGGCGATCGCTCACTTTGGTCACTCCGTGGTCACTCATTTGGAAAGAAGACCCAAAGACAATACACGCCCAGGTAGAGGAAGAAGCGAGTGGTGGAGGAAGAGGTTTCATACCTAGGCCTCTGCCCAAAAACATTAGTACGTAGATCCAGGCAAGAAAGTAGGGATCTGGGCTGGTCTTGACCAAGTAGCCAATTTGCAAGTGGCTAAAAGTAATGCTTAGTATGCGAAAAGAATAGAAGAAGAAAATAAGAGACAAACTCAGCTATGGGAGGAAAGACAAGAGATATTAAGAAGAGATGAAGTTTTTGCCAGGAAGGCATATGAAAAGAAGAAGAAGGCGGTGACGATGAGAAAAAGAGAAGAAGAAGCGAGAAGATCTTTGAACAAGATGAAAGAAGGAGACAACGAAGGAGATGAAGTGTTCTTTGTCCACCCTTCATGTATTTTATTATGTAAATACATACTATGTAAGTCTTCTCGCAATAAAGCTATAAATTCTTTATTTTTTTCGTGTAGACAAATGTTTGCTCGATAAACCGTGTAAACAGTTGTGTAAAAGAACAAGAATGTTATGATCAATAAAAGGATTGATTCTACGCATACATTCTATGTGAATACACTATCTGTATGTATCTTTGCTATTTACATTTTTGAATGGTGTAAGTTTTGGCATCATCAAAAAGGGGGAAATTGTTGGGAACTTTATTGTTTAGATTTTGATGAATGCCATGTAAAACTTAGAATAGGAAGTTGGCACCCAATTTTGTTGTAAAGCGCATTGTAATAAATAGGGCTGGTCAAGTGAGTTAAGTCGGCTATGCCCAAACATGCAAGAAGACAACTGGAGACTAGAAGGAAGACTCATTGCAAGATAGCCGAGTATGGCAAAGAAGAGAAGACGGAACTCTTGAAGGAAGCGGTGAGATGCGGTGAGTGGAGATCAAGTCAACTCAAGAAAAGCCAAGTCTCAAGTTGAAGTGACGGAAGAGTCATCCAATGATTGGAAGTCGACTCTAAGTCACCACGGGGAAAGCAAGGAAATGCGGTCAAGTCGAGATAATGAAAAAGATCCGTTGCACGTAAATCAAGAGAATTACCTAAACAAGTAATATCTTCATGCTACCTTTCTCGAAGTGCTCAGTCCCAGAAGCGTGCAAAAGGAATAAACCAATGGGAAGCACTACACCGTGTCAGAACTCTGAAAAGGTGAAGAACAATTCATACGAGGAAATGGCAATTCTAAGGACTGCAACAAGACAAGCCAACGACCACAAGTGACTTTCAAAAATAAGCCTATCTCTTCAACGGGCAGATTTTTGAAAGATCACTATAAAAAGCTGAGGAATGACTCTGAGAAGAGGAGACCGGAACCACAAACATTCAAGCAATTATCGAATCAGTAACACGAAATATTCTCAAGTTATTAAACGCTCAATCCTCAAGCCTACACTACGAAGAACATCAATCCAACACTCACCTGTGAAGGAAAGATAACTTCAATCAGTTGAAGAGGAAATTCTTGAAGAATCAAGGGTCTACATTCCACGAAGGATTGTAGGAAGGTTCAAGGTCGAACCAAGTCTTGAGCTTTTGGAGGGCTTCGTGATCAAATCCAAAGAGCTTGAGCAAGCTGGGCTGAAGTAGCAAGGCAGCTGCCTGTGAAGAAAGGTTTTGAGTCGTCGAGAAGCTTGAGTGAGTGATCAAGGCGTCTCAGATCGAGTCCCAAAGGATCAAGTCAATTTGTGTGATCAAGACTTGTATTTGGTATTACCACTTTGTATCTTGATCAATACCTAGTGGATTCCTCCAGGATTTGGAGAAGAGAGGAGTAGAAGAATTACCCCATCTTGAACCTCTATAAAAATCTCATTGTGTCATTTACATTTCAAAGACTTTAATTCTTGCATCATATTTGTTTAATTCTGTGACATATTTGTAGAAGAAGTACTAAATCAAGCTCTAAATCTCTACTTAACCAAACTTAAGGGTGTTAAGTCTTCCGCGAAAAACAAACCACAGTTGAGTTAATTTAGACTTAACGGTGAGTTATTCCATCAACAACTCGATTGATTCTTGTGGATGACTAACTCTAATGATTAACTAAATTGGTGTCCACGAGGACACAAGTTTGTTGTGTAGTATCAACTCGAATTTTTAAAAGGACTAAATCAAAAATTTGGTAAGGTTTATTCAACCCCCCCTTCTAAACCTTACACTTACACCCCTTGGGACCTACAATATCCCAAAATTCATGAGACACGTACAACATTCTCATTTGAGTAACGTTCTTCAACAAAGATAGAAATACTTTGTTGGATAAATGTGAATGCAATTTCACTATTATTGGCTGAAGCCATTTTTTTAAATTGGAGGAGTTATCAGGCCAAGGGATGGGTCTGATACCAAAATTGTTGGGTATACGGGTGTAAGTGTGAAAATGTGAGAGACATTGAGAAATAAATTGAAGGAATTATCAGCTTTACTCTTTTCATATGATCGCTCACATATTGCTTTACACTGTGATGCTCACTTGATCCCTTTTGGGAATTGCCCTCTTTTGATCCCTCTCGGGATTATCTCAAATGCTGAAACATAAAGCCTATTTATAGGCTAAGATATAACTATTTGCTAATTAAAAAACCATCACTAACATAAGTGCGTTTGGTGAAATTAATTCTAAGCCATTCATTTTGAGTGGGTTTGTTCATTTGTATTGCTGGAAGATTCCAACATATTACAAATTAATATTTTAACACTTTTATCCCTTATATATTTGTTATATTCTTTCTTGTATTCAGTTTATCTTTGTATTTTTACTTTCTCTAATTTCTTAATCTAGATTTAATTTATATAATAGACTATTGAGTTAGTATTTGTTATTCGGTACTTAATGTATCGATCTATTTGAGGTAGATAGATACCCAATAATTCTAATTATTATTAGGAATAATTACAAAAAACCCCTGAGGTTTAGGTTAATTACAAAAAAACCCAGACATGTTTCAAAATTACAAAAAACCCTTCAGATTTCTTTTTGTTTTAATTTTAGGGGGGTAACTGTAATGTTTTTGTGAATGTCAGGGGGTTTTTGAAATATTTTCGAAAATCACCGGGAAAAATGTAAGACGAAATCAAGCCTCTAGGAGTTTTTTTGTAATTTTCAAAGAACTCTGGGTTTTTTCGTAATTAGCCCAAATCTTAGGGGTATTTTTATAATTATCCCTTATTATTATGAGTATTATCAATTTGCTTTATTTAATTTAGGCAATATTGATTCTGTATTCAGAAAGGATGCCTATCTTTTATATAAATATGTGTGCAAGTATAGTTGGGTTAATGGTTGCATGCAGATTGACGTGTTGCATGGACGTGGCACTTTGATTTCGCACGTGGCAAAAAATTTAATTCCCAATACACTACACCATGCGATACATTGTTATTTAAGAACATCGGTTATTCAGGATGGTCCTAATCTTTTCCAAAGGACAACCCCAGTACATACCACGATAGTCGGGATTTAAAATCCAAGAATAAAGGTTGTAAAAGCAAGCTCAATCCCTTCGGAGAACTCCTGTGTTGGGTTTAATACAATATTCTTCCTTGCTCACCGAAAATGCTGCAGAAGACCAAGAGTCAAACAAAAAGACAAAGGAAGCTACCCACTGCGAAAGTACGGGAAACCGATTTTGATTGTTTTGCTAGAAGTTCAGCAAGGCAGGAGAAAACTTGTCCTCCAAAAAGATACTGAAAAATTCATTAATGCAAAGCCATCAGCCATCGTCACCATCAGTGACGAAGCCAGAAATTTTATGTAGGAGGCCCAAATTAACATTAATATAAAAATAAAATACGATACATCAATACTAGAATAAATACTAATTTTGATAATGCCAATGTGTTACCTCAATTACATCTTAATTCTAAAAACTAAATAACATAATACAATTACATCAATATATCATAACATTCATCTTCTATTCTCATATTTTGAGTTCGTTGCATATCTTCATTGATAATATACATATTTTTTAGTGTATGTTACCAAACAATCATCCAATAATCCATCACCTATGTTGAATTCTTTAGTGGAAATTTGATAATGAACATTAAATAATTCCAAAAAAGATGAATAGAGGTACAAGAGAATAATGCTAAAATTCATATTCAATATTATGGTGAAGCAAAAGAAAATATACAAAATTTTGAGAAAGGAGAAAAAATGACCAAGACTCAAATATTTTTCAAGATTCACAAATGAGAAAGGAACAACAAAAATAAAGAAAATGAAAGCTTCATTCCATTTTTATCTTTTTTCTGCATTTTTTTAAGCTTAAAAAGTAAAATTACCAAATTATCCCTAATTTTTTTTCAAAATTTCAGGGGGCCCAGTGCCCCCTCGGCCCTAAGCTGCCTTCGTCTATGGTCACCATATATATATATATATATATATAGGTTATATAATTTCCCGATAACTTAGAAATTCACAAAATTAACATTCATAGTTTCATACGTATACATCAACACCTAGGGCTGCAAATGAACCAAGCCGCTCGTGAGCTATTCGGAGCTCGATTCGATAAAAGCTCGTTCGAGTTCGTTTAATGAGCCTCGTTAAAATAAACGAACCAAACTCAAACTTAGAGATATTCGATTCGTTAGCTCGTGAACAAGCTCGTTAGTAAGCTCGTGAATAGGCTCGATAGTAAGCTCGTATTAATTGAACTAATAATTTGATTTTAATTTTAATTTTTCATATTTTTACTTAAGATAATATAAAAATGTTTCAATAAAATTAATTTTTTGAATAAAATTATATGTTTTAATAAATATATTATGAATTTTAAATATAAATAATTTTATTTTTTGTAATAAATTGAAGAATATTTTAATTTTTAATTAATATATACTAAGCTCGCTTAGGCTCGAAAAAGTTCGTGAGCCATCAATATGTTCGATAAATTCAGGATCGAGTTCGACTCGATAATAAATAAGCCAAACTCAAACACTCAAAAGCTCGGCTCGGTTCGGTTCGATTGCAGCCCTATCAACACCATTACATCACCATCTCTCCACCTTTCCTCATAATACAAGTCAATAAATATATAAAAAATATTCAACATTAAATACATTTCTACTTCTACGATTCTACCATTACTTCCATGCAAAAAATTTATTATTAAAAATATTGTACCAAATATCACCTCAATTTTTTTTTCGAGAAAAGGTGGTCTTATGTGAGACGGTCTCATTAACTTAGATTAATGAGACGGATCCTACAAAACACCAAAAATATGAATCTTTTTTATGAGTTTGGGTTTGAATTGGAACTCAAGTTACATGTAGGATCCGTCTGATCACAAACAATACCCATGAGACCATCTCATACAAATTTTTGTCTTTCCAAAATCACCACATTTCTAACTCTATATATATTCTCAGTATTTGTACTTCAATGTCAAAATATAATCTCAATTTTTCAAACAAAAATTAATTTGGTACTATCCAAATATCAAAATAGAAATAGTACAAAAATAGAAGTTTCAAACGACACCACGCCGTACCAGCCCAAAAGATTTTCCCTTTGCTCACCGATAATGACGCAGAAGATGGAAAGTCCACAAAAAGACAAAGGGAGCCACTTTGGAAACCTATTTTAATTTATGAATACACTGCCAAAATATTATTAATGCAATCCCATCGGCTATCGACATTGTCACCATATATATACAAGTTATATAATTTGATCACAATCACTCAAAACATTCATACATACATAGTCCCCTAAAAGAACTCAATAAAATATTCATAAATCAAAAATGGAAACAACATGGCTCTACACTTTCCTCTCTCTCCTCATTCTCCTCATCGCCTTCAAAATTTCAACAAAACCAAAAAGAAACCTCCCACCAAGCCCATTCCCCACACTTCCCCTCATAGGCCATGTCCACCTCCTTAAATTCCCTATTCATCGTACTTTCCAAAAACTCTCCAACAAATTAGGCCCCATATTCTCTCTCCGATTGGGCAACCGTCTTATGGTGGTGGTGTGCGCTCCCGCCATCGTCGAAGAGTGTTTCACCAAAAACGACATCGTTTTGGCCAACAGGCCTCGCTTAACCATCGGCAAATATATAGGCTACAATAACACCTTTATGTTCGACTCCCCGTACGGAGACTACTGGCGCAACCTCCGCCGCTTGACCAATGTCGAATTTTTCTCGACGGCTCGCCTCAACACCTTTCAATCCATCAGACAAGATGAAATTAAACTTATTCTGAAAAATATTTATAAAAACTCGTACGAAAAGTTCGCGAGAGTTGAGATCAGATCCTTGTTTACGGAGGTGATTTTTAATCATATCATGAGAATGGTGGATGGAAAGAGATATTTTGGGGAGGATGAGGATGAGGCAAAGGAGTTTTGGGATCTTGTTAAGGAGGTTTTAGTCGGTCATGGGGCAAAGCAAATCCGGCGGATTTTTTAGGTGTTTAGATGGATTGATTATAAAGGACTTGAGAAGAGTTTGGCGAGGTTAGGTGAGAAATTGGATGCTCGCGTCTACAACGTTTGATGGATGAGCGAGAGACGAAATAAGAGTAAAAGCAGATACTATGATTGATCATATGCTTTCTTTGCAAGAGTCGGAACATGAGTATTATAGTGATGTTACCATCAAAGGGATCATATTGGTACGTTTTTTCTAATATTTTTTCTTCCGGTCAAATTTCTTATTTAATGACTAAATTGAGCATATCTTTGGGCTTTTTTAACAGAATATATATATATTGTAGGTTTTATTACACAATTGTGATAGATTGGGAGAAATTTAAAAAAAAAATAAAGTTGATCGTGAATTGGATTCACGACTTCCTTGAGTCATGAATCCAATTCACGACTCATAGTTTTTTATTTTTAATTTTAAATAAATTTGAGTTCAGCCGTGATCTCAGTCCACGGCTGGAGAATAAATGCGAAAGAAACAAAAATCCGAGTGGGACAGTCAATTAATGACGATATACCAATTTTTGAAATTGGTATAGATAATCACATGACCAATTATTAGACTATGAAAACCACGACTTCACATTTCAATTCTGACAATGAACATTGCATCACTGATAAACAACTAATTTTTTTCTAAGAGGCAATTAATTAATCACACATCCACTCTATACTCATTATCCTAATATGGTCACATGAATTATATTCCAAATGACAGGTCATGCTAATTGCTGGAATATACTCGCCAGCAGTCACCATAGAATGGGCAATGTCTGCTCTCCTCAATCACCCCGAAAAATTACAGAAGGCCAAAATAGAGATTGACAATCTTGTCGGAAATGATCGTCTAGTCAACGAGTCAGATTTGACCAAACTCTCATACCTTCAAAATATTATTTCGAGGCGTTTCGTTTATTTCCAAGCAACGCCACTACTTATACCACGAAGCATCAAGTGATTGTACTCTTGGTGGATACGACATACCACGTGGCACAATCTTGATCGTGAACGCGTGGGCCATTCATAGGGACCCCAAGATTTGGGATAACCCCACAAGCTTCAATCGAGCGTTCGAAGTGGAGTTTTGGGCCCCAGGCCGATACCATTTGGGATGGGAAGAAGGTTGTGCCGGGTATGGGTTTGGCCCAACGGTATGTGGGCTTGGCCTTAGGGTCTCTGATACAATGTTTTGAGTGGCAACGGATTGGTGAGGGCTTGGTCGATTTGACAGAAAGAAAAGAGGTGACTTTGTGCAAAGTTGTGCCTCTCGAGGCCATGTGCAAGGCACGTGATGTTCTTCGTAAAGTTCTTTTAGAAGCAAATTGAGATATTTAATTTGGGTAAATTATAAAGGCTGGTTTTGAAGTTTAGTCTAATTATATATATAATAAAAATAAATAATAAACTCAGTTGTTTTTCAATATTACAAAAGGATGTTAGTAACGCTTTTTGTGAGAAATTTTAATTTTGATGAGATAACTTGAGTTTTTTGTAATGAGGTTAAACCAGTTTATGTAATATATTTGTGATTTGCTGGAATATCAATTCTAGAGCTAGAAGAAATAGTAATAAGTTCTCTATTTGATCTTCAGTATTAAGTCAGGCCTATGTGGCAAAGCATTACCGAGTCTTCAAAGTTTTCTTTGATGTGAAACTTATTAGAATTTTTATGCCGCACCATTTTGGTGCATATTGCAACAATATTTCGAGATATTGTATTAACTAAGGTGATTGTTGTCCATTAATTATTTCTTCAAATTATTTGTTGTCTTTTTGTACATTATGTGTTGATTACAATGTTACAGAATCGGGATGTCTTCAAAATGGCAAATTCGAAAAGAAAGATTACAAGAAAAATACTATCTATTACAACTTCTTCTAAAAACTTTGAAGCCGAGTCGAGACGAATCTCTTTCCGCAAAGCAATTCGTCGGCTAGTGCTCACGGTTTGACGTATTGCTTCCAAAAGATGAAACGACTTACGTCTTACGTAGTAGCACCACTAACACGAAGCACCTTGAACTAGAATTGTGTTGAAGAGTTCTTTGGACTTAGTGCGAGAATCACGAGAAAATGATTGTATGCTTTTTGATGGAGTATGAATTCGTGTCTCTAAGCGCAATGCACAAACATGTATAAATAGCCAACCATTCCACTGCGCAGGAGAAAAAACTGGGTAGTGGGCATTAATCATTTGTAACAACCAAGGTGTTACACCCCACTCTTGCATAATGATCAAGTAGTGGGCTAACTTCGGATGACCACCACTGCGGGGAGTTACAACTCCAACGGATCTCACGAACGGACACCTACAATGTCCGATTCATTCATTGGGCTCCAATGATCCAGCGATCACTCGAATACAGGCCAAGCCCATTTTCGAGTGGCAAAACTTTAGTGGACTGGACCCGGGCCCAATAGGGGCGGGCCGCCCGCCCAAGCCCGATCCCTGGCCCCGCCAGGCCCATGCCCAAGCCCAAGCCCAGCCCCAGATCCCGGTCCCGCCTGAGCCCGAGGCCGAGCCGAGGCCGGGCCGGCGGCGCGCGCGTGTGGCCCACTTGTGATCATCCACTTGTGTTATAGTTTATACAACAAATAACACCTTCTAGTAAATAAACTAGGATAAACTATGATTTATATTCCATGTGGGATAAGGCATAAGCCTTTCATCTCCTTTAAATAATCTTTACATAATGCCCATTTATGTGGCTACCTTCGTGTATTAATTTCTCACTCACCGAAATTCGGTTTGAGAAATAAAAATACTACGAACATCTACTCGAACGTAGATTAATAATATATAATTTAATTCCTCCGAATTAAATATTTAGCCACCGAAAAATTGGTCAAAGTCGGGTCGATACCCTCTTTATCAAAACCAAAATTTCCAACAATCCCCACATGAGTGGAAATTAATGTATGCATGAATGCGGACACGCAAACCAGATCCTCAGAGACAATATTGCATTCGGAAAGGTAGCTTATGGCTTTGAACCTTCCGTAGTCAATACCATCGGGTACACTTTGGCGGCTTAGTGGACACAATGCGCTTGAACTATTCCTCCACGGTGTATACCTAGTCAACAAGATATTAACACGATAAGGTCTCAACACCTTATGTTCTCACGTTTTGTGTCCGTTTCGGCCATGGACACCACTTTGGATTCATAAGTGTTACTTTGAAGCGGCCCGCACTTCTCACTTATATAGGTGATCTTCTATCCGAGTATCCTGCCATACTCAACCTCAACGAGGTGTAGGAATCATTAAAAGTCAAATGACTTAGCCTCACCACAACTTTGCAGGTGTTTCAACACTTGGTTTTGCTTTCTAGGGATGGGTTATAACATTGTTTCCAAGTGTTACAACATAACCTTCATAGTTTAGTTTTCCCATTGAACCAAGTTCTTGGGATCTCCAGTCAACATGGTTGGGTTACCACTATGATAGTTATTTTTACTTTGTGGACTTCAAGCCCATTCCCCTCAGCAATTTACCCAATTGATCTCGATTGATCCTTTTGTCAAAGGATCTGCCAAAATTGTCTTTTGACTTTACGTAGTCAATTGACATCACACCATTTGAGATCAATTGTCTAACGGTATTGTGTCTCCGACGAATATGTCTAGACTTACCGTTATACATATTGCTCTGTGCCCTTCCTATAGCCGCTTGGCTATCACAGTGAATCATCACAGAAGGCACAGGCTTCCTCCAACATGGAATATCTTCCAGAAAATTTCGAAGCCACTCTGCTTCTTCACCAGCTTTATCCAAAGCTATAAACTCAGATTCCATGGTGGACCGAGCTATACACGTTTGCTTCGTGGACTTCCACGATACCGCACCACCTCCAATGGTGATATGTATCCCCTAGTTGAATAAGAATCTTTCGAATCTGAAATCCAACTAGCATCACTATATCCTTCAAGTAAATGCAATTTGGATATCTTGAGTAGTATAGCCCATAATCCAAGGTATACTTCAAGTATTTTTTAACACCAGTTAACGCTTTCCAATGCTCATGGCTTGGATTGCTCGTGAACCTACTCAACATATTTACAGGGTAGGCCAAGTCCGGGCGTGTACAATTTGTGATGTACATCGACCGCCTATTATACGTGAGTATTCCATCTCGAGCCACTGGTTCGCTTTATTAGCAACAGATTTATACTTAAATCAATGGGCGTCTTTGACGGTGAATCTGTCAAAAGCATTGAATTTCTTGAGCACTTTTTCCACATAGTGGGATTGTGACAAGATAATTCCATTAGGAGTTCAGCTGATTTTTATCCCAAGGATTACATCAATGATCCCCATATCCTTCATGTCAAAGTTCCTCTTTAACATTCTTTTAGTCTCCATGATAGTATCATGACTACGCCCATGATTAACAAATCGTCACGTATAGACAAACTATGACAAATGCTTCGATGTCCCTTTGACATATACACATTTATCACACTCGTTGATTTTAAATCCATTTGACAACATCGTATTGTCAAACTTAAGATGCCATTGTTTTGGAGCTTGTTTGATCCGTACAAGGATCTTATTAACTTGCACACCTTCTTTTCTTGACCGGGTGCAACAAACCCTTCAAAGTTGTTCCATGTATATTTCAAAGCATCTATCTCTCCATTCGTAAACGCCGTCTTGACGTCCATCGATGAATCTCTAGATTGTGCAAAGCGGCAATCGCAAGAAGCACCGAATAGAAGCAATCCTCGTTCTTGGAGAATAGGTGTCAAAGTAGTCATATCCTTCTTTTTGTTTAAAGCCTTTGGCTACAAGCCGTGCTTTATACTTATCAATAGTTCCATCTGCTTTATACTTCTTCTTTAGGATCCATTTACATCCTAAAGGTTTATGACCAATGAGGAGATCAACCAACTCCCAAGTATGGTTTTGCAGAATAGACTCAATTTCACTATTGATAGCTTCTTGCCAGAGCGGAGCATCTGGACTACTTAGAGCCTCTTTAATCGAGTTTGGCTCACCATCTAACATAAATGTTATGTAATCTGGCCCAAAAGACTTAGCCGTCTTAGACCTCTTACTACGTCTCGGTTCTTCACTAATTGGTGTTGAACCACTTGCGATTCGTGAGTTCTTTTATTAGTACTCACTTCTAACTTTTCTCTACAAGGGTAGACATCCTCAAAGAATACAACATTCCTTGATTCGATTATGGTACCTTGATCATTTCCGGATTTTCGACTTATGTATCATAAACCTATATGCACTACTTTGGTATGCATATCCCACAAAGACACAATCAACTGTCTTTGGTCCAATTTTAACTTGTTTTGGTTGGTATTGCTACCTTAGCCAAACACCCCACACTTTAAGGTATTTATAAGAGAGGCTTACGATTTTTCCACAATTCGTAAGGTGTCTTATCTTTCCCTTTAAGTGGTATTTTATTCAATATGTGGTTGGTCTGTTAAAGCGACTTCCCCACATATGCAGGGTAATCCGGAACTTATCAACATGGCATTCATCATCTCTTTTAGAGTCCAGGTTTTTGCGTTCAAAGAACACAGTTAGGATCGTGGTGAATATGGTGCTTGTTGTTTGATGAATTATGCCCGATCGAGTACATAGTTCTTCAAATGGTGCAACATATTCGCCACCTCTATCACTCCGAATTATTTTAATCCCATTTACGCCAAGTTGATTTTCAACTTCATTTTTATAATTCTTAAAAGCCTCTAATGCTTCATCTTTGCTTCTTAACAAGTATAAGTAGCAAAACCTTGTGCAATCATCAATAAATGTGATGAAATATTTTTACCACCTTTAGTTTGCACAAATTTTAAATCACACACATCGGTGTGTATCAACTCTAAAGGTGAAGTGCTCCTTTCAACCGAATGAAACGGTAATTTAGCCATTTTAGCTTCAACACAAACTTCACATTTTCTTTGTGAATTTACTTGAGGTAAATTAATTAATTCTAAATTTACCAATCTTTTTATAGCATTGATTTACATGTCCTAATCTAATATGCCATAAATTAGAGCACTCAAAGAATATAAAGAAGAAGATTCATTCTTATTCATATTCTCGCCAAAACGGCGTCACAAATCATTACATTCATTTTGAGCAGTCCTTTGTCTAGATAACCCTACCAAGGAACTGGCCCAAATTTGCTAAGTACAAACTTTTCGAGACTCAAAAACTAGTCTAAACCCATGGTTGACCAGCGGCCGAACCCGAAACCAGATTTTTTGCGGATGTCCGGGACATGCAAAGACATCCTTCGCCTTCAACTCCTTTCCGAAGTCGGCTTTAGCACCACCGTTCCAACGCCAAAGAACATCGTAAGAGGCGTGATTCCCCATATGGAGCTTCCTTCCGGTCGATGGGATGTAAGAAGAGAATGCATCCTTATCGAAACAGGACATGGCAAGTGGCACCGTATCCACAAACCATTCTTTCGGGTTATCCACCAAATTGGCTTCAAACACCACCGACATGTCAACTTCTCGGCTCCTTTCTTCAACCACATTGGCATTGGATGCGGTTTGGTTTTCTTTTTCTTTGGGCGCGATCGCGATCTTTGCCATATGGTTCGGTTTGCCACGATTGTAGCAAGCACTCGAATTTTCCATTTTGCCGGTTTCTTGCCTTTATCGTTAGGCCTTTTCTTCGAGTTACTTGACGAGCCGTGCTCCATCAAGTTAGCTTTTGACTCCATAGGGACAAGCTTGGACTTAGAGTCAATCCTTCTATTGTCTTCCTCAATCTCGAAGTTTGACAATCAGATCCTCTAGTCCCATCTCCTTCCGCTTATGTTTGAGATAATTCTTGAAATCCCTCCAACTTGGGGGCAATTTCTCAATCAAGGCGGCCACTTGAATGCTTCCGCAAAGCCATTCCTCGGCAGAGATTTCATGTAGGATCAATGGAACTTCTAAACTTGTTCCATCACGGTTTTAGAATCAACCATCACAAAATCCAAGAACTTACCGACAACAAATTTCTTTGTCGGCATCCTCGATTTTGTACTTCTTCTCCAAAGATTCCCACAATTCTTTGGAGGATTTCACAAAGACAATACACACCTTTGTAAAGTGCATCACTAAGTCCGTTTAGGACATAGTTACGCACAGAAATCCACTGGCCCCATGCATCAAACGCAACGCGCGTTTTCAAAGATTCGTTTCGTTCGGCAGAACAACGGGAGAGCGTCCTCGGTCGATACTTCGCGGACTTAGGGTAGTCGGGTAGAAACAAACATTTTTTCTTGCCACCTCTTGAAGTCGAAACCCATGAATTTTTCGGGTTTCTCGGCTTGAGCGGGAGGGATGATTGGGGTTCGCTTGTGCTTGCCATCGTGAAGTTCGTAATTGCTTTGCGATTGTTGATTACAATGTTCTGAGAATCGGGATGTCTTCAAAATGGCAAATTACGAGAAAGAAAGATTACAAGAAAAATACTATCTATTACAACTTCTTCTAAAAAACTTTCGAGGAAGCCGAGTCGAGACGAATCTCTTTCCCAAAGCAATTACGTCCCCGGCTAGTGCTCACGGTTTGACGTATTGCTTCCAAAGATGAAACGACTTACGTCTTCGTGTAGTAGCACCACTAACACGAAGCACCTTGAACTAGAATTGTGTTGATCGGGTTCTTTGGACTTAGTGCGAGAATGCGAGAAAATGATTGTATGCTTTTTGATGGAGTATGGTCTGTGTCTCTAATCGCAATGCACAAACATGTATAAATAGCCAACCATTCCACTGCGGAGAGAAAAAGCTGGGTAGTGGGCATTAATCATTTGTAACAACAAGGTGTTACACCCCTCTTGCATAACGATCAAGTAGTGGGCTAACTCGTGAGATGACACCACCGCTGCAGGAGTTACAACTCCAACGATCACACGAATACGGACACCTACAATGTCCGATTCATTGGGCTCCTCGGCATCCAACGATCACTCGAATGGACCAGGCAAGCCCATTTTCGAGTGGCAAAACTTTAGTGGACTGGACCGGCCCAATAGGCCGGGCCGCCCCGGCCCGATTCAGCCGGCCCAAGCCCAAGCCGCCCGAGCCGAGGCCGAGGCGGGCGGCGGGCGCGCAGCGTGTGGCCCACTTGTGATCATCCACTTGTGTTATAGTTTATACAACAAATAACACCTTCTAGTAAATAAACTAGGATAAACTATGATTTATATTCCATGTGGGATAAGGCATAAGCCTTTCATCTCCCTTTAAATAATCTTTACATAATGCCCATTTATGTGGCTACCTTCGTGTATTAATTTCTCACTCACCGAAATTCGGTTTGAGAAATAAAAAATACTACGAACATCTACTCGGAACGTAGATTAATAATATATAATTTAATTCCTCCAGAATTAAATATTTAGCCACCGAAAAATTGGTCAAAGTCGGGTCGATACCCTCTTTATCAAAACCAAAATTTCCAACATTATGAATTTGGGTGAATAAATCAGATGTATTCGGGTTAGGTTGCCTCGCCACGAGCCTAGATACTTAGTTCGAGGACCTGTAAAAGAACAAATGTTAGGCTAGCTGGGTGGACCATCAACAAAGGCCCTCCGATACTAAAGTCAGTTACAGGTGATAAGGTCGTTACGAACCGAAAAGCGAGGTCATTAAGTGATTCTGAGATAGTTGTAGCAAAAAAATTGTATTATGTTTATAGGTTTAACTTCAGTAGCCCGCACAAGCTAGCTCCACGTATTGGGATCATCTAAGTCCACATATCACATCATGGTGGATCAACGGTGTTAGGTCGTGAAGCGAACCGGATCGTGACTTGGTCGTGATCCCGATAAGAAACAAGTGAATCTTCGGGTATTTTTGCCATTTAGCTTATGTATGAGGGTAAATGGTTAATGATGACCTAGTGATATCAGATTTATTGTTGTTGCACGATTGTTAGAATATATATATATATATCTTGCATCTCATTATTCTATATATATATATATATCTTGCATCTCATGCATTTGGTTAATTTGACGTACAATTAAATTAAATACAAATGGGCAGGCTAACATTTTGTTTGGTTATATAAAAAGAATACATAAAGAAATATGTCGTATAACGTAATAGGGATAAAATAGCATAAAAAATTAAGTCACATATACCTCATCGAGTTGGACTAATTAGATATAAAATTGGTCATTTAAGCTGAAAGAGGTGTAAAAAGCTGTCATGTTCGAATTTAAAAACTCAATTTAGTCATGTATCTATTAAAAATCTAGATTTGGGTCCGCATTACCCAATTTTTTTGTGGTGAGACAGGGGATGGACTAATCTCAACCCTCCCTATTTACATCAAAGACTATGAATAATTTGGGATAATAATACATTAATCATTTAATTAAATTCCAGAAAGGGTAAAATTGTTCAACAAACATGTGAGGACCGTCCAAATATGGAATCAATTATGGGGAGAGAGAGAATCACGCCGGGGATAGAGAAAATCATTTGGGGAGAGAGAATCACGCATGTGCTGCGATGCAAAGATATCGTATATTTAACATATATTTACTGTATTTTTAATACTATTATACTGTATGTTTAACATAAATTTACTGCAAATTAAAATTGTCAAACAAAAACATGTGGGGACCGTAAATTAAGGAATCAATATAGAAAGAGAGAGAATCACGCCCATTAACATGTGCGGACAATGAATTAAGTAAATCAGTCATCGAGAGAGAGAGAGAAACACGCTCATTATTATATTGTATATTTCACATATATTTACTGTATATTTAACACTATTATATTGTATGTTTAACATATATGTAATGCATATTAAAATTGTCAAACAAAAACATGTGGGGACCGTGAATTAAGGATTTAATTAACAAGATTATTCTGGGCAGACCAATAATTACGGTTTATTATGGTATACCAAACAACAATAATTAAAAAATCAACAACTAATAGACACAAATCAATTAACTAAATTATTATATAGTAAACTATGTCTAACTATAAAATAAAATCAGGCTATGTATACAGTAAACTATGTCTAACTATACAATATAATCAGACTATCTATACAATAAACTATGTTTAACTATACAAATCAGACTATGTATATAGTCGCCCTCGATGCACTGTTCACTTTTCCTACCTCTTTTAGCCATGATTAACAAAACACCATTCCTGACACAAAAAACCAAAAATAAAGTGTCACTGCATAATATATAAAAAAACATATGGTAAAAGTTAACTAAATAAGCATCAAAACACATATAAGTATACAACAGAATTTAACTAAATATAGAGAAAAACACAAATAAGTATACATCAAACATATACTAAATTTTCACTAAACCATAAAAATATACATCAAATATAAACTAAGTATACACCAACATAAATACATACATCAAACATTAACTACTTATACAGCAAAACACATATATGTAAACATCGAAAAACATATAAGTATAGAGTAACCTATACTAAAATATAAGTATACATAAAACATAAACCATAATCCGTCTTCTTCGACTAGAAAAAAACTTTGAACCTCCATTAACAAAAGCTTAACCACCTTCACCGAAAAAATACATGAAAAACAAACTAAACCCTATATAACGATTGCAACTCGCAATCGCATTCTCCCCAAAACACAACAAATTGCAATAAAAAATAAAATCAGATAAACCCTAGAATTTCACAATTTAAGTCAAAAATACTGGGAGAAATTTTTTTACCAAGTTTCAGAGATTAAGAGGATGGCTGGTCTCTTTTACTCAGCAAATTACACTTCACTCAGCAAATTACACTCATGATACGAATTACTCTCTCTCGCTTCGAATATTTTGGATATGAAACTGTAAAAATCATGAGCCCACGAAACTGTAAAACCACGAGCCACAAAACTATAAAAATTCAAAAAGGAACTGACGAGCGATTTTGGAGGGAGATGAATCGATTTGGGAGCATACCAAATAGGAATGAAACTGCTAATAATAAGATTACCATCTTACCCTTTATTGATTTAAAATAAAATAAAAAAAGCCATTAAATCAGGTAAATCACAACCATCAAAAAATTTAAATTTGTGGAAAGGATTAGTCCATACTTGATGTGAACCGCAGCAACAACTGTGCACACGACCCAACAACAATATGTTGTTAACCCAAGATCTTCACTAGTTTGGTTAATTTGGTGGAAACCTCGACCCATTGCTTAGCAAAGCAAGAACCTCCGTATGCGAAGACGCCACAAACGAATGTGTAAGTTCACTTGATAAGTCGGAAATCGCAACAAGATGAACAATCTTGAAGCTCTTGGAAAAAACCCAAACTGTTGGAGAGAATAATCTCAATTCAATATTCAATATCAAAAGTTCTTATGAAAAATAAACAAGTGTTTGCCTTATATATGCGACTCAAAACAAACCCTAAACCAACTAGGAATCAATTCAAAACCAAAAAGGAAACGAAAAACTGAACAGACTCAAAAAATGCGGCAAAAAGCACGGCCGTGCTTCAGAAGCATGGCTAGGCCGTGTTCGTCACGTCTTCAGCGAACAAGGCCGTGCAAATAAGCACGGCCTGGCCATGTTCTTCACGTAATTAGCCCCTGACGTCTTCATGAAAGTTGTAGCCCTTTATCTTAGCTTTCCATAGCATCTTGAATCCGCTCAATATCAATTTTGTAGAGAACGTTATGGCCAAAATACTAAACCCTACCAGTGCTGAAAACTGTTGACGCGCTTGGATGTTTTTGAACGCAATCTCTTGTTCTTCGATCGTCAATGCTTCCTTTCGACCCATGATTAACTAACATGACTCTAGACTCAATATACTTGGCCTCTAACATCAACGTGGCCACTCAAATGACTCAAAACAATGGAAATTAACACCTAATCTATGATAAACAAATACAAGAACTCAATAACTCAATTACATAGTCTTCAAGAACTCGAGATAGCTTGCATTTGGTGTTGCCCGGATCCTTCGTGACTGGATTCTCATCATTCCCCTCCTCTTGAAAGGGATTCGTCCTCGAATCCAAACGTTGGACCCCAAGGATTGAACAATTATATCAATCCACCCGGATCAAATGTGAAACGGCACGCACATTCATCCGGTTGCCCAAATCCCTCCACATGAGAAACAATAGAACTAGGCAAAATATTATCAAATATGTTAGCATTGAAACACTCTCGCCTAATGTCTCTCATTTTAATCATAATAACAAATTTTCTCTCTTGTTTTACCTCATTGGCATTTCCCCCCATATTTTTGGCCCACTCAAATTTTGTGCTCTCATTTTTCTTGGCCATCTCTCGAATCTCACAACTACCCTTGGCCAAACTCTCAAGCTCTCTATTTTTATTTTCACTCAAGCTCTCATTTTTCTCGGCTTTTATTTCTTTCTTTTGCTCACTTGCCGAATACTCTTTTTCTTTTGACTCACAAACTCTCATCCTCACATGATCATCATAAATTTCTGCAGGTCTAAGAGATGAAAGTATGAACTTTCTCCGCTCATGCTCAAAAGTATAGCAATTTGTATATCCATCATGCACAACTCGCCTATCAAACTGCCATGGCCTACCCAACAAAATATGACAATCCCGCATTGGCACCACATCACATAATATATCATCCTTATAACCCCCAATCTGAAAAGACACTAACACTCTTTTATTAACTTGTACCTCGCCACAATCATTGAACCATTGTAGAGTATACGGCTCAGGATGTTCAAGTGTAGGAATCTCCAACTTCTCCACCAATTTCGCACTAGCCACGTTTGTACAACTACCTCCATCAATGATCATACTACACACCTTATCCTTAACTAAGCATCTAGTGTGAAAAATATTTTCTCGCTGCTCATGATCAACAAACTTTGGCTCAATCTTCAAAATTCTACGTGACACTAGTGATAAAACATTGCCTTTCACTGGATTAACGACCTCCGGAACCTCCTCCAACTCTGGCATATCACTATAATCCTACTCATCCTCACTTTCGGACTCTACATCACCATTAGCCCGAATCACCATCACTATTCTACTTGGACATTCACTAGCTTTATGATCCCTCCCATGACATTTAAACACTCAATGTCCCTAGTGCGTGAAGTAGAAAGATCAAATTTACCTGATGGTTTTGCCTTGTCCGAGTCTGTCTTGTTCTCCACAACTTTGGTTTGTTGTAAAAAACGCACGCCATGCATCGTAGAAGTATTCAAACCCCAAGTATTGGTGCTAGTGTTGGGATTTTGCCGTGTAAAACCTCTCCTCTTGAGCTGTTGCTCAATTTTCACCGCCATGTGCACCATCTCCTCAAGATTGACACAATGATGTAGGTCGATGACATCTGCTATAGGAGTATTTAATCTGGCAATGAACATCGTCATCGTAACCTCCTGGTCCTCCTCTATGTTAGCCCTTGCCATAAACATCTGTTAGATAAATGTTTTTATCAAGATTTTGATGATTATGTTTAAATGAGTTTTTATATCAAAACAATATTTTTAAATGTTGTCCAAATACTTCTAAATGATTTAAAATGCTTTTACTAATTTTTGGAGTATTTCTTAGAGTTTATTACTCGATAAAATTGGACAACACTTTTGATGATTTTGTGTTAATTGATTTTTACACCAAAACAATTTTGTCCAAATACTCCTAAAAGATTTGAAATGTTTTTACTAATTTCATGGAGTATTTCTTAGAGTTTATTATTCGATAAAAATGGACAACACTTTTGATGGTTTTGTTTAAATGAGTTTACTATGTTTATAAATGTTGTCCAAATACTCCCAAGTGATTTAAAATGTTTTTACTTATTTTTTGGAGTATTTCTTGAAGTTTAGTTTTGATAAAAATCGGACAACATTTCAATTTAGAGGTCGACCGGTCGAACAAAGGTTGAACGGTACCTGAAGAACGTACAAAATGAAACAGAAACCAATTCTGTGAAAAAAAGGGGGAGGGTGACCGGTCAAGGGTGAGGGCGACCGGTCGCACCTTAGGGCGAATGGTCGTACCCCACCTTGACCGGTCGCACCCCCTGCAACCCCTACCTGTATCGCACTATTTTCATTCAAACGTTCGAAATCTTATACAGAGCGACCGGTCGCGCTGTGCAATCTTTTGACAGCAAAATTTGTACCGTTGAACTCCTTGACAGCAAGATTTGCTTTTCAATTTTGTACAATATTTCTACATCTTGTGATCCTCTTTTTGTAGACAAAAGTTAAGAAGAAGGAGCCTATGTTGGGAGCCTATGTTGGTGAAGACTTCTCTATAAATAGAGGATAAATTGAAGACACAAGGAAGCACAACACAAGCCAATACACAACAAGAAATCTACAAATTTCTAAGCTTTCATATTCAACACTCTTGTTGTATTTATAGCCTAAGTATTTCACTTTCATATCTTGAGGTCTAGGCGTTATTTCTTGATTACACTTGCACTCAAATTGTAATATTCATTATTGAGTTGTAATCTTGTTTTTTGTCATCATTCAACACAAGTCATCCTTGTGAGTATTCTTGTGGAAAGAATACACTTGGTGATCTAGGTGATAGGTGTTTCAAGAGTGTGGTGCTCTTGAGGTGTTGAAGAATTTGGTGTTCTTCAAGATTGAAGATTGTGGTAATCTTCACAAGGCGCCGTTGGAGATTGTGGTAATCTTCAAGAGAGATTGTGGTAATCTCAAAGGTGGTGTTGAAGAAGAGTGTGGTGCTCTTCAAGGTGTTGTAAGTTGAATTTGTATTAATTGTGGTAATTAATAAAATTCTTTTTCTTTTTGAAATCCATCCGGATATCTTTGGGGTGGTAGAGGATTAGGCCCCAGGTGGGTTGAACCTCTTTAAATCGACGCGTGTTGTTTACTTCTCGCACCTTTATTATTGTCTTGGCGTATTTGATTTGAAAAAGAGGGCATAATCGAAAAGATGGAGATAATCTATTCACCCCTCTCTAGATTATCGTAGCCACTTGGACTTACAAGTGGTATCAGAGCCAAACTCTTTGGCAAGCTCGTTCCACATCGCGAGTAAAGAGGAACGATCATCGACTACGAACAAAGTCTACCTTACCGGCGCCTCCACCACTAAGCCACCACTATTTGATTCCAAAAATTATACATTTTGGAAAGAAAGAATGGAATGCTATCTACAAGGTTGCGGGTTCGATATTTGGAACACGGTCATAAATGAAGAATCCATTCCAATGATGGACACACCACACAAAGGCCTCAAAGAGCTCAATGATGAAGAAAAGAAAATCATCTCCTTAAATGGTAAAGCTCTTAATATTTTGTATTGTTCACTTACCATTTTGGAATATAATCATATTGTAGGAATTAAATCGACACATGAAGTATGGAGAAAATTAGAAGAAGTATATGCAAATGAAAGGAGCCACTCAAAAGCATCTACTTCTCAAATGGATACAAACCCAACATGGGATGAGCTTCCTACAACTTCCGACGTCGATGAAAACGAACGATGTCTTATGGGCTTCGAAGAAGAAAACGAGGTAAGTTCAAAACCCTCCACTTCTTATGAAAATGAATTACAAAAAATTATAGTGATTTGCAAAATGATTTTGATGAACTTCAAAATGAATTCCAAAGCTTACTTGTTAAATACAAAAATTTGAAAAAGGAATTCAATATTTTGAAAATTGATAAGGATAATTTATTTTCCCCTTATGAATCACTTTCATGTGATCACACCATCACACTTGACAAGATTAGAAACCTTGAAAAAGAAAATAGCACTCTTGTTGAGGATATTAATTGCATGAAAAATGATTTATCAAAATCCAACTTGAGTACCGATAAAATGACCGATATTATTTATGTTCATAGTTGTGATAAATTGAAACAAGGACTTGATCATAAGCCTAATGTTGTTAATTATGTGAAAAGAAATCAAGTCCCTATGCATGTTGGTCATTATGCTCCCAAAATTACTACTTGTTTTTATTGTGGTAAAATGGGTCACACGGTTAATACTTGTCGGGCTAGAAATAGCTCTAATTATTATTGGAGACCTAAAAGTCTCAAAGCTAATTCTAAAGGACCCAAACACTTGAGGGTACCACAAAATAATGTCATATTAGGTACCCGACAGAATAATAATCGAGGAAAATACATACCGCCAAAAAGACATCAAATGACCATTTCATTTGATCAAAGGAGAAGACAACATCAAAATAAATTTCCAAGAGGAAGACACTATCAACAATGGGAAGAACACAATCCTTGAAAATGGAGCAATTGGAGAAGCTATCATCAACAAGATGATTTTCAAATGAGAAGATATCATCAACAATGGGAACGACACAACCCATGGAAAAGACGTAATTGGTAAATCGTATCTCCCCATTTAAATATGCATTTTATTTTGTTATTATGCATGTTTTTATTTGTGCCTAAATTTTCAAAATGAGTTTTCAAGTATTTATTTTTAATTAAGGTCTTCAATTAATATTTGTGTTTTTTAAAATCTTTTGAAAAAGGAGACCTTAAATGATGTTTTTAAAACTCTTGTGCATTCACTTAGACTTATGTGGTTTATTGTCTCTATGTATTTATATAACATAAGCATGCTTAAGATATCTCTTATTGCTTAGCTTACACTTGTATCATTATGTTTGTGCAAAACGTGTTTAAGAATTGTGTAGGACATATATATTTTCATCAATGGTCATTTTCTCAAGAGAGGACCATAAACTATCGAGGTACGCTCATCATTGGTATTCATCCTATAGACTTGATATATTTTTTTTTCATTCGTGCTTGTTTTTCAAAGTATTTTATACAAATGCTATTAAGATGATTTTTTTTAAAGGCATTATTTGACATAGCTTGTTTTATCCAAGATTTGTAAAGGATTATATTTTGTTTTTGATAAAACATTTGATTTTTTAAGTTATGCATTTTATTGCACATATAAAATTATTCTTGGTTGCTTTGTCAAAGCTCTTGTTCATATGCTTCTTGTAAATGAGGTCTCAACTATATGCTCTTGAATTTTTCAAATTTCAAAAGAGACCTTATATAGCTTCCTATAAGCTTATTTGAACTTAAATATTTTATGAAACTCTTGATGATTTGTTTGAAAGCATAGTATGTGTTACTTGCTATTATGTCTGTATTTTTTGATATTACTATGCTCTTGTGCAAGATATCTTGATTAAGATTTTGCAAAATTTTGTTTGAATTTTGGAACAAGCTTGTTGACCAAAGCAAGGTTAGTAGCTCGAAAGTATCGTCAAGGTATTGATTTTGATGTAACATTTGCACCCGTAGTACGTTTAAAAGCTATTTGCATTTTACTTGCCCATTCTTGTTTTAAGACAATTTCAAGCTTTACCAAATGGATGTTAAATCCAATTTTCTAAATGGTTTTATTCAAGAAGAAGTCTATATAAAACAACCTCCGGGGTTTAAAATTTTTCTAGGCCAAATGATTTTTATAAAAGGTCTTGTATGGTTTAAATCAAGTACCCCGTGTATGGTATGATAGACTTAGCTATTTTTGCTAAATGGTTTTTCAAAAGGTAAAGTTTATTCTACTCTCTTTGTTTTTGAAAACGGGCAAGATTGCTTACTTGAAAAATTTATGATATCATTTATGGTGTTACTAATGAACTATTGTGCAAGTTATTTTCTAAGTTGATGCAAGGTGAACTTAAGATGATCATGATGGAGGAGCAAATATTCTTCCTTGACTTCAAGTTAAACAATGTCAATCAAAGTGTACAATAGAACCTTTGAAGAAGTTAGACATTGAAGAAGGAAAAATTATCTCAACCTCTATGGTTACCAATGTAAAAGATTGACAAAGGTTGAGGAAGGCATATCGGTTGACAAACAAATTCAAGGTATGTTTTCTTGTATTATTCCCATAGACTCGACATTTTATATGCCTTATGTCTATATGCTCAATTTCAAAAACTATCCCAACGAATCTCATTAAAGTGCCGTTAAAAGAAATTTTCAAACATTTAAAAGGCACTTCTTCTTATGACTTGTTGTATACAAAGTATTAAAACGTTATTATTTTTCCGGGATAACAAGTTCGGTGTTAATAATTTTCTTTCAAAATATGGTTCGTCATAATCGAACTAAACATATTGAGATTCGATTTTTTTTTGGGATTGCATGTTTTAACAAAAACTTGAGATGTGTTTAATTCTGTCTCAAGGATAACTCGCGGACTTTTTAAATCGTACACCGCCGAGTATTTTAATCGATTTATCGAGCGTTTTGAAAAAAGAAGCTATGATTGCATAATGCGAGACTTTTGCGTCAATACGAGCTCGGTTAGGCATAATGCATATTGAATGAGGTCTATGATTGCATTTTGCACGCTTTTAAAACTTAGGGGCGAAAAATCGGATTTTTGGTTAAAAACTCGGATTTTGGAAAAACAGAAGAAAGAAAGTGGGCTGGTGGGGAAGGCCGACCGGTCGCCCATGACGCCGCCGTCGCCCACCCCCAACCGGTCGTCCCTCACCATTTTATGGTTTAAATCGTTTCTGTTTTCAGTTTCAGCCATTTTGACTCATTTTGTCTATTTTTCGTCCCCTACGCACTTTTCACACAAATTTCACTTCAAATTTGTTTTGTTGCATAAATTTTATATTTTGAACTTCATGAGGCTCGATTATCATCATCATTGTTCATCTTTACCGATTAGATGGTAAGAATTTCTCCTTTTAATCTCAATTGGGTTGAACCCTTGAGAATGTGCTTGTATCTTGATATATTGTTGAAATTATTGTATTAATATGTTGTTTATGATGATTGATGATGAATGTATATTGTGGTATTGAAATTGGTGATGAAAAGTTTTGGCTTAAACGAATCCCAAAGGCGTTATATTTCTCTTGTTTTATTCAATGCACGCCAAGTGTTCGACAAAATGTTTCAATGAAAAATTCATCACCTACATGATTCTCTTGATTTGAAAAGTCTTATAAGTTTATAGAAATCATGTTTTATCAATCAAATGAGCTTTTACAAATCAAATGAGCAATTTTTTCCCTTTAATTCGGAATTTAAGCTTAAATGCTCAATATGCTCGATAAAACTATAAAATTGCGCACTTTGATATAATTGTATGATGTTTTTATCGTGCTAACATTATTTTTGATGATTCCAAAGGGGGAGAAACAAGAAAAACGCTCATAAGCTCAAAGAAGCGTAAATAAGCTCGCAAGAAAAGTTATTAGCTAAAGCTCTTAAAAGCCAAAAGCTTTAGATTATACTTGGTCCATGTGATGTATTATGGACTTTTATACTTGACTAATGATGATTTTGTGACAGGGGAGCTTATAAGCTCATGATATTCAGGCTTAAGTTGTATAAGCTAAGCTTTAAGCTTTTAGTTGGTTGCTTTTGTACTTGTTCTTGATATGCATATTGATAGGGGGAGCTTGTGCAAAAATGATTTTGAAAAATCTTTGCTCCTATCCTTGTGTGTTTGTACTTATAATGAATCTTGCTTATAATGGATTGATATTTTAGACCGGAAAATTTGTTTTGTTTTAAAATCAACTTCCTAAAATTGTTTTGGTTTGTAATCATCAAAAAGGGGGAGTTTGTTAGATAAATGTTTTTATCAAGATTTTGATGATTATGTTTAAATGAGTTTTTATACCAAAACAATATTTTTAAATGTTGTCCAAATACTCCTAAATGATTTAAAATGCTTTTACTAATTTTTGGAGTATTTCTTAGAGTTTGTTACTCGATAAAATTGGACAACACTTTTGATGATTTTGTGTTAATTGATTTTTACACCAAAACAATGTTGTCCAAATACTCCTAAAAGATTTGAAATGTTTTTACTAATTTCATGGAGTATTTCTTAGAGTTTATTATTCGATAAAAATGGACAACACTTTTGATGGTTTTGTTTAAATGAGTTTACTATGTTTATAAATGTTGTCCAAATACTCCCAAGTGATTTAAAATGTTTTTACTTATTTTTTGGAGTATTTCTTAAAGTTTATTTTTGATAAAAATCGGACAACATTTCAATTTGGAGGTCGGCCAGGTCGAACAAAGGTCGAAGCAGTGCACTGAAAAACGCACAAAATGAAACGAAACCAGTGCAGCAGAAAAAAAGGGGAGGGTGGCGGTCAAGGTGAGGGCGACCGTCGCACCCACCTTGACCGGTCGCACCCCCCCGCAACCCCTACCGGATCGCACTATTTTCATTTAAATGTTCGAAATCTTATCTGAGTGACTGTCATGTGTTGTGCAATCTTTTGATGACAAAATTTGTACCGTTGAACTCCTTGACAAAGAAGATTTGCTTTTCAATTTTGTACAATATTTCTACATCTTGTGATCCTCTTTTTTTGTATACAAAAGTTAAGAAGAAGAAGCCTATGTTGGGAGCCTATGTTGGTGAAGACTTCTCTATAAATAGAGGATGAATTGAAGACACAAGGAAGCACAACACAAGCAAATACACAACAAGAAATCTGCAAATTTCTAAGCTTTCATATTCAACACTCTTGTTGTATTTATAGCCTAAGTATTTCACTTTCATATCTCGAGGTCTAGGCTTTATTTCTTGATTACACTTGCACTCAAATTGTAATATTTATTATTGAGTTGTAATCTTGATTTTTGTCATCATTCAACACAAGACATCCTTGTGAGTATTCTTGTGGAAAGAATACACTTGGGTGATCTAGGTGATAGGTGTTTCAAGAGTGTGGTGCTCTTGAGGTGTTGAAGAATTTGGTGTTGTTCAAGATTGAAGATTGTGGTAATCTTCACAAGGCGCCGTTGGAGATTGTGGTAATCTTCAAGAGAGATTGTGGTAATCTCAAAGGTGGTGTTGAAGAAGAGTGTGGTGCTCTTCAAGGTGTTGTAAGTTGAATTTGTATTAATTGTGGTAATTAATAAAATTCTTTTTCTTTTTGAAATCCATCCCGGATATACTGGGGTGGTAGAGGAATAGGCCCTAGGTGGGTTGAACCTCTTTAAATCGACGCGTGTTGTTTACTTCCCGCACCTTTATTATTGTCTTGGCGTATTTGATTTGAAAAAGAGGGCATAATCGAAAAGATGGAGATAACCTATTCACCCCCCCTCTAGATTATCGTAGCCACTTGGACTTACAACATCTCCATCTCCTTATGATAATCCTCCACGCTTCTCGAACCCTGTGTCAACCTCTGCAACCTTTGATAGACGCTTCTGTAATAATGATTTAGTACAAAACGCTGTCGGATGAAACTTCTCATCTCTTCCCATGTGGAAACGATCTGCTGGCCGCTTCTCCTCCTTGAGACCATTAATTGATCCCACCACACTCTTGCGTAATCCGAAAATTCAGTTGACGCCAGTTTCACCTTTTTTAACTCGAAATAGTTTTGGCAATCAAACGCATTCTCGATTTTCCTCTCCCAATCTAAATAGGCATCCGGGTCGCTCTTTCCCTAGAACGAGGGAATTTGAATTTTGATGTTACTCAAATTGCCATCCTCACATCCCCTATTTCCGCACCGACCTCTACCCAGTTTGCTCCCTTTCGGAATCAAAATCATCAATCTCATCTGGCCAGTCCTCTAGCTCGAACCTCCTAGGCCTCCACAACCTAGTAGCAGGTTCCTCGATTCGTGGCACCTCTCTGGGATTCGCGTATGTCTCAAACGTTATTTTTCTTTACTATGTTTGTAATCGCCTCCATATCCAACTTGTTACCCAAATTGGTTGTCCTTTTTCCTCGGACATGTTGAAATCACTCCCTCACGTGTATACGCTTGTCTATCACTCAACTCACAATCTCCCAGCAAATCACGAAATCAACTCCCTCGTTTTTTTTTGAATTTCGATTTTTTTTCTCTCTCTCTCTCTTTTTTTTGGTACCCTTAAAGAACTAGGGTTTATAAAAAAAATCTGGAATATAACAAAGATAAAAGTAAACAAGGATAGATTTTACCTTGTTAGATGGCTATGATTACCAACTGATGTGAACCGCAACAACAACTGTGCATACGACCCAACAACAATATGTTGTTAACCCAAGATCTTCACTAGTTTGGTTAATTTGGTGGAAACCTCGGCCCGTTGCTTAGCAAAGCAAGAACATCGGTATACGAAGACGCCACAAACGAATGTGTAAGTTCGCTTGATAAGTCGGAAATCGCAATAAGATGAACAATCTTGAAGCTCTTGGAAAAAACCCAAAGGGTTGGAGAGAATAATCTCAATTCAATATTCAATATTAAAGTTCTTATGAAAAATAAACAAGTGTTTGCCTTATATAGGCGACTCAAAATAAACAATAAACCAACTAGTAATCAACTCAAAACCAAAAAGGAAACGAAAAACGCGGCAAAAGCACGGCCGGGCCGTGTTCGCCATGTCAACCCCCGGCGAACACGGCCGTGAAAATAAGCACGTCCAGGCCATGGTCTTCACGTAATTATCCCCTGAAGTCTTCATGAAAGTTGTAGCTCTTTCTCTTATCTTTCCATCTCATCTTGAATCAGGTGAATATCAATTTTGTAGAGAAAGTTATGGCCAAATACTAAACCCCCCGATCTTGAAAATTGTTGACGCGCTTTGGCGTTTTTGAATGCAATCTCTTGTTCTTCGATCGTCAATGCTTCCTTTCGACCCATGATTAACTAACATGAGTCTAGACTCAATATACTTGGCCTATAACATCAACTTGGCCACTCAAATGACTCGAAACAATGGAAATTAACACCTAATCTATGATAAACAAATACAAGAACTCAATTACATAGTCTTCAAGAACTCGAGATAGCTTGCATTTGGTGTTGCCCGGATCCTTTGTATTTGGATTCTCATTAATCTTGTCTTACTTATGGAATGTGGAAGATGGCTTACCGTGTGGTAGTGTGGATTAATCCAATCCATTAATTTAATAAATCCAATGGTTCAATTTTTTTGTTCGAATTTTTATTTATTTATTTAGTTTTCACCCAATTAAGGGCATAACTGTGATTTTCTTTGTAAAATAAAGTAGTTACTTTTGGTAACTTTCATCCCAACAATTTTTATGGGATAGAATTTTATGATTGTCCTCGCTTTTCATTCAATTGCGGATTACTCACAATGATGTACAATTAGTTATACAATGACGATCGTTAGATATAAAATGGTGCAAAGTCGATTATTAAATGGTGCAGATTCAACTATTAAAATGATGCATATGGAAACGTGATCTTTATTACATCCATGATTGTAGAGCCTCATTATGGGAAGGTGGTTACACCTTTTTGTCTTAGTTCTTTTAGATGATGTACAATTAGTTATACAATGATACACTGTTAGATATAAAATGGTGCACATTCGATTTATTAAATTGTGCAGTTCAACTATTATAATGGTGCATAATTCAATTGTGGAAACATGATCTTTATCACATCCATGATTGTAGGGCGTCATTATGGCAAGATAGTTACACTATTTTGTCTTTTATAGTTCTTTTAGATGATGTACAATTAGTTATACAATGATGTACGGTTAGATATAAAATTGTGTACAATTCGATTTATTAAATGGGAAGATGGTTACACTATTTATGTTAGGAATTTTATTGTTTAGATTTTGATGAATGCCATGTAAAACTTAGAATAGAAAGTTGGCACCCCAATTCTTGTTGTAAAATGCATTGTAATGAATAGAGTGGCCAAGCCGAGTCAAAGACAAACTACGCCCTAACATGCAAGAAGACAATCAAGACTGGAAGGAAGACTCTTTGTGAGGCAATTTGAGTATGGCAAAGAAGAGTAGACGGGAACTCTCTATGAAGAAGCGGTGAGATGCGGTGAGTGGAGCATCATCAAGTCAACTCAAGAAAAGCCAAGTCTCAAGTTGAAGTGAAGAGTCATCCAATGATTGAAGTCGACTCTAAGTCACCTGGGGAAAGCAAGGAAATGCGGTCAAGTCGAGATAATAAAAGAACCGTTGCACGTAAATCAAGAGATTTACTTAAACAAGTAATATCTCCATACCACCTTTCTTGGAGTGCTCGTCGAAGCGTGCAAAAGGAATGAACAATGGGAAGCACTACATCGTGTCGAACTACGAAAAGGTGAAACAACAATTCATACGAGGAAACAAAGAATTCCAAGAAGCGCAAGCCAACGGCGCAAAGTGACTTTCAAAAATAAGTCTATCTCTTCAACGGGCAAATTTTTGAAAGTTCACTATAAAAGGCCGAGGAGTTTGTTTGAGAGACAGGATGCATGAATGACACATACGTGAGATATACAAGCACATTAGAAAAACTGAAACAATCTCAATCCTCAAGCCTACATTTCAAGTACATCAATCCAACACTTACCGTGAAGGAAAGAGAACTTCAACTTGATTGAAGAGGAAACCTTTGAAAACAAGGGGTATACTTTCCGGGAAGGATTGTAGAAAAGTTCAAAGTTGAACTAAGTCTTAAGCATTTGGAGGGCTTCGTGATCAAATCCAAAAAGCTTGAGCAAGTGAGTCAGTAGTAGTAGCAAGGCAGCTGCCCTGTGAAGAAGCCGAGTCGCACGAGAAGCCAGGTGAGTGATCAAGGCGTCTCAGATCGAGTCCCAAAGGATCAAGTAAATTTGTTGTGATCAAGACTTGTATACGGACTATTACCACTTTGTAAACTGATCATTACTTAGTGGATTCCTCCGGGGAGTTGGAGAAGAGAGGAGTAGAAGAATTACCCCATCTTCGAACCTCTATAAAAACTTTTGTGTCATTTACATTTCAAAGCATTTAAATTCTCGCACTTTTAATCGCTTATATCTGTGATAATTTTGCTATCCAATTGATAATTTATAAGTACTAAATCAAGCTCCAAAATCAAACTTAAGGGTGTTAAGTCTTCCGATGAAAATAAAACCACAGCTGAGTTAAATTGTAGCCAACAGCTGAGTTACTCCATCAACAACTCAGGTGAGTCTGTTGAGAGATTAACTCTACTGAGTGACTAATTCGACTGTCCATCAAGGACACAACTGTGTAGAATTAACTCTGTAGATTTAAAAGGACTAAATCGAAAATTTGGTAAGGTTTATTCAACCCCCCCCTTCTAAACCTTACACTTACACCCCTTGGGACCTACAATTTAGTCTTTATAGTTCTTTTTAGATGATGTACAATTAGTTATACAATGATGCACTATTAGATATAAAATTTTGCACAGTTCAGTAATTAAATGGGAAGATGGTTACACCATTTTGTCTTTATAGTTCCTTTAGATGGTGTGCAATTAGTTATACAATGATGCACTATTAGATTTATAATAGTGTACAATCAGTTATTAAATGGTGTAACGTTCAACTATTAAAATGGTGCACAATTCAGTTATGGAAACTTGATATTAATCAATCCCTTGATTTTAGGGGCGTGATTTATGGCATTTTGCTAGTTACTATTATGCCCTTTCCATCTATTAATTAATTGATAATTTAGTTATTTTTAATAGCAATCTGGACCATTGAATAAAAAGTGTGGATGTATGGGATCAATCTACACTGCCACACGGTAAGAGGCTGCCACATGAGATTCCATCCCTATAATATATATATATATATATATATAGGAGATCCTATGAGACCATAGCTATAGGTAAGAACATAAGACTCATTCCACACCATCCAACAAAATAAAGTAAAAAGCTAGGATTTAATGGGATTTTATAGTAATTAAAAAATGGTAGGGACCAAATAGGGGTACAATTGGAACATTAAATTCAACCAAATAACTGTTTCCCTGAAATCAAGGAATGAAAGCTTATCATAATCACTATATTCTTCTCCACGATCAAACCAGCGTCAAACATACAATATCCAATAAACTATGGCAATTTATGAGTGAATTACATAATTTTATACATAAACATACAATATCTGGAACCTATTTTACACATTATTTGTGTTATACGTAATTGTACAAATTTCTATAACTACTTATACAATTTTATTGACTACGTCTACAAAACACATTAGATATACATTGTATTAGTTTACACATAATCTTATGCCTAAATATACAAAATTACATAACTACATAACCAAAAAATGTGGCCTATTTTTGTTTTTTGAATAAATGCAAAATATTATTAAAAAAGAAAATGTAGTGCACTGCTTACAAGTCAAGCAACTAACTTTAAAAAAGGGGTCTCGTTAAAACCTATCAAAGTAAAACCCATTAGGAAAAACCTTTGATAGGAAAAAGAGTACCCCATAAAAAAAAAATGAAATAACTTAAAATCGCATCGAAATGATGGACGTTTATTTCTAGAGGATCTTCGAATGACATTGTCATGTGTTTTTTTTTGCGTGCTTGGGTATCCTCCCCGATGGTCGATGTATCCTGTTGAATATCGGCCTAGGATCCTCCAGCCACAATTGCCAGAGCGTTCATAGCTTCTGACGAATCACTTGAGTGAAAGACAATCGGAGCAATTGAAGAGTAGCCTAACTTGGTCTTTAAAGCTTCCAATTTATCTGCATCAACTTGATCGTCTTCATCCGCCATATCTGACCAATGTTTCCGGGCAGCAGCGGCCATAGCCTTGAACCCCTCGGAAGGATCATTGGAGCTAAGGACATAATCATTAAGAGGAAGGCTATTTGAAACATTTTTCATTCCACGTTGCAAATTAGCATGTCCATGTTCGTCCAAATTTGTTGCTTGCGGTTGATAAGGAACCATGGCTCATCGTGTTGCTAGTATTATCTTCAGAAGCCATAATCTGATTCTCATTATCAGATTTGTGCTCCAAATTTGTATTGTCACATGCCAAATCATCTGAATCAGCACCCAGAACATCAAAAGAATTCTTAGTATGAAAAAAAAGATGTGGCCTATTTAACTATACATAATTTTGTGGGTAAGTACATAAAATGTAGTAACTACGAATACAATATTAACGTTATTTGACAACATTCGGACCAAATGTACGTGAAAAATGCAAAGTTATATTGATTTAAAAGAAAAAACCTATGTCTCGATCCATTCATATCCATAATTTAACAAAACATCTAAGTCATATACAAATGACTCCCAAAGTATAAATGACTCCCAAAGAAAAAAACACTAAACATAGTAAACTAAATATACAAAAAGACATGCATAAATCTACATTGTACATTGTCTATTAAAAACAGAACTACAATACTATCTTCCCCGTCCAAAACTTTCTGCCTTCTTCCATACACCTGTCCTTTAGCTCATTGCTATGGTGGATGATTATTGCAGCTGAGTACTTCGTGCGCAAGTTAGACAGTTGAGACGCATTGTTCTTCTCCAAACCACAGCCCCATCCCTTGGTGCCACCGCCCATGTAGCTCTCCATATGCCTCATGGCATATATACCACAATCAACTTTATTTGTCGTATCTCTCCAAGGCATGCGTAGTCTAGACAGGTGCATTTATCGACAACACTCGCCATTTGCGGACAACCTTTAGTCTCCACGTGTCCGAAAAACATCCGAACCTGCTTGAGTATACCATGGAAAACAACTTCAAACTTCATAGACTATATATTACAAACCATATCATACTAACTAACTATACATAATTTCATACTTAAGTACACACTATTACATACCTATTTAAACACCCAACAAAAATATAAACATACACCGACAATATATCATACACAACTAACTATAAATATTTAAGCTTATGTGTACACATTCTAATACCTAACGACACATATTAGTACTTGATAAATACACAACATGCATATATGATTGAACAACAAAAAAATAGCTCACCAATTTGTCCGACAAATCTCTATATTTGTCTTTGCTTCAGCTTCAACCGACATACGAGTTGTCAACGATATGGCGCGTTAAACCTCTTGAAATCAAAGGTCACCAGAAAGATGTGCTCGCTCTTACAAATCGGGAAGAAAAACTGAAAAAACTATATATACATGCTCGCACAAAGTAACAAAATACCGTGTTCTATAACTAAATACACATTATTACATAACTAAACACACACTATTCTATAGCTAAATACACATAATTTCAAAACATATATAAATGCTCGCACAAAGTAACAAAATACAATGTTGTATAACTAAATACACATTATTACATAACTAAACACACATTATTCTATAGCTAAATACACATAATTCCAAAACATATATACATGCTCGCACAAAGTAACAAAATACCGTGTTCTATAACTAAATGCACATTATTACATAACTAAACACACATTATTCTATAGCTAAATACACACTGATTCCAAAACATATATACATGCTACCACAAAGTAACAAAATACAGTGTTCTATAACTAAATACACATTATTACATAACTAAACACACATTATTATACACCTAAAATACATTACCATGCAACTGAGCATACATTATTCAAAACAAAAAAGTACATTAACACAAAGGCTAAAATATACAAAAATAAGGCGCGAAATCGACCAAGATAAATCACAAGAACATAAGAACAAACAAAAATCACAAGCAAAAACCATTCATCAACCCTATCGACAAGAACAAATGCAATATATGTTTGTACCCTAAAATTGAACGAGAATAAGAACAATAAAATCGATAATAAAAACACAAAATAGAACCCTAACATCAAGAAACACCAAAATCAATAGGAAAACTTACACTCAAATTGAACCTAGAAGCTTGTGTTGAACCTATCCACAAATAGTCGCCAAAAATCGAGATATTTGAACCCTTTAATATAGGTGATCGATATTTGAAACAGAGAGATAGAGGAGTAATTTTTAGTTTTTTCAATTTTTTACAGATGTTGATGGAGATGGAGGGAGATGGAGATGGAGGAGAGAATCAGTTTCGTGTATTTTGTAAAGAGGAAGAAGAAGAAAATCGCAGGATAATGAGAATCAGATTTCAGTTACCAAATTCGAAAATTAGGGAATTACAATTATATCTTTTAACTTAAAGGACAAATTACTTTCCTACCCTTGCTTGCCACCACCCATGCCTAAAATGGAGAGTAAAATCTGAAATATTGATTATTCAATCAAATGGTCTAAATATGGTCTCATGTTCTTACCTAAAGGGCTTGGTCTCATTTGATCATATCCCTATATATATATATATATATTGCTTGTTTGGGAATACTTTTGAGATTAATTTTTTTTTAATCTAAAAGTCCATTTCAATGATGTTTGTTCATTAATTTAGAATTGACTTTTGGGTAAGTCACTTCTCCAAAAAGTCCATTCTAGATAAGCCATAATTGGATATTTTTTGACAAAATCACTTATTATGAAGTTTATTTTTTTAATTAATAATAATGAAGTTTATTTCCAAAATAGATTTTTGCATAAGTACTCACAAACAACATAATATAACGCAACCGTTATTCTTAATATGTATCTATACTCTCTTTAGCTATATCTATATACATTATTATATTAAGTAAGATATTACATTTTATTTATTACTAGTGTTTTGTTCGTGCGATGCACAAGTGTATATATCGTGAGACGTTCGTTTTGTATTAGTTCTATGAATTCTATCTCTTGTATTATAATAATTTTAATATAGCATCAAAAAATAGCGTGGAAAATCTTGTTTAATATTATTTATTGATTAAGTCAAAAACAAAAAAATATCATACCTTATAATCATAAAAAAATACATTCAAGACTATGTATTTGTATCCGATCCTCGATAATTAATTTTTCATAAAATCGCACAAGTACACCTTCATCACCCATTTCGTTTTAGTCATGTTTAAATTCCTAATAAGTGTGAAAATATGTGTTGTACTTTTTTCCAAGCTTGTAGTAGTAAATTCAGAAGTAAATTTATTTTCCAAAGTTTTTCGTATGTGTAGGAGAACTTAGTACATTAATTAAGAAAATATTAGACAATAAAATATAGTTTTGGCAACATTATACTAATTTTATTATATTTATTTAGTGGAGATATTTTTATGTTTTGCGTGTTTTGTCATGTATTTTATTTTTCACTTTGTTAAGTCAATTATTAATTTTTTGATATTTTGTTGTGGGGATTTGTATTGTATTATTTGGATTTTCCTATTATTATATTCTATTTGGGTTCTTATATTTGGTATTTTCCAGACCCATGCGATGCAAGAACTGTGTTTTTATAAAAATAACTTGTTGGGAAATTTATTGTTTAGATTTTGATGAATGCCTTGTAAAACTTAGACTAGAAAGTTGGCGACCCATTTTCCTTGTAATTTATATTGTAATAGATAGGTTTGTATGGAGTCAAGTCGGCTATGTCTGGATAGACAAAAAGTCAATCAAGACTAGGATGAAGATTCATTTGTGAAGCATTTGAGTGTGGCAAGGAAGAGATGTCAAGAACTCGATTGAAGGAGTATCGGTGGGGGACACTTGTTGTATGAAGAGTCAATCAAGTCAACTCAAGAAGCCAAGTCTCAAGTTGAAGTGATGGATGAGTCGACCATTGATTGGAAGCTAACTCGAAGTCACTGTGGAATAAAAGATCGCGATCAAGTCAAGACGATGAAAAGAATCCGTTGCATAGAAGTCGGGAATTTACTTAAATAAGTAATACTTCCATGCTGCCATGTCTTAAAGTGCTCAGTCCCAGAAGCGTGCAAAAGGAATAAACCAATGAGAAGCACTGCACCTCGTGTCAGATTCTGAAAAGCTGAACGTTCCTTTAATATGAGGAAATGTCAACATCAAGGACTGCAACAAGACAAGCCAACAAACACAAGTGATTTTCAAAATATCAGCCTATCTCTTCAATGGGTAGATTTTTGAAAGTTCACTATAAAAAGCTGAGGAATCTCATTGAGAGAAGGTTACCTGAACCGTGAACAATCAAACAATTATTCAAACTGTAACCTGCAATATATTCTCAAGTTATTCAAGCAAATCATCAAGCCCAAATCTCAAGAAAATCGATCCAACACTAAGTTTGTGAAGGAAAGACAACTTATTTGTTGAAGAAGAAACTTTTGAAGAAGCAAAATGGGTCTACTTTCCAAGGAGGATTGTAGAAAGGTTCAAGGTCGAACCAATCTTAAGTTATTGGAGGGCTTCGTGATCAAATCCAAGAAGCTTGAGAAAGTTAGGTGAAAGTAGCAAGGCAACCACCTGTGAAGAAAGCGAGTCGGACGAGAAGCGGTTTGTGTGACCAAGGCATCTCGGTGAGTCCCAAAGGAGCAAGTGTTTGTGTGATCAAGACTTGTATCCTGACGGGTGATAACCACTTTGTACTCACGATCAATACTTAGTGGATTCCTCCGGGAGTTGGAGAAGAGAGGAGTAGAAGAATTACCCCATCTTCGAACCCCTATAAAAATTATTGTATCATTTATATTTCAACATTTTATTTCGCACATCACTTTATATCTACCGATAATTTGCTATCAAACTGATAATTAACAAGGTGCTGAAATCAAGTGTTAAAACAAATTTAAACCTAATTCAAGGGTGTCAAGTCTTCCGCTGAAAATCTCATCACAACCAAGTTAAGGTTTAGTCTAAACAGCTGAGTTGTTTTATCAACAGCTCTTTCGAGTCTGTTGAGTGGCTAACTCTGCTGATTAACTAACCTAACTGTCCCCCAAGAACTTAGCTTTGTATTTAACTCTGTAATATTTTTAAAAGGACTAAAATCGAAAAGTTGGTAAGGTTTATTCAACCCCCTTCTAAACCTTACTCACACCCCCAGGACCTACAAGTGGTATCAGGCGGTTGGTTCATTGAGCCTTCCATTTCAGTTCTTGAACTAGATCTCCAATCTTTCAAAGAAATCCTTTTAACACTTGTTCTTTCAAAAGCTATTTTTATTCAGCAAAGTTATTATCTTTGGAAACAAATTTGACACGCATTCCCATGTTCACTATTGAGGAGTTTGATGACTGGAAAATTCGTATGCACACTTATCTATCTGCAAATATTGAAAGTGAACACGGTGCAAAGGAAGCGTGCGTAGAAAGGAGAAGAAGTTGTAGGCTGAAGCAAGAGCCTTAGTTGAAAAACCAAGGATTTGAATGGACTAATGATAATGATGAAAAAGATACAACTTGGACAACGTGGCCAAGGATATTCTCTACAAGACTCTGGACAAAGCAATGTTTAATAAAGTCAAGTGATGCAAAATAGCAAAAGAAATCTGGGATATATTAAATTTAATTTGTGAAGGATCAAAGCAAATTAAAGAAAACAAATTATCTGTTGTTCAAAAATTTGAAAAATTTAAAATGTTTGCATGTGAGACAATGGATCAGCTGGATGCTAGATTCACTAAAATTACAAATGAGCTCTCAGCACTTGGAAAGGAATACACACAGAAGGAGATGTGTATGAAGATTCTAAGGAGTCTCCCAGCTGAATGGGAAATGAAGACCATGGCTCTAAGGCACTCGATGGACCTATCGAAAACATCCAATCATGAGCTATTCTCATACCTCAAAGCTTATGAATTTGAGCTGAGAAGAAAGGATCAAGAAGAGACAGCTTTACCCAAAACAACTGCACTTATAGTTAAGGATGGGAAGATAGGCGATGTCGAGGAAGCCTTTGACCAGGAGGAAATTGCCTTGATGGTTAAAAGATTCAACAAGTTCTTCAACAAGAACTATAAAGGAAATAAAGGGAATCCTCCAAGAGACATTGGCTCCTCCAAGTCAAGGAAGATTGGCCACCCAAGAGAGTGGGCATCAAAAGGTTGAATACGAGGCGATAATCCAAGAACAGAAAGAGGTGATCAAATAGTTGAGAAACTGTGTTGGAACAAGAGACAACCAGGACACTTTCTTTGTTATTTGTCCATATCCTGTAGTCAATAAATACGAGGAATGAAGAAGAAAGAAGAGTCTTGGAGAAAGAATACGGGGGGAAAAGAAAAAAAAGGCTATGTTGGCTGCAAAGATTTCTTTGAGCCGAGCTAAGTCAAAAGAAAGCGACAAACTCGAGAGTAGTGGTGACTACTCAAGTGATTCTGAAGAAAAAGCATTGATGCATGCTAATGGCTAAAGAACAAGATCAACCTGACCAAGAAAATGATGTACACTCTAACTCATCTCACTCAGATTCTAGTGATAGTGATTGTGACACACACACTTCATCACCCACTGATCTTTATGATTCATTAGGCAAAATGATGAAAGATTTTGAGCACATTAAATCCTCACACACACTATTAAATGAGGAAAATAGCCAGCTCAAAAGCCAAAACTCATAGCTGACTAAGGAGCTGAGTACTCTAAGTCACTTAGCTGATGAGAACAACGAGCTGAAAGCTGAAAATGCAAAACTAATAGCAGAGATAGCTGTTATAGAAAAGAGGGAAAATTATCTCAAAAATGTGATTGCATCTTTCACAAATGCATCTAAATCATTGGATGACCTTATTTTGAGCCAACAAGAGTGTGGAGATAAAACTGGCATAGGATTCAACTCCTTTGTATACAGTCAAACTCCCAAAGTGATTTTGGAAAAAGGATCTTCAAGTAATGAAACATCTCAAAAATCAAAGACACCAAATGTTGCACCCACATTCACTCCAAAGCACAATCACAAACAAACTGGCCTTGGATATAGAGGAAAAAAGAAAAACGGCCGATTGAGTATCTTTGAGAGGACAAGCGAGAAGAAATCGAGTTCCTCGGCAAACTCCAAATAGGAAGTACTCTTGTGAAGAATAAAGAGCTACCAAAACCCCAGAAGTTTTATCAAAGAAGCACATATGATGGGAATGGTAGAAACTACCCAAGCCAAGTGATTGGAATAATGTGAAATATCGGCAAAGACCTATGGAATATAAGCTTTAAATGGCAAATGCCTAGAAAGTCGGCAAAGGCCATTCCAAAGGCAAAAGAGCTATCCTTAGCACACAAATGCACTAGGCACTACACTAAAAAATATTACAACTACCCAAAGAAGGGAATTGCTAAGACACACACACGAGGCATACGAGACAAAAGAGACGAGTTGTATGAACCTAATGCCCCCAAGCAATTTGCAAAGTGAATTATGATTATGGCACGAGATAGATGGCAACCTCTTAGAGTCGAGATCATTTGGCTATATGTTGGTTGGATCATCTTACAACACTAACCCCTCGGGACCCAGGCAAGTATGGGTACCAAAAGCGATTTCCTTGATTACGGGTTCAAGGCAGTGGGTGCAAGGAACCTGGTACATGGATAGTGGCATTCCGGACACATGTGAGGAAACAAGATAAATCTGTCAAAATTCAAGGAGATTAGAGGCGCAAAAGTCATATTTGGAGGAAATGAAGCTCGGAGGAAATAAGAGGCATTGGATGCATCAAGAAAAATGGATTAGAAATCACAAATGTTGCATATGTTGAAGGTCTCAACTTCAACCTACTAAACATCAGCCAACTCTGTGACAAGGGCTATAATGTTGGATTCAATATGAGAGTGTGCCAAATTAAAGACACTGAATCAAATGAAGTAGTGTTGCAAGGATCGGACAAAAAGAACATGTATGTGGTGGATTGGTGTTGCCACACCAAGCACTTGTCTGCTAGCAAAAAAGTATAGCGAATCAAGTTGGATGTGGCACAAGAAGCTGAGTCATCTGAATTTCAAGACAATTAACAAGCTTGGAAGGAGTCATCTTGTGGAAGGACTGCCAGACTCAGTGTACAAGAAAGAAAGTGTATGTGATGCATGTCAGATGAGAAAGCATATCAAATCATCATTCAAAGAGAATTCTAGTCCATCTTCAACAAGAATATTGCATCATTTGCATATGGATTTATTTGGTCGATTGAGCGGCTAGCATAAATGGAAAGAAATACACTTTAGTGGTGGTGAAGATGAGGCTGCTTGAGTCTCAAAGACAACTAGAGAATCTGCTGACTAAATGATGATGAAAGAGCTGCTTTGAAGACAACACATCTGCAAGACGACTAAACCGGTTGATTTACTCTAAACGATGTGAGATGGCCGAGAGACCATCCACGAGCTAGTCATTGGAGATGTAAGAGATGGTGCAAGAACCAAATCCAGAGCTCAACAAGAAGCAATTTTCACTTGTTTTATTTCCCAATTAGAACCGAAAGATGTGTACAAGCATTGGATGACACACATTGGATTCAAGCCATGCAAGAAGAGCTGAATCAATTTGAAAGGAACAAAGCATGGGAATTGGTGTAGAGACCAACCCATCAAAATGTTATTGGCACCAAATGGGTTTTCAGAAACAAAATGAATGAAGAAGGTTCTGTGGTAAGAAACAAAGCAAGATTGGTAGCCAAAGGGTATTGACAAGAAGAAGAAATAGATTTTGATGAAACATTTGCCCCTGTTGCAAGATTGGAAGCAATAAGGATGTTTCTTGCCTATCCGCACACAAGAACTTTACTGTATATCAAATGGATGTGAAAATTGTATTTTTAAATGGAGTGTTAGAAGAAGAAGTCTATGTTGAGCAACCTCCAGGCTTTGAGCAGAAGGCTCTTGGAGACAAGGTGTACAAACTAAAGAAAGCTCTATATGGATTGAAACATGCACCAAGAGCTTGGTATGATACATTATCTCAATTTCTGACAGATAATGGATTCGCCAAAGGCAAAGTGGACAGAACACTCTTCAAAATTCAAGATGGGGAGAATTATATTGCTTGTTCAAATATATGTGGATGACATCATCTTTGGATCCACAAACAAGGAGCTATGTGATAAATTCTCAAACCTCATGCAAGGCAAATTTGAAATGAGCATGATGGGAGAGCTGACATTCTTCTTAGGACTTCAAGTTAAACAACTGAAGGATGGAACCTTTATAAGTCAAATAAACTACACCAGAGACTTAATGAAGAAATTTGGTATGGAAGAGAAGTCTTCTGTGAAAATACCAATGAATACATCAGTCAAGATGAACATGGATGCAGATGGCAAGCATGTGGATCAAATAAGATACATAGCACTTATTGGATCACTACTCTATCTAACAACAAACAGGCCAAACATCACCTTTGCAGTAGGAGTATGTGCAAGATTCCAATCTGCTCCTAAGGAAAGTCACATGACTGCAACTAAGATAATCCTATGATATTTGAAGGGATGCCAAAAAGTTGGCTTATGGTATCCAAAGAAAGGTGGATTCAAGCTAATTGGTTACTCGGACTCTAACTATCTTTGGATGTAGAGTTGGCGGGAAAAGTACTACGGTACATGTCAAATGCTTGGAAGCAGATTAGTTTCTGGTTTTTAGCAAGCAAAACTCAATAGCCACATCCACATCAGAAGCAGTACATAGGTTTGCGGAGCGATTATTTGTGCCCAAGTCTTATGGATGAGACAACAAGCGAGAGATTATGAAATTGAAGAAAAAGAAATTCCAATTATGTGTGATAACACAAGTCTTATTGCAATCACTCGAGAATCTGTATTGCATTCAAGAACAAAGCACATTGATGTCGGATATCATTTTATAAGAGATCATGTTGAAAAGAAAGACATCACCTTGGAATACATCTCAGCGATAAGCAGTTAGCTGACATATTCACCAAACCCTTATGTGAATCAAGATTTGAAGAGCTTAAGCATTGAGGTGAGTTGATACTCGGAAGACTCAATGAGAAGAGATGGAATATGAGAAGATGAAAATAGAACAAGTCTCATGAATCGGCCATATCGGAAGTCACTGTCATCGAGTTAGCAGCAATTTGAGTCACTATCTGGCGAGAGAAGAAGAGTTGAGTCATTTAAGGAGTAAAGCTGAGTCATTTATGAGCTACGTGACAAAACGTGATCATTTTTAATAAGCGGGAATGTATTTAAGGATAGCGTCGGCATAATTATGACGGGTATAGTCAAAAGCTGCACAACAAGCATATGTTTGGATATAAATGCTGCCACATTAAATGCGAGCAATTAAATGCAATGAGACGTGCTAAATCGGTTCCGTTGATCTCGATCAAAATTCAAAAACCAAAAACACGTCCTTTCATAACCCATATATACTCATTCTTTCAGTTTTCTCTCTCATATTGAAAACTGTTCATCTTCAAAACTAAGAAAGCAAGTCTCTTTTCTCTCTCGAAACCCTACTGCATTTCTCAAAGCATGTTTATCAAGATTTAATCGGTAGAATCTTCTAAAAATGGCAGGCACATGATTTCACTAAGCTCGCAAAACAAATCCACACGGATCAAGCGTGGATTTTGAAGGGATGATAAAAAAAGGGTTAGATGAAATCCTTGTGAACAAGATAGCGGATAAAATCGAAATCGGATGAAACCATTCCTCACCATGGAATACCAAATGGCGTAAATTGAGGAGGTCGCGCGAGTTTTACGTCAATCTTTGAGGTGCGGGGCAGAAGGATTAAATCCTCCATCCACCGCAAGGACACTCTAATCATTGCAAAGGACCTTGCGGAGCACTATTTTTGTGCCGTCGGAGGGCATGCGAAAATATATAAAGTTGATGTTGATGACGCCCAAGCCGAGCTGGAAGAAAAACGTGTTGAAATTAATCCACGTCATCAATAAAGTGCATGCCGAAGGGGCCCTGAGGGATGTCAAGCGGTGCTCGGTGACACGTCATGAGTGCCACAAGAGCCCAACCACAACACGACTACCGAGCCCCGACCCCGAGCCCCAAATCTTGGCGGAACGCATGCGTGATGCGTGTGATTGAGAAAAATAACCATGTACCCATGCTTAATGCTTTATTGGTATTAGAATCAAATTCCCATACTTAGTGCTTTATTGGTATCAGAAACCGCCATGTGTCAGAAGGTGATTAAAACGAGTCACCAAGTGGCAAAACTTGATTGACATGCACGCTTAGAAGGGGACATGTGTCCTTTTCTAATTATTTTATTGATTAGTGACTGATTAAGTGCAAGGATGATTTGTAAACCAGCGATCGAGAGGGTATAAAAAGCCTCACTTAAGTGGAAAAGAAAAAGGAGAAAAAGGGGAAAAAAGCACTAGAGAAAGTGTTATTCTAAGCAAGACCGACCCCGATAATCCGGCTCGGCATTGTATCAAAAAAGACAGGATTAGTCATAAATAAACACGCGTTATACATGCTTATATTCCCACGTGTTAAATTTCTTACCTATTTTGCTTGTTGACCAAAACGCACGTCAACAAATTGGCGCTAGAAGGAGGGCCGTATTGGTCCGGTCAGAATTCCAGACAAAAACAACTTAGGTGAAAACCAGGTAAAGTTCAACGTTTATCCTTTTCGTAGTCGACAAAATGAGTCTGCAATCGAGAAATGCTCGTTTGACTGAAGAGCAACACCCTAATAACCAAACTGGCCAGACCACTAATGGTCAAAATATGCCCCATACAGAAGCAGGGAGCACCACTTTATTTCCTTTTGCTCAGTTAATTGCTAACCCAACCTTTGTACATCAAATGAACCAACTCATATCACAAACACTCGCTACCACCAACTCCCAAGCACCTCCTCCATTTCTTGTAAATACTAACCCACTTAATCCACAACTAAACGTTAATATCAATCCTCAAGTCCCCGGGCTTCCTCATAATGAAGCCCGAGAAGGCTGTTCGAGGTAATGAGCAGCGTGGCGTCGTGACATAAAAGGCGGCGAGAGAGAAGATGATGAGGGGCAAAGTCATGTAGCGGAGTCACTACTGGAGCCAACACGAGATCGCCGTGCCCACTCAGTGTTTGCCGGACGACTAGGGGTTGATCCTCTATGCCCGGCTCGGTCGATAAGTTCGAATCCATTTTCGGACGAGCAAGAGCCGGTTAGGGTCAACGGACTCAAGGCCTAGCCTTTATGGCGAGAGCAGGATGTAGAAATTCAGCGCCTTTGTCGGTGTTTGAATGGTGGAGGGTGGTCGGAAGGTGAACAATCGCGAGGCCGCTCAAGCAATGAACCAACCAACTGTTATGTTGCCGTTTTCCTCGGCATCTGGCGATCCCTTTACCGCCAAAGTTGAAAATCCCCCAGGTCGGTCTATACAATGAGGAGACCGACCCGACCACTCACGTTCACAAGTACTTAGCATGGATGGAATTGTACAGCCCTAGTGATGCCATTCTCTACAGGGCTTTCCCGTTGACATTGGGCGACCGCGCCCATCGTTGGTTTAGGACCTTACCACAGGGGTCCATTCGGGCATGGGGGATCTAGTCTCGCCTTTACAATGCATTTCACGACTTCAAGGTCGAAATTTGCACCAAAGGATTCCCTTGTGAACATCAAACAAGGAAAGGGCGGCCCCTCGAAAATCTATATCTCTCGATTCAATAAGCAAGTTCGAGACATGGAGTCGGTGTTGGATGATGCCATTCTAATTGCGGCCATGGTGGCCTTGCCCCAAGACTTGGTTTAACTACTCTATCCACGAGTCGGGCGATCTCGTACCAAGAGTTCGATCGCGCGGAATGCCATATTTGCGCGAGAAGAAGCCATGGCAAGTCACCGCCCGAGCATCGGCGGGCGCGAAAAAGGATGGAAGGAAGGAATCGGCAATCGGGTCGGGTCGGGATTCGGACCATTCTCGAAGTGGCCGCAATGAGGAGTACTTTGACCCACACTCCATCGACCATATGGAATGAAGTACATGGTCGAATTTGTTACCTCCGGCTTAGTCTTTGAAGGTTGAGCCAGCCAAATTAGATTCACGTCGATCTATGCCTATCATAAATCGATAGGTCATGAAATCTTGATGAGTGTCGGGATCTCATCGAGAGAAATTATGCGTATTGTCGGAGGCGGTCTCAAAAAAGTACATCCATGAATTACCACCCCCACCCGCATTGGCTCAGTGTCAACCCGGGCGAGTAACAAAACCAGCTCTCCTACCAGCATTTGCGGTTGAAGGCGGGTAGGGAGATCCTCATGATGTCGGCGTGAATCGAATCAACACCAACACGGCCGAAGATATTCGCTCAATAGGAAGAAAGGTTGATGTCGACAGCCGCCCATGCCGAGAAGGCAAAGTCGGGTGGCGGAAATTAAGGAGGACCAACCTACGAGGCCATTTTGTATTCTCGGACGTGGATCTTGACCAGGTGGTCCATCCTCATTACGATCCCTAGGTCATTCTGGCCGCCAATTTTAGGTATTCGGTCCATAGAATTTTGATCGACTCACGGAAGTTATTCATCGGTTATCTATGTCCGAGCTTTTGAAGATGGGGCGTGACGATAGCTATATTCGTCCATCTTTGTAAGTCAAGCGGCTACGATAATCTAGAGGGGGTGAATAGATTATCTCCATCTTTTCGATTTTACCCTCTTTTTTGAACCAAGAATGCTCAAAGACAATAATAAAGGTGCGAGAATGTAAATAACACACGTCGATTTAAAGAGGTTCAACCCACCTAGGGCCTAATCCTCTACCACCCGAGTATATCAGGGATGGATTTCAAAAAGAAAAAGAATTTTATTAATTACCAAAATTAATGCAAACTCAACTTACAACACCTTGAAGAGCACCACACTCTTCTTCAACAACACCTTTGGAGATTACCACAATCTCCTTTGAAGATCACCACAATCTTCCTTCAAGCGGCACCTTGTGAAGATTACCACAATCTTCAACCTTGAAGAATACCAAATTCTTCAACACCTCAATAAGAAGATCACCACAATCTTCTTGCACTATCACCTAGATCATCCAGTGTGTTCTTACCACAAGAACATTCACAAGGATATCTTGTGTTGAATGATAACCTTAGAAAAACAAGATTACAACTCAATAATGAATATTACAATTTGAGTGCAAAGTGTAATCAAGAATATCCTAGACCTCAAAGATGTGAAAGTGATAAGCTAGCAAATTTACAACAAGAATTATAACAATGAAGGACAAATATTTGCTTGAAGTGTATCTTGTTGTGTTGTATCTCAATTGTTGTGTTGGTTGCTCCAAAACTCCTCTATTTATATGAGATGATTGATCAAGCATAGGCTCCTCTTGGGGATTGAAAATCTACAGAAAAATACAATTAAAATCAAGAATATAGCTGTTAGAAATCAATCCCACATATTAAGGAAATATGTCAACATGTCAAACGGTCATATTTTTTTGTCAAAGCAGGCGACGTCGCATACGAAATAGAAGTTTGAAACGAAGCCGCAGTAAATTTACAGGGCGGCCGTCGGCGTAGGGCTCGGCCGGTCGCCCTGACTTCAACCGGTCCCCTCATGGGTTTGGAGAAGAAAAATCGTCTACATTTCACAATGAACGTTTAGGTACCGTCGACCCCAGGCGGCCGTCGACGACCGATCGACGCCGAAGCGGCTGGTCGACCGCCGTTTTCACTTCCGTCTCATTTTTGTTCCAAAATCATCTTGATACGGGTTGCCCTATCTGGCGACGGGTTGACCTTGAGGAGAGAAAAGTTGTCAATTTTTGTCGAAAATAAAACCCAAGAAATACTCGAAAATTTAGGAAAAACATTTTAAACCAATCGGAAGTATTTAGACAACATTTAGAAACCTTGTTTTTGAATTAAAAACATATAAACGTATAATCATTAGAAGTGTTGTCCAATTTTATCTGAAATAAAACTTGAAGAAATACTCCGGAAAATATTAAAACCATTTTAAATCATTTAGGAGTATTTGGACAACAATTAAAAACATTGTTTTTGTGTAAAAATAAAATCATCAAAATTAAGATAAAAACATGTATCAAACACATGCAACGCGATAGCATTTTAGGGTTTGGAGGAGGAAGAATAATACCCCTTGGGGAAGTTGACTTGCCCATCCAAATGGGGCAAGGGTCACATAAGCGGACCGTTATGACGACATTTAAAATAATCAACGCCTACTCGGAGTACAATGCGATTGTTGGAAGGCCGTTGCTTTATCACATAAAAGCGGCCGTTTCAATATATCATTTTCGCATAAAATTCCCAACACTGAAGGCGAGGCTACACATAAGGAAATCGAGGAGGGAGTCACGAGAATGCTCTCTCAAACTCCGACCGGTGGAGATTAACGTGATAGAACAAGGGAAACCGGTGGGACAGCGCAAGGCGATCCCCAAACAAAAGAGGGCCGGCGGGAGGTGATGATTGTTCGGGGGGATAATCGGTCGGCGACCTGGAAAAGAACCAATGATAGAAGACCAAAGCGGAGAATAGAGTAGGAGATGTACCGCAGCGAAAGACAAGCCGGCGTGCCAAGGATGGCCGCTCTCGAAGATGAATTCCCCTTACGAGAAAAAAAGAGGGGCAAGCAAAAAAGAAAATGGGCGTCGGGGGAGGCCGGCGGGCGTCAATTGTGAATTGCCACGACCTCCAGGCCGTTTCTGAGGGTGATTGAGTTTTGGGTAATAATCTCGGCGTCTTTGCGTGGACTCATGCGGATATGCCCGGCATCGACCCCAAGCACACATGCCACCGCCTTAATATTGATCTAACGTTCCGTGATTATCGAAAAGGCGCAAGCTTCGGTCCCCGACAGTGAAGTTTTTCGAGGCGAGGTTAATAAGTTGCTAGATAATCAATTTATCAAGGAAGCCCTCTATCCCGATGGGTTGCCAATCATGTTGCAGTCAAGAAAAGCAACGGCCAATGGCGCTTGTGCGTGGATTTCACCGACCTAAATAAGGCTTGCCCCAAGACGATTATCCATTTACCGAACATTGATTATATGGTAGATGCCACGGCGGGACACAAATTGATGAACTTCATGGATGCATACTCAGGTTACAACCAAATACGGATGCACCGGATGATGAAGAAAATACATCATTCTTTTACTCTCGTGGAATTTTTGCTACAAGATGATGCCCTTTGAAATTTGAAGAAAGCAGTGCGACCTACGAGAGGTTAGTAAATAAGATGTTTGAGAAAATGATAGGTCGTACTATAGAAGTCTATGTAGATGAAATGTTGGTGAAATCCTTTGTATATATCGATCATCTAAACGATCTTAATAAAATGTTTGCTATTTTGAGAGAGTACAAGATGATGTTAAACCCGAGAAAATGTACGTTTGGGGTCGGCTCGGGTAAATTCTTGGGGTATATGGTCGCCAAAAGAGGATCGAAGCTAACCTAGACAAAATAAAAGCCATCATCGATCTTGAACCCCGAACTCGTAAAGCCGCCTTAGGATTTGTTTCACGGTCCACGAGACAAGTGTAAACCTTTCTTGAAATCATAAAAAAGAAAAAATTTGAGTGGACCGAGCAAGCGCAGGCTGCCTTTGAATCCCTCAAACAACACCTTTCTTCAATTCCTATATTGCAAAAACCTACCCAATGGGAGAACTTGTATTTGTACCTGTCATTGGCGGTATCCGAATACGCCATGGCTCGGTGTTAATTAAGGCTAGATGGTTCTATTCAACATCCGATCTATTACACCGATCAGGCACTACATGACGCGAACTCCGCTATCCGCCAATGGAAAAGTTGGCTTATTCATTAATCAACTGCACGAAAAGCTCGTCCGTATTTTCTAGAGCACAAGATTATAGTCTTGACGAACTACCCCTGAAGCGGGTATTGCACCGACCCGATACGCCTGGTCGGATGATCAAGTGGGTTTGTTGAACTTAGTCAATTTGATATTCTATATGAACCGCTCATGGCAATAAAGGGACAAGCTTTAGCCGACTTTATGGCGAATTCACACCTTCCATACAATTAGAAGTTATGGAAGACCAAGAATGGAAGTTGTTCGTGGATAGCTCTTCCACCGCAGGCGAGCGGGCGGTCGTGATAATCGATCCAAATCGGAGATCTTTTGCTCGGCCGTGCGATTTCGATTCCCATAGCGAACAACGAAGATGAATACGATGCACTTTTGGCGGAGTCTAGATATGGCGGCTTCTATGGGCCTAAAGCATTGTTGGTACCACAGCGATTCTCGGTGGTTGTACATCGAGATCAGCGGTGAGTACGAAGCAAAAGAACAAAAATTGCCTGATTTGGACTTAGTCAAGAAGAAATTGTTATATTTTAAGACAAAAGTTTTACATGTGCCCCGGCGAGAACATGCAAGAGGATGCCTTAGCTCGGCTCGGTTCCGGCCCAAGGGCGGATGCCATTGCGGATGTCAGCATCGCATAGCAATCCACCCCATCACTTGGCGCAAAGAAGATACATGCCACCGAGGCAACCGAGGCCACCGGTGAACTGGATGACTCTAATTATTCAATATTTAGAAAAAGGAGTTCAACTCGAAAGCAAAGCCGAGGCGAACACTACGAACCCAAGCGGCTCGTTTCACAATAATGTGGCGTCTATACAAACGAGGATACTCCATCCCACTCCGCCGGTGCCTATCCAAAAGCAGATGCAAATTACGCACCGAGAGGTTCATGAGGGAATATGCGGAAACCACGCCGTGGGCAGGACATTAGCTTATAAATTAATACGGCAAGGATATTCTGGCCATCCCTAAAAAAGGATGCAACCGATCTCGTCAAAAGATGCGAGAGGTGTCAAAGGTCGCACCACATGTCGGATATCATCTGAGCAACTTACCTCCGTATTTAGCCCTTGGCCATTTGCCAAATGGGGAATGGATCTATCGGACCACTCTCCAGCAAAGGGGGCATCAAGTATGCCATTGTGGCGGTGGATTATTTCACAAAATGGGCGGCGGAGCCTGCAGCGAAAATAGATGAGGAAAAGATTGTGAGTTTTGTATGGAAGTCAATTATTTTGCAGATTCGGGATACCACATTCGATTATTCTGAGAGAATGGGAAACAATTCGATAACCGGAGGTTTGAAATTTTGTGAAAGGCTTTCATATCAAAAACCATTTCTCGACTCCATACCATCCACAGTCAAATGGACAAGTTGAGGCCGTTAATAAAATACTCAAGTATACCTTGAAGGCGAGATTGGAGGAGTCTAAAGGTAATTGGCGGGAGGAATTGCCCGAAGTCCGTGGTGCGTAAATGTCTGAACAACGCATCGAGCGGCCACGGGAGACACCTTTTCTTTGGCTTATGGGAAAGCGGTGATTCTGTTGAGATTGGAACCCTACCTTGAAGTGCAAATTTTTAAAGAGAGCGGCAATGAATTGCGCTTCCGAGCTCGAGCATTTGGATCTGCTCGAAGAAAAAAGATGTAGTGCCGAGATGAAAAACACTGTGTACAAACAAAGGAGTGAGAGGTACTACAATTCAAAGGTAAAAGAAAGTAGATTCTCGGTCGGTGACCTTGTATTGAAAAGGATAACGGGTCTTGAGCCCGCCATTTGAAGCTTGACACAGGAGGGCCCGTTTGGTCGAGCAACATCTTATCTGGTGGGGCATATGAGCTAGAATATTTGAGTGGAGAAAAATTTACACATCCATGGAATGTAGCATACCTGAAAAGGTACTATCAATAAATATCTCGGTTTACGATCCAGATAAGATTCTAGGGAATTATCCTTTCATCTGATATTTTGTGAGCTCTCTAAAGGAGGATGAAATTTTTACTCGCCCCGGCTACGTGCCGAGCACAGCAAAAAATCGCCTCGGTGGCGTCGACAAATTATCTGGGTCGTCCCTTGTACGGCGATAAAGGCGACTCGCCCACAAGATGGGTCTACCCACAAAATAAAGACTTGGTCACGCACCGAGCACAAAACAAAGACTTGGTTTATACACAAGCATAAAACAAAGACTTGGTCACGCATCGAGCACAAAACAAAGATTTGGTTTATACACAAGCATAAAACAAAGACTTGGTCATGCACCGAGCACAAAACAAAGACTTGGTCACGCACCGGCACAAAACAAAGACTTGGTTTATACACAAGCATAAAACAAAGACTTAGTCACGCATCGAGCACAAAACAAAGACTTGGTTTATACACAAGCATAAAACAAAAGACTTGGTCACGCAGAGAGCACAAAACAAAGACTTGGTTTATACACAAGCATAAAACAAAGACTTGGTCACGCACGAGCACAAAACAAAGACTTGGCTTATACACAAGCACGAAACAAAGACTTTGTTTATACACCAAGCCACGAAACAAAGACTTGGTTTATACACCAAGCATAAAATAGAGACCAAGTTCATATACGAGCACGAGAATCAATTAAAGCGGTAAAGTCCTTTATCTAGAAGCACTGGAAACCAAAGCCCGTACCGGAGTATAAAAAGAAAAAGAGAACATGCGACAATCTTTCAAAAGGAAAAAGAGCCAAGCATGTACAAAAAGCTTAGAACACATACACATGTGTGAGAAAGAAAAATTCATTTCTATTTCAAAAGTATTTACACAATGGGGCGAGCCATTACATCCCAAGGCACAAAGCCAAGAAGCCTACCTACAAATACATATGAAAGCTTATAAAAGAAAAGGGAGAACATCGCGAGGACTAAGATGGAGGCGGAGTTTCAACGGCTTTGGAGGCAACTTCTTACGCATCCGGAGAAGGTGAGCCCGAACATTGGGGGCCTCGGCAAAGTTTGGGTGAAGAGCATCGATGCTCGGCCTCCAAAAGGGCCGAGTCTCCTCAGCCGAGCAACGATCCGCCCGGCCTTAACAAGATCGAGAATTTCTTTGAGGTGAGTCGTGTGCCATGAGTTAACATAAATGCATACTCCTCGAGTCCTTATAAGCTTCGGACGGCTGTACACGAGCTTCCCCAACTTTAGATGGGTAGCCTCTTGACCTCTTTTTCGCACATCGGCTAGCGCCTTTCCATTTCCTCGGCCAAGACAGTGATGGCACGTTCGGCTCGGTAACCTTAGCCCAAAAAAATCCTCCTCACTGTGGCCTGATCTCGCTCTGCCTCGGCCCTCGCGTGATTTCTTTCTCAAAATTGGCGAGCCGTAGCTTCATCCGCCAGGTCTTGGCCGATTTTTGTATCCCCCGAAGAATAGCGTAGGCCTCTTGCGAGGTCGCCATGCCGCCTTCCCGGATCGGCATATTTCTTCTCCATCTCGCGAGTTCCTCCAATCGCGTGCCCACCGGGGAGCCCAATGATCCACCGGACATTCTCATAGCGTCTTCGGATCTATTCCTCCCGGCCGATCTCGGCGAAATTGCTCAATACCTTTCGGTAGCGGGGAGACACTCATTGCGGCCCGACCGCAGCAAAGCTCGCGGATTTGTTCCTCCATCGGTGTAGCGCATCGAACAAACTCCACAAACCATTGAGGGCGTATCGATCATTCCCTCGCGTGTCGTCTCTCACTCGTGGGAGGGATGAAGTGACCCTCGGCCGAGGTCGTCCGAGAAAGTCCGCGGGCCTTTCCTTTAGGGGCACATCCGGATGCACCGGCGCTATCGACCCGACCCTTGCCGGTGCCGGTCTCTTCGATCACAATCTCCTCTCTTCTCCTTTGGAGGGGGTTCAACCGCCTCGGGTATCCCATCGACAAGGCGTTTACCGCTGGATCTACGCTCTCGAGCCGCCTCCGCATTGCGGGCTGATCTACCGCCCGCTTAAGTCCGACGCCTTGGCCGTGTTCCTCACGTTGTGAAGGCGTGCACGCAAATCTAAGCCACGCACTACAAAAAGCAACCCCTTTGTTAAAAGGTCAAAAGAAAGCGAAGAGCATTTCGAAGAAAGGAAGAAAGTGTAAAAAAATACTAAATACGTTTACCTCGGATGGCGGCCGCACTCGCGGTCGAGTCGCATTTGCCAGCGAGTACGAGGCAATCTGCCAAAAGGCGTAGCCGTTGGGAGGTGACCGATTCGCTCTGTTCGCGCCCAAGTGCTCTCCGGAGAGTGAGGCGTCTTTTTCACCCTCGGAGGGCTCTGTTGGGGCTCTCTCCTAACCTCACTCCTCCTTTCTGCCGCCTCGTTCGAAAGCCGCCCCTCGGCCTCGGGGTCGTGACAGCGAGCCTGGCCAGTGCGGCCAAGTTGACCTCGATTTGCCAATCTCTCAATCCACTGTCACGACACCTCACGGCTTGGATATTTTCCGCTGCGAATGAAGGTGGCCGACGAGGAGCTCTTTTGATGCTCGGTTCTCTATAAAGGTAAAAAAATAAAAAAAAAGAAGCAAAGTCAGCCACATAAAAGGAAACAATAACGACAAAAGCAGAGAAAAGAGAAAAGGTAAGACTTACTGTAACAAAAAATGAAATTTGAAGGAGGATGAAGGACAGTTTCCCTTGCTCCATCCTCCACGCGAGCTTGCCACTCGCCGCTCACCCAGAGCCACTTGTTTTTCCATTCCTTCAAAGATGAAGGAGACCTTCCACTAGGCCGTTCGGATACCCGGTCGGGTCTATCGTAATACCACCGGACGATTGACCCCGGGATGAAGGAGTCGCTCGCCAGACAAAGAGCTCGTTCATCTCTTTGAACTTGGGGCGAGGGTATTTTTCTAAGTGGAACATCACCAGGAGACCGATGATCCTACCCCAAGAAATAGGATGCACTTGGGTCAGGTGCATACCCCACTTGCAAAACTACCGTGTAAGGAATACTGGCAATGGAAATCGCAGCCCATATAGGAGGCTGGCGATATGTATGGCCACGCACCCCGCTGGTGGGTACTGGGGAACCTCCGTGCCATCCGGTACCCAAAAATTGATGCCACTCGGAATACGGTACCTCCGCTGGAGCTCTCCCATCTCCCGGATCATCAACATACTAGGGATATTGTTTATGTCACACGGCGTCCACCGAGGCTCTACACAAAGGCGAGGGCCTCCTCCCCGCCGGCCGTCACCATTACGATGGCCCATGGGCACTTGAGGCCTCTCGGCCTCGAATCACGGGGAGGGTTTGTCCACCCGCTCCTCGTTATCACGCTCGGCTCCAATGGATTCATATCCTCTTCTTCCTGCTGATCTGCCGAAGATCGGCCTCGGGATCCTTCAATAGAGTTCTCTCGTGCCATTCCGGGCTGATACACCGTGCTTTCTCGAAAAATAGTCAAGGCGCTTGATTAAAAATAGTGTGTGTCCGCTCTAAAGGTGTTCCGCCTCGAGAAGAAGAATTTGGAGAAGAGATCTGAATGATGCTAGGACTATGAGGCGGAGATGAGTTTGTCCGGGAGAGAAAAGCGAGAAGGTTCGAGTGGGGATCCTCGATTTCAACCTCTATGCTATAGCTACGACTTCTACTATCCTCGAAAGAAGACATTTTATAGGAAAAAGGAGAATTTTTGAAAAAATACCTAAGTTGAAGTCTTTGAACTTTGGAATCCGACCAAATTTACGCTTTCGGTCTCGGTCAGTCTAGCTCGAAGGATAATGGATGCGAAAGTGGATAATGGAAGGAAAAGGGGGGTATTTATAGATGAAGTTCCCTCGATAAACAAGCGCTTACTCGAAAGATGCGCCTTTTCAACCTCAAAAGCCGTCAAAAATGTCGGAAAACGTCACGTCCCCACGCGTTGTGAGCGGATGCACCTTTTTCAATTCCTCGCAAGATTGGTCCAACCACAAGAGGCCACGTGTCCGTAATTATGGCACCACAATTAATGCGCCGCTACGAGGCATTAACCACTACACGGCCGGATGTCGGAGGTGAAACGGACCTTCGAAAATTCCTTTTCCCCATTAAAAGCTTATCATTAGCATTTAAGTTTAACTCCGACTTGAGATTCTTCTCTCGGAATTAAACTTGGGGGCCTTTGATGACGCCCGAGCCGAGTTGGAAGAAAAATGTGTTGAAATTAATCCACGTCATCAATTTAGTGCATGCCCGAAGGGGCCCCCCCTGGGGATGTCAGCAGCAGTGCTCGGTGACACGTTATGAGTTGGGCTCGCCACAACCAAGCCCAACCACAACACGACTACCGAGCCCCGACCCCGAGCCCAAATCTTGGCGGGAAACGCATGCGCGACAGATTCAGAAAAATAACCATTTACCCATGTTTAATGCTTTATTGGTATTAGAAACAAATTGCCCATACTTAGTGCTTTATTGGTATCAGAAACCGCCATGTGTCAGAAGGTGATTAAAACAGTCACCAAGTGGCAAAACTTGATTGACATGCACGCTTAGAAGGGGGCATGTGTCCTTTTCTAATTATTTTACTGATTAGTGACTGATTAAGTGCAAGGATGACTGTTGTAAACCCACTGATCAGAGGGGTATAAAAAGCGTCACTTAAGTGGAAAAGAAAAAGGAGAAAAAAGGGGAAAAAAGCACAAGAGAAAGTGTTATTCTAAGGAAGACCGACCCCGATAATCCGGCTCGGCATTGTATCAAAAAAGACAGGATTAGTCATAAATAAACATGCGTTATACACGCTTATATTCCCACGTGTTAAATTTCTTACCTATTTTGCTTGTTGACCAAAACACACGTCAATGAGATGTCAACTTGGTGTTTGCATGGAAGGAAGTAGCCAAACACGAATCTTATTTGCAAAGTTGTCTACGGTGAGAAAAAGCTATTGAAGGAGGATTATCATAAACTAATGGATATCGTTGCGAAGTGTGTAGACATAAAGTTTGGCGGCTTCAATTTGTCCAAAACCAAAGCGATAGTCATGGTGCGATCATGGAAGAAAGCGGATCAATTCTGAATTCATTTAGCCAGACTTTGCGAATATTGGCAACAAGTTTTCTAGGAGGATGGATCCTTTGGAGGATCACTTGGCTATGGCCTAGTCATTGGCCATCGATGGAAGTGAAGGGTGTTCACCCCGACATGGAAAGCCATTCCATGTCAACAAGAAGATGTTAGGGCCGATCTCTAGAGCCCAGAAGAGAGCTATGCTAAAAAGTGGTGACACAAGTGAGGGGAATCGGTGACCCTCCCAAAAGAGAGTTGCCCATTTGGAAAGAAGAAAGTTTGCTCTTGCAACAAAGAAGAAAGATGCACTGCCCACTGACGTAAGTCACTGCCCCCTGGCCGTGTCTCCTACCCATGCGATCGCGGTCGAAGGAACCATCGATACCTTCTCACCGGGAATTAAGAAGAAGAGGGCGCTAAGGCGAGAAGGCGACTACTCTAAGACAACTCGAAGGCCTTTACCTTGAGGAACGGAGAAGTAGAACAGGACATTTCTCTGGTAAAGACAAAAAAAGAAGAAGAATTACCAAGCTCTCGGAGCTTGAGAAGACAAAGTAGTCGCCACTCGATTGGAAAAAGTCTCGAGACTACTAAAAAGCGCGTTCTCCGAAGTTGTTGATGAAACAGCCAAGTCTGCTGAGGCCCGATCAGTAGAGGCAAAAAAGACCCAGTTTGTGGATAGAACAGTGAGGAAGGAGAAACAGAGAGATAGCAAAATCTCCGATGAAAGAGTTGTGTCTCCACCGCCCCGATGCTACCCGAAGGTGAAGAGCGGTGAATTTGCTACATTCTATTCACGAGAAGGAAGGCCAACAAGAGGAGAATGATGATGACATATTTATGTACTCTCCATTGTACCCCAGGACGTCTGAGCCGTCTGCGAGAGTGGAGAAAATGGAAGTTGAGTCACTCTAGGGCGCAGTTTGAACATCCCGAATTTATTGAACAAGAAAAGGAACTCTTGAGGTTTCTTGAAGTTGATATCGTCTTTTGCAAGCCTGGATGAGGATAAGCGTATTAATATCCGCAAATTCGCAAGGAACAAGAAAAGGCTAAGCGGTGAGAAGCAGGAGGCTCGTGAGAAAGCCAACATTTGTACTCTCCTTTGGAACAAAGAATACATTAATCCTCACATTGACATGCTCGGATAGTGATGAGGGCGTGAAACCGCTATGACGGAGGAGTTGGAAATGCGGCAAGCCATGCGGGAATCAGTTAATGCATGAGCAACGGTGAGGGAAGGACCAGGAGTGTCTTCCAAATCTCGGTGAAATCGACCCGTTAGGAGTGGTATAGCGGTGCCACAATTATTGTTGCAACCACTTCCCCGATCCACTCCCGGAGAATGGATCTATGGGAAATGGCGATGACACTGGGTATTTGGGCACCCAAGTTGAGCCAACCCCTATTGAAGGTGTCTTACCACCCCCCCACGGTGAGCACTCAAAGGAAGCGGTAGGGAATCGGAGCAGTGACCCCACCATCAATCACTCAGTGGTGCGCCAGGTGGAAACTTACTCACTCCGGCTAGGTCGGAGGATCTTTGAGATGACTCCACAATGCGAGAAAAAGAGGCAAAGTGGAGAAGGAAAAGAAATAGAACAACAACAAGTTGTCATTGTGGCTTCAGGCGATTCGTCTGTCTCGGAGAAGTGCCATGACTTGGCTGCAGTCAAGACGCTGGCGATGCGATCGAGCCGCACGGGGATGGATCCGCCCGGGAGTTAACACTGGCAATGAAAGTGCAATCAGGAGTTGAGACTCTTGTGGATGCCATCGAGAAGACCTTAAGACAGCAGTGTATCGTAGGAGGTAATGAAGGCGAAAGGAGGTTGAGACTTCCCTGGGTAAAGAGACGGAAATGCGAACATCACACCTGTTCACATTGAAGAAAGCGAGAAGAAGATAAGTGCTCTTCATGATTACCAAGACAACCCGACATATCTTTTACGGGATCGAAGATGAAGTTTGAGTCCACCATCTTTGCATATCAAAGAGACTCGGTGAGGATGTTCTTCCAAGTACGAGTAAGCGGACTTCAAAGTCTGCTTTCGACAAATGTTCAATTTTGATGACGAGCCAAACTCAAGTCTCATCCTCTTATTCCGATGACGCCATCGATACGGCGAGGTGAAAACTCAAAGGACAAACCAATTTGAGGCCAAGAAGAAGGTTTGTTAAGGCAGTGAGGCTCGGCCAGTGGGTCAATACCATCAAAGGCCCAGCTGAATCACGGTCAAGCTACGCGAGCTTCCCGAGGCTGCGGAGAGACCACTCGCGCATAATATCTCAAGTGCGAGGCGATGCTTATGAATAAGTATTTCCTTTTTCTCATGAGTTGCCCATCTTTGAAGAAGAGAGCACGCGAAGCAGAAGCTCTACACTGTCGAAGAAGATCCTGTAATTCCACTGATTCAATTGTGCGATTGATTTCAATTTTGATGCGAGTGGCGGCAAGCGACTGAAGTCGAGCCAGTGAGATCGTGAAATCTTCAAGAAGATTAGTAAAGAGATTAAGAACATTGAACGACACCAAGCCTCTCTCGACATGCGCTTGGGCCGGAGAGATGCCACTCTCCACGTGATTTGAAAGGAGTGGTGGTCGAGAATAGGGAATGGTCCCAACAACGAGTGACATGCGTCTCGGCGGGTTCGCTACTTCACGACACTATACAACCAAATGCGATCCGGAGTGCGACAATGCGACATGAAGGCGAGGATGCGGACCTATATGGAGAGATTGCATGCCTCCCATACAAATGAGATGGAATTGCTGCGTGAATTTTATCGCAAAGAACTTCAGCAGCGTAGAGGAGAATATGAATGCCAAGTTCAACCTTCTTACGGTTGAAATGGCGGTGGCAACCGAGTCCAAAGCCACCGCATTTCGAGTTTTAAGTGAGATACTCCGCCGATTCAGCGAATTCAACCATCACCGATGGACTTCATGCTTCTTTGGGATATTTCCAGGGGTTCTCTCTCCTTTGATGATGCAAAAAGGGGAAGAGGAATACCAAAAAGAGTTTGAAGGAGACAACCCTTTGTAGAAAAGACAGATCTTTGTTGAGAAGAGAAAAGAGAAGGGAAAAGTTGTTGAGGGGGAAAGGTCAAAGGATATGACCTTAATGCTTGTTGATACCCCTCAGCAAGGTCATGTCATAAGCTAGCATAATCAGCAAACTTCCTGTAACTATGCCGCTCTATCACTCTGCTGTGCCCTTGTCTCATAAGAAAAAGATTGTAGAAGCAGAGATGGAGGATTTCGATAAAAGAGCGGATGTCTATGTTGAAGAGATGTTAAAACAATTGAGGCATTCCGTGCAGGAAAAAGATCGATGCCATTCGGATGAGCGGACAAGAGCGAGATCTGTTGAAGAACCCAAACGCTCGAGTCGAAGGATACTTCATAAACATGTCCATAGCCCAAGCACTGGGACTTATCTTTGGGAAAAAGGTCGAGAGTTGTGTGAAGAAGGCGACAAGTACGGACTACTAGATCGCTCTGCTAGTAAGAAGACTCTGAGTGCGATACACGCCCGGAGGAGGAGGAAGAAGTGGCGGAGGTAGATGCTTTATATCTAGACCTCTACCCAAAAATATTGAATACATAGATCCAGGCAAGAAGGGAAGGATCTATTGAGTGGGTGCGATGAAGTAGCTAATCCGGAAGTGAAGAGGAAAAATGTTGAATATGCGAAAAGAATTGAAGCGGTGAAACAAAAGACAAGATTTTGTGGGAAGAAAGACGGGAAAGAAGTGAGTGAGCTATGCCTAGATCGGCGTGGCACCCCATTTTCCTTATAATTTATATTATAATAGATAGGGCTGTATGAGCTGAGTCAAGTCGGCTATGCCTGGATAGACAAGAAGTCAAGAAGACTAGGATAAAGACTTGTGAAGCAAAGCAGTGTGGCAAGGAAGAGATGTCAAGGACTCGATCGAAGGAGTATCGGTGGGACGCAACTATATGAAGAGTCAATCAAGTCTACTCAAGAAGCCAAGTCTCAAGTTGAAGTGCGAGGATGAGTCATCCATTGATTGGAAGCTAACTCAAGTCACCTGGGAAATTAAGGATTTCGCGGACCATGTCAAGACGATAGAAAAAGAATCCATTGCATATAAGTCATTGAGTTTACTTAAATAAAGTAATACTTCCATGCCGCCATGTCTTAAAGTGCTCGATCTCGAAGCGTGCAAAAGGAATAAACCAATGGCAAGCGCGCACCTCGTGTCGCATTCTCGAAAAGGCTGAGCGTTCATTTAATACGAAATGTCAACATCAAGACGCAACAAGACAAGCCAACAAACACAAGTGATTTTCAAAAAATCAGCCTATCTCTTCAACGGGTAGATTTTTGAAAGTTCACTATAAAAGGCGCCGAGGAATCTCATTGAGAGAAGGTTACGAACGCGAACAATCAAGTAATTATTCAAGCGCAACTTTGCAAATCCTCAAACCTAAATCTCGAAGAAATCGATTCAACACTATAAAGGAAAAATGACTTGGTATTGAAGAGGAAACCTTTGAAGAAGCAAAGGGGTCTACTTTCCAAGGAGGATTGTAGAAAGGTTCATGGTCGAACCAATGTCAGGATTATTGGAGGGCTTCGTGATCAAATCCAAGAAGCTTGAGAAAGTTAGTGTTGAAAGTAGCAAGGCAACCGCCCGTGAAGAAGCCGAGTTAAACGAAAAGCCACTTTGTGTGACCAAGGAATCTCGGAAAGTCCCAAAGGAGCAAGTCGGTTGTAAGTCGGTTTTGTATGATCAAGACTTGTATCTTGGTGATAACCACTTTGTACTACGATCAATACTTAGTGGATTCCTCCGGGGAATTGGAGAAGAGAGGAGTAGAAGAATTACACATCTTCGAACCTCTATAAAAATTATTTATTTATGCACATCACTTTATATCACGATAATTTGCTATCAATCGATAATTAACAAGGTGCTAAAATAAGTGTTAAAACAAAGTTAAACCTAATTCAAGGGTGTCAAGTCTTCCGTTGAAAATCTCATCACACCCAAGTTAAAGTTTAGTCTTAATTTTGAGTTATTCTATCAACAACTCTTTCAAGTCCGTTGAGTGGCTAACTCTGTTGATTAACTAACCTTTGTCCCCAAGAACTTAGTTTGTGTATTTAACTCTGTAATATTTTAAAAGGACTAAAATCGAAAAGTTGGTAAGGTTTATTCAATCATCTCCTTCTAAACCCTACTCACACCCTGCCAGGACCTACATAACTTTTAATGATTGTAAAAAGTTTAGAATTTCAATAAATAATTAAAATGAAGATGATTAATTTGATTATAATCATATGGTTAAACAACATAAAAATAAATTATTATAAACCATGAAAAATCTTTTAAATACACTATTGATAATAAATTTTGTGAATATGGATTGTCTACATTATTGAATATACTTATATTTATTTATAGAAAAGTTAAAGTTTGGAAAAACAAATTAATTGTCGATGTTGAATATTTAATGTATTGTTTTTTTAATGTAATCAAAATAAAGACATTTCAATTTCAATATCTTTTTAGGGGTTTAGAACATTGAGCAATGTGGTAGAATTTTTTTCTTAGAATGAAAAGGTGGTAGAATTACAATTGGAATTAAACAAAAATTATGTTTATATTTAGCAACATAATTTTATGGGAAAATAAACTATTTCGAAAATAAAAACTATTATATTTTATATATACACATATATCAAAAAAATATCAAACAGACAAGTTCATATCTAATTGTCCAAATACACAACTTTAAAAGTTGAATATCAGAATCCATTGGTAAATATGAAAATAATTTTTATTCGCATGAAAAGTACGTTAATAAATAAAAATAATAATTTCTCATGCATAAACACTATTATCAATATATTCATATTAAATGAAAATTTAATTTTTTTCACATGAATATATTTAATGCTATGTATAGATATATTTAATATATATATATATAATATTTGGATACATAGTTTGAGATATTTTCTTCAATTAATTAAATATAATTTTTATTGAATTAATCAACTTAAATATAATTTTATGTAATTATGATGAAATTGGATAAACCTATTTAACAACTATACACATATCATAAATAACCGAAATATATGAATATACAAATTGATGTTCAATTGCTCGATGGCATGATTTTGAAAGCACATTACAAAATAATGAGTAAATATATCTTATATGTTTATTTTTTTATTGTATACATGCAATGTCAATGTCAAACTGAAGATCGTAAAAAATTGATTAATTTGATATATTATATGTCAAAAACGGATCTAAAAGAAAATTGTTATTTAATTTTAAAAAAGAAAAAGAAAAAATATATATATATAATAATTAATGCAATTACACACAGATTTGGAAACCTAATTTTACATGCTCTATTTTTTATATAACTTTAATAAATAATTTATTAAAAGAAAGTAGACTACCAAAAATAATAAAATCACAAATATTTATTATTTCTTATTTTTCATATATTTTTATTAACTTTTTTAAAAAATTTATATTACTTTTTTTAGAAACCAAAAAATGAGCGGGAAAACATAGAAGTACTATTCTAAGAATAGTCTCTTATATTATATATATATATATATATATATATATATATAGAGAGAGAGAGAGAGAGAGAGAGAGAGAGAGAGAGATTATGTATAGGTTTAAGATATATTATTATAATTTATTTGCAGTAACATTAGTTTAGGTAATATAATATATAATGTATAGATTTAGGAAATTACATTTTTAAAAAAAACCGGCGAGTTAAGGGGTGGAATCCTAACCTTAACTAGCCTTTCAAATTCCAAATGTATGGCCTATGAAGGTTTTGAACCGGATGGATTGCCAATGGCTAATAGGTCATTCCAAGTTGGTCAAACCTAATTTATCATATCTAATTTTGAAAGTCGCCGATTTGAAGGTTTTCCCAATGTTAAACACTATAAATCAACATAAAATGACATCATTATAACATTCACCTAATAAAACAAAAATTAGACTCTACGGATTGAGTGTAACTCAATAGGAAATGGGTGCTATATTATGAAATTGTAGGAGGAAGTATGTAACTCAATACGAATGGAGTGCTACACAATTGATTCATTCATTATTATCATATTTTTGGAGGCAAGATGGTCGAGTAATACTAAATAAATGCTAATATATTTCAAATCACTCAATTTAAAATTTTCAAAGTCCATTGAAATTTGAGACAACTTATTGTACCAATGATGATTTAGGCACGCACACCCAATCCTACTTAAATACCTAGCTATATAAGTCACTTTTAAGTAAAATATCACACA
>JABTTQ020002249.1:0-50000 GCA_016081115.2 Rehmannia glutinosa
TCTAAATTTCTATCAGCCACTTCCATCTTTGGTTTGTGACAAAACTATTCTTCTCTACCATTTAAGCTTTAATTTCTAATTAAATTTTCTTAGAGTTTAACATTGTCTTATTATATTAAAATCTGAGTACATCACATATCCTATTAAGATTCATACATGTGACAGAAAATCAGGCTATTGTACATACTATACTTAAAGTTTACTAGTTTCGCATTAGAAGTTCTAAAATAAAACTCTATTGCTTCCTTTTAAATTTTCTATTTGAAATTTGAAGCTAGCTAAGCTTTGAATTTGAAAGAATTTACCTCTTTTCCACTCCTCCTTTGTTGCTTAATTATCCGAGTATTTTACCTACGTATCCTTGTTCGACTTTTGATTCTTTGTGTGTGTTTATTTCGGCTTGCGCGTCGTGTGTAGAAGCTTTAAACCGACATATGTATAAAACCTTAGCCACGCTTGAGGCGGTTTAAGGAAACTTGCTGCATATAACTAAAATAATTTATTGTAATGTTGAATGATTATCCATAGTGTTTTGATTAATATAAGTATATGTATTTTAGTGGCTAGGATAGGAAAACACGTCATATGTATCTACAGATCCATCATTTACATTTTAATTATAAGGTAATCCTTTATCTAGTGGGAAATTTAATTCTAGCCCCACATGTTTGATTATTCTTGTATTATTATCACATTGTTTTATTAATATTATTAATTTCATTCTCTTTTTTAAGACAACACACATATATAAGTAGCACGCAATGCATAAACCATCTTATCTAGTGGGTAGTGTGAGACTCGGGTATTACATGCAATGAGCATAACGATAGAAGAGTAAAGTTTGCGCAATGTATCTGTTTTATAGTAGTTGTGCATGTAATTATTGACTGATTGATTTGCCTTACTGAAATAAATAGCTAAAAATATATATAAAGGATATCGTAGACGTGAAATAATTAGTAATATATAAAAAAAAAGTTTAAATATACCTGATTGCCTTAATCGCATGTGGACACAACGATAGATCAAGCTTGAACACTCGACAAGTACACGTTATCTTGTCTAAATCAACAACAAAAGAACGCACTCCTTCATTCAAAAAATAAATTAGGCTACTAACAGGTAACATGTGCATCTTCTCAGCCAGTGCGTCCGCTTTCGTTAATTTTTTGACTGTATTTTTGGTGACTTCATTGTTCATGTTTTGGGCTACAATTTGTCGCTCGTGGAACCACTCCTGAATGAGGTTTAAAATAGAATCGAGCAACGAACAAATTGACAATTTCCTCGACCAGAGAAGTCTAGCATTAAGAACCTCTGCTGCATTCGATGTCATGAACCCATAGCATCTAACTGGACAACGTGCACGTGCCCACCTTTTCGTTCCAGCCCTAACCAACTCCTCGTAGGCCTTTTCGTTTGCATTTAAATCAGGCCCATAATCTTCTTGAATCTTTCAAGAGAATAAGTGTACGCAACCTTTTGGTATAAGCTCACCACTTGACCTCGATAATTTCTAATATTTTGCCTCAAGTGATATGTGCATATACCATACACAACGTCAGGGTATACACTGCTAACTGCATTCTTAATACTTTTGTGACGATTAGATACAATGAGCATATTTTCAGGATATACCGTATACGTATGTGTTGTGTAATTGCTTCATAAACCATTCTCATGATTCGTCATTCTCCTTATCAGTCATACCAAATGCTAATGGAAACATTTGTTCATTGTCGTCTTTCATAACCGCAATAAACAACACACCTTTAAACTTGCCCTTTAGGTGTGTGCCATCAACAATAATTACAGGTCTACAAAACTCACTAAATCCTTTTTAATTGACGTATGTAAGGCAATATAAACATACTTGAATCTATCATTGTCGTCAGTCTCGTGTAGCGCAATTGTATTAGGGTTCTCTTTTTTCAACATGTACAAGAATGCATGCAACATCTCATAAGACTGTAAGTGGTCACCATGTATGTAGTTGTAAGCACGATGTCGCCCCTCCTTTAGTAGTATTGGCACAAACAAAGCTCCAATAATCTTCGAAGGCAATTGTCGAGAAGCATGTCTACTTAGGTTCGTTTCACATGTATGTGGTTGTTCGAATTTAGTCACCTTCCAGCTTTCTCCTTGGATAGCATTTGCACGAAGTAAGAAGGTGCATCATTTATGTTTGCAAACTGCCTCATAACTTAAAGTCAAAGACCGTGTTGTTCTATACTCCACACGATGATGTAGATGATAGAAGCCCAACTTTGTTACCATTTCTTCCTTGCTTTCAAGTACTGCACCTTTAAATAAGTCACGCTCGATGTTAGGTGGTTCTTGTGGAATGAAAATAGGATTGGGATACTGATATGACGTTCAGGGACCATCCAAACATATTGCGACCAAACCATTTGGAGCTCCGTATGTTCATCATTCTCATTATCTACTTCGTTGGCATCAACATGAGGTACTTTATGGATTGGAAATCAACTATTCCGAAGAACATGTTCGTCATTGTCTTCTATTATGATTTCATTGTTCACATCATTCCCTTCACGATCATTCGAAACAAAATAGTCATCTTTTTTCCATCCAAGGTTATTATAATTAATCAATCGACGGACTAGTTCATCGTCAACATCGTACTCTGGATCATCATCTTCTTTCTCGGATGTGTCACCATCATCGTCCCCCGATGGAACAAATTGTTTATCTTGTTGGTTATGTTCATCAACAAGATCCTGGTCATCATAATGGCCACCACCCCCAAAATCATCATATCGCCCAAAATAATCATTAAATTCACCACCACCACCACCATCACCATCGTCACCATCCACATGACCACTACTATTGATTCTCGGCTGATGCTCCAAGATAGGAGATTTACTTGGATAATTATTGGGCACTACATGTTGCATAGACGTTGGTTGAGGCTCCAAGGTCCTAGATTTACTCGGACAATTATCGGGCACAACATGTTGCATATAGGTTGGCATACACCATGGTGGACCATAGGGGTGACAATTTTTGACACGACACGAAAACGATACGATAATAGCGGGTTAGTGTTTAGCCTTATCGTGTTCGTGTCCTTATCGTGTCAACACGATAAGGACACGAAAATTTTGTGTCGTGTTCGTGTTTTTACGTGTTTACACGATAAGGACATGAACACGATAGTGACACGATAATGACACGACACGAACACTATAAGGACATGATAATGACACGTTTACCTGTTAGTAACACGACAATGACACGGCACGAGCACGATAATGACACGTTTACCTGTTAGTGACACGATAACCTGATATTTTATATGTTTATATCGTGTATTATCGTGTAATACCGTGTAATATCGTGTAATTTGTTATCGTGTATTAACATATAAATTATTTTTTTGTTTTTGACTTATCGTGTCACTATCGTGATCGTGTCGTGGTCGCATTACACGAAAATTTTCGTGTTCGTGTTCGGTCGGGTTGATTCTTATTGTGGTCGTGTTCGTGTGTGTCCTTATCGTGTCGTGTCGTTATCGTGTCGACACGAAATACGATACGATAACACGATTTGCCACCCCTAGTGGACCATGTATATAATTCATGTCGTAGTGAGAATTATATGGATTTACGGGCATGAATTGATTGCCGATACCATAAGAATAAGATTGAGCAGCCACGAGGTTCATAAAACCATTTGGATTGTGATTTCTGATGTACGAGGTCCCCACCATCCCATGATCTTTTGGTTGCAAGGTCACAAATATCTGGGGATCTTTGAAAATTTCAACTCGTCGAAGATCTCATTCACACACAATCAAAGACTTAACTTCAGAACCACCACCAGTTGGCATTAAACAGTGTAATATGTATTCACACAATCACCGATCACCACTTACAACGTTATGAACAATATCCACAAACCCACTGTATGATATTGTTCACAATGACGTAAAAAAATGAGTACTTCTTCACCAATGTGAGATTCCGTCGAAAAAAATGGCTCGCCGGAAAATATTGTGCTACAACTGAAAGTGAGAGGGAGAAAGTGAAAATGAGAAAGAGAGAAATGTGACCTAATGTAATATGCTTAAAGGGTATTAATGTCATTTGCTTGACCAAAATGACTAAAAAACATGTGTTTACAACAGATGACTATTTTTCATTTTTACATTATGGAAAGGGCCATTTTGACCCATTTCCACATCAAAATATGTACTGAAATTCCATTGTGTAATAAAGAATTCAAATTGGCCATGATATAACAAAAAAGAAATTACTCTTTATTAAGTTGTTTGATGCATAAAAGCGTACACCAACATACAAAATCACTATAAAGTACCAAGAAAGTTGTTAAGATGAATACGTTACACTTTCTTTTCGTGTTTTCTGTTGTGGGGATTGCTGAACCAATGCACAAATTGGATCTTTAGCAATTACTATTATAGCAACATTTGAAGAGTTATAACAAAAAATCATCTGATCATGTGTAATATGATTTACCTACATGTAATTCGATATTAAATGTACTATGTGCTAAAACTGGAAATAAGCAGATTTCTTGGATAAAAAAAAAATAGAGGGGCAAAGTACAAAACTAAACTATCTGAATTTCAGCTTCAACTTCATATTTGCTCTGCAAAATAGAAATTAGTCTTCAGAACTTGTTGCATCTTTAATAGCCCCAGTACATTCACCCTGTACCATTGAGAAATTCAGGATTTATTGATTTTTTAGTTAATTAAAGAAAAAAAAAACATTGAAGTAATCAAAGAAAAAAAAACATTGAAGTAATCAAAGGCAGTTAAATTTTTGAACTCATAATACCTTCCACCCTGGAATGGCATTTACTAAAATGTTTACATACTTCTCCATTGCCTTATCTCGGCTCATGTTCCCCAGCTTTTGCCACGCATTCCTGTCACACATTACAAACAATTAGTTCCATTAATCACTCAATGTCTCCTTAATTTTCCCGTTTATAGCTACTTTACTAAAATAGATAATTACAATAACTACCTCTAAAAATTAGTCAAATTACCAAAAAAAAATTCAGTTTTCTTTAAAAATTACAAATGCTCGTTTGAGGTATTACAAATACTCTGGAGGTTTGTGTTTGTTTTGCAATTTACTTCTCAATAGGTGAAATTTTTTTAATACACAAACATATGTCAAAAGATATTTGTACTTTTGAAAAGTAACTAGTTAGGGATTTTTTTAATTTTTTGTTTTTTGTAGTTAGGTAGAACCTCAAGCTAGTAAAACGAGAGCAAAAACATATCAAGCAACAACTAATAACCTCCGGTAAACAAATCATGATCTTCTATTATACATCCTATCGCATCCTCTATTCCATTATCTTAATTATCTGCCATTTTTTAATCAGCAAAGAGGATCATCTATTTTATTTAGTGTTTCATCGTCTATTTTAGTGGATGGGATCTTCTATTCCAAAACCGTGTTTCATCTTCTATTCCAACCATATGGATGATTGACACGTGTATTACACTTACCATATTAATTTTCAAGCAGAAATCAAGCAGAAATTGTAGGGTTCTAAAATGGTAAGTGTAGTATACGTGTCAATTATCCACACGGTTGGAATAGGAGATGAAACACGATTTTGGAATAGAAGATCTCATCCGCTATTTTAGCGGTATCAATATATGCTATATGTACACGATGACATCATATTTGTACACACGACATTTACACAATTCACGATAACATATGATGAAACACTAAATGGAATAGAAGATCTCAAATATTTAACTAGTACTACGCTATATAATAAAATTTCCTACTCAAATTGGCCGGGCCACATGAAGTTAAGATAAAACCAATCTATAATTAAATTATAAGTACTAATTCTGGAAAAAGAGGTCAAATTTCAAATAAGTTACAATTTCAAGAAACCATAACAGCTCATATCAAGAAACTATTTCTTTAAAACGAGATAAAAGTTTTAATTGTGTTTTTTTTTTTTACCACTTTGCACGAGCCGAAAAATTCAATGCCATAGGCTGTGATCCATGATGACAAACCCCTTCAAGAACAAACTTGTGAAGGGCATACAATTCCAACTTCAAATCTCCATCAATCTTATCAGCATTCCTCTTATCACTCACAAAAACCACTGCTTCACCAAAATCCTTCTCTAATTCACTCCTCTCTATTCCCTCCCAATCATCAATTATTTCATTTTCCCCTGTCTTTTCACTAACATTGAAAAGCCCACTGCAAAAATTACCAGAACTGGCATTTTCTTGATTTTCTGCTTCTTCTTGTATAATTTGTTCAAAAACTGCCCTCTTAAAACTCTGATCAGAAACCACACTCTTTTCCTCTTCTTGATCATAAATTGCTCTTGATGATTGAAAAAAATACGGCCCGTTTCTAATTTTGCTATCAATTTTTCTGTTTTCTTGAATCGAATCAAGATTTTGAAGGACTAAAAACGCTAGAACAGAGAAGCCCACAACGCACAGCATCAAAATATCCATCGCATCCATGTTACAAAGTTTCAACTGTCAAAAAAAAAAAAACGAGGCAACACAATTTTTTGGGACCTGTTTTATACGTAAAAGAAAAGAACAAAACTCAGAAATTAATTTGATAAAAAGAAATGGGATTTTGCAGAACAGATAAAAGTATATTCTGATGAGGAATTGTTGAAGGGTGGACCCACCTGTTGGTGCTAAGTTTCACAAGAATGTGCAAAAAAGAGTTGTCCGAAAACGACTTTCAAACGATCACTCTCTGGGTCGGTTGTAGTGTCCTAGTGTTAGTAGACTACCTAATGCACATTGCCCAAATTTGTCACTTTTCTATTTACCTTTACTTTTATGTTATTATTAACAAGAAATTTGGCTATGTTCCTGTTTCTTGTCTTGCAATGTTTTGCTTTCTTGTACGTAGCTCTACCATATTCTCAGGGCTTTCTTGTAGCTCCTCTGTATTCTTTTCCGATCATAATTTATTGGTAGTTTAGCGTTCGTAAAACTAAGGCATGTGACTGAGTTCGATTCTCACCTAGTTCTATCCCTTCCTTTGAATCAACCTCGTACATCATGCTTGTGACTATTGGTCGAGGTTCAATCTTATATGAGTGTATGTGTGTTGTCTTCCCAATTGTACCACTAAAAAGACGAATACTACTTATAAATTTTATCATAATGTAAAATAAATTTGTTGGTATTGTTGATTATGAACTTAATTATCTTTGTAATTACAATAGGATTAGTTTACTATAAATTAAAAAGTGCAAAATGCAAAATTAGTCCAACACCTCTCATCTATAGAGGTGTTGCAATATTAATCCTGTAACTATTGAAATTGCGATTTTAGTCCTGTATTTTTTTTTTTTGTAACTTTGGTCCCATAAATTTTAGATTTGTTGAAATTTGATCATGATGGCTATTTCAATATTTCAATTATTTCCGAAATGCCCTTGATAGCTAAATAATTAATATACCTAAGATCAAATATAAAATGGTATGAGAGCCTATATTTTATTTGCTTGAGTTGAATTTATTTATCATTTATATTATATATTGCCAAATGATGGAAGAATTTTAGACTCATGAATCCGGATCAAAATCTGAGATACGTGTTCTACATATATTAGTTCCTAATTATGAAAATAAAAAAATTACATACAAATTTGGCAACAATGGTTATTTTGAATAATAGGACCGAAATTACAATAACTAAAAAATAAAGGACTAAAATTATCAAATTCTAAAAATTACATGATTTAAATTATAATTTATTATAAGGTGCAAAATTGTCATATGACTAAAATTGCAACTTAAAAAGTTACAGAACTCATGTTGCAATACCCATATAGATATAGGACCAAATTTGCAATTTTCCCAAAAGGTTACATACTAGAATAAAAAGGGGAAATGCAAAATTAGTCCATAACCATAAGGGATCTCACATTTTATTCTGTAAATAATTAAATATTTTACTATCTCCTATTCACAATAAGTGTCTTTTTGACACATAAAAAGTTATTCAAAAAGAATGTCCTTTTAATATTTTCAAGACTAATGAAAAAGTTTTTCCCAAACTACCCTTAGGTTGCATTTAGATGGGAGGATTTGGATTTGGGGAGAGGATTTAGGGAAGGATTTTAAATGACTCCAAATAAGAAGGATTTGAAATCCTCCAAAATGACTCCAAAAAATAGCTTAAAAGGATTTGAAATCCATTATAAAATGACTTCATCCAAACAACCTCAATGGATTTGTTATTATAGATTTGAAATCCATACCTCAAATCCTTCCATCCAAATGGAGCCTTATATTTATTAACAATAATGTCTAAATTTTGTTTTCTTTCAAATCAATATTTATGATTAATTAAGGGTATATTGGGTATTTTATTACATTTCTTAATAGGAGTGTTTTTTTCTTGAAAGGACACTTATGTAAATAAGAGGGGAAATTGCAAAACTAGTCATATAACTATTGAGTGTTGCAAAAACTAGTCCTCTCCGTTCAAGCTTTTGTAAATATGGTCCTATAACTATTAAAAAGTTGCGACTTGAGGACACTAGCCATAGGAAATTGATAATCGGTGAATTTGTACATGTGGCCTAATTAATCTTAATCTCCCGTTGAGGTGGCATGATTAATGAACTTGGACCCATCTCTTTCTACTTGGAGACATACGTGGATTAAAAAAAAAACACGATGGGTGGAAAAATTATGGGAGAATAATTATATAATAAAATGGTTAAATTTTAATTTTAATAAAGAAATTAAAAATAAATTAATAAATCATTTTAAATAATTAAAATAATTATTTAATAGTTGAATTTTAAGAAACCAAATTATCAAAAATCACATAATGATTTAAATTAATTTATTAAATTTTTAACTCATTGACAACTAATATTCGTTTTTATTTCTTTTTTTTGTTTGTTTTGGCTTTAATATTCTTTTTTTTAATTTTCCTTCCTTTTTTTATTTAAATGATGAATGCCACTGGTCAATTCGACTAATTTCATGCAAAATCAAAGATTAGAAATTGGGAAACTAAAAATCAATTCTACATGATTGAATCACATTTTCTGGTGGCGGTTGTCGAATTTTTGGTGGTGGTGGTTGTTGGATTTTCGGTGGAAAATAATAATAAAAAAAGGAACGGAATATTAAAAAAATGAATATTAAAGGCAACGCAAAAATAAATAAAACGAATATTAGGTTTTACTGAGTTAAAAAAGTAGTAATTAATTTAATTCATTATTTGATTTTTGATAATTTGGTTTTTATAAAAGTTTAATTATTAAATAATTGTAATAATTATAAAATGATTATTAATTTATTTATAAAATTCGAAATTTAACTATTTTATCATATAATTATTTTCCCATAATTTTCCCCTATTTTTCAATCCACGTAGGCCTCTAAGTTGAAAAAGATGGGTCCAACCTCATTATTCATGCCACCTCATCTTCAGATTAAGATTAATTGGCCCCATGTATATTAGGTGCCGGACTTCCGACCAAATTATCAATTTTCAGTGTCAATTGTCTTCAAATTGCGACATTTTAATAGTTAGAGGACCATATTTGCAAAAGAGAGAGTATGTAGTAATAGTGATCTTGTAAGGGTGGCTGCAATGGTAGCTTTACACACCAACTCAAAAGAAATTGAGCTAACTCATTCATTTATTACCCATTGTTGGGAATTGATTTGAAATGCACAGTACAAAATTGGATTTGATTTTTCAAATCCAACTCAATAAAGAAACCATCATTTGAGAAGATGGGGAGATGTGGTGCACGCATGAAATTTTTGGGCTAGTGGCTTGTACGCGCGCGTGATGCATCAGATTCCACAAAATGGATGCTTTTTTTCTCTTTTCGCAAATTTTGATTGTTTGAATTTGTTTTGTGTAAATGATTATCTTCGAAATAATTCTTTTCATAAAATTATTATTTTCGAAAATCATAAACAGATAATGGACATGTATTAATAACTTAATTAATATTTATTATTATTTTCGAAAATAATTATTTTCACAAAATTATTATTTTCGAAAATAAAAATAGATATTAAATGGGAATATATTAATTAGTTAATTAATATTTGTTATTAATAAAATAAAAAGTATTATTTTAGAAAATGTATTTTTATTTATTTTTACTAAGTGAAAATTAAAAATAAAAGTATTAAACAAAGAATACATAAAAATAGATAATGATGTGTGAATTGATAGAATGGTAGTGGGACCCTTATAAAGTTGCTTTTTAGGATTTATGATTGTGGGGATAGGTTTATATGTATATTGGTTTTTTTTATTTTGATGTGGCAATGATATGACACTTTCAAGTTGCTTTTTGTGTTGCAGCGTTGCAATTATCCTAAGTTATTGGTCCCAATCAGTGTTCTAAAATCGCTATTGGAGTCTTTAGTCGGGCGGAGGCGGGGCCTAGTGTCTAAGCGGAGCACAGGCGGGGTTGGCGGGACGAACGAGGTTAGGCGGGATCTAATTGGAAAAATAACATAGGCGGGACAAGAGGACCAAAGCATTTCTAAGGCGGAAATTTGTCGGGTGGCGGGGTCTTTTAACAAATGGTCCCAATTATCGTACTTTGGGTCCCTTGAGGGTTTTGTGTTGGTGTAATTTGGACGTGAAGGGTGTTTCAATCTTTCATTTATTTCCAAAATATCATTGAATGCCAAAGTACATAATGGGAGTGTTTCAAGAACTTACGCTTTTAGAAGAAGTGATTTATTATAAGCAGTAAGTAGTTGAGAATCGGGAAGTTGGTAGTGTTTGATAATAGAATTAAAAGTTGAGAATGAGAAGTTGAGAGTGTTTGGTGAAAAAGTAGTAAAAATACTTATTTATTTGTAAAATTCAAACTAGAAGCTGTTAGAATCAAAAGACACCTCTCCCGCTTTTAGATTCGATTAAATAAAAGTTTGAATTAGAAGCGAGAAATTGGTATATCTGCAAACACTAAAAGCTACATTTTTTAAGCAAAAAATTGAAAAACACTTATTTTTAGTGTTTGCAAACACTCCCAATATTTCGGGGCTAAATTTATCACATTAAGAAGTTATAGGACTAAAATTGTCAATCCCTAAAGTTACACTAAATTTTGTGGTCAAAGTCATATTAACCCAAACCTCGGTGAAAAAAAAATAATAAACTGTACATCTATATATTTTCACAATTTTGGCCACGGGTGATTTGCTGCTGTTGTTCGGCGCCCTCCTCCGCTCTCAACCAACCGAAGGGAAAAGAAGAGTCAAATTCTAGGGTTCCATAATCTAAACATTTTCTGATCATCGAATTGAAAAAGGTTGCCGAAAATATGGGTGGTGGTAATGGTCAGAAAGCCAGGATGGCTCGTGAGAAGAATTTGGAGAAATCGAAAGCTCCAAAAGGTTCTTTCCTGTTCTTTTGATTTCTTTGTTTGAATTATTTTTTGGGATTTTTTCCCGTTGTTGCTGGGTTTCTGATTTCCCCGATCTGCGCAGGAAGCCAGCTTGATTCCAACAAAAAAGCCATGAATATTCAGGTATCCATTTTTTACAATTGTGGGTTCAATTACTGATAGACGTTGAAGTGATCTATGTGTGAGAGGGGTAATTTTTTAGTTGATAGATTGATCTCGTTTAATTTAATGTCATTTCATTTATTTAGAATGAAATTTTTGTGAACTTTGACGAAATACTGCGTGGAGAATGTTTTAGTTTATTGCCTCAAAGAACTTATACTTGTCTTTGTACTAATACTCCTCTTTTTAATCTTGAAGCGAATTTTGCTAGTTGACTATTTGTCTTTTGTTTCATATGTCTTTTGTATAACTTCTGCTTATATTTGTCCAAATGAATGCATAAGCAATGATGAAAGATTAGCTTTTGGTTTTTGATTGCTCAATTTTTCTCCCAAAGAAACACAACAAATTTCGAGCCTGCGTCTGCAGTATTTTCTAGTGGTAGTAGGGAACCCCCTAACGATACATACAATCTTTGCCCATTTCGGTTCCTCAAGAGTTAGTTAGATTGCTCCATAGATATAGGTGTAGACTTAAGACTGATTTCTTGGTGCACACACACACTCACACAAATAATAATGCAGTGCCTGCAATTGGAAAATTTTAATAAGCACTTGGACAAGTTGGCATGAAAGCTGTGGCTTTGATTGAAGAAGTCTAAGTCTTCATTGGTTTCAAGGTTCCCTGTCCAGTCTTGACTATTGAAACATGTTGGTAGCTTTTAGGCTTCTGGAGTACTTTTCATTTGGATTGGTCATGTTCCATGATGTACATGTTGATGTTACAATATCAATCATGTAATGGGACATGACTAGATCAACTATCTCAACTCATCGCCGTCTCATTGTATTTTCCATGCAAGTGGAAAAACCTATGATGATGATGGTTTTGGAATTTCATCTCTTTTCTCCTTCGTATGAAGGTTGCGTCAGGAAGGGTAAAACTTTGCCATTTTGCTTTTTGTGTGAATTTGTAGTGTTAACTAATTTTAGACAATTAATTGACACTATAATCTTCACACTACCGACCCCACATAGTGGGATAAGGTGCAATAAATGAAATGAGTACTTTTCATTTGGAATCCCTGGGAGAAGGTTTTCCTTAGTTGGATAGTCAATTAGTCATAACTATAACTTTTGAGTTTGGCATTTAAAATTATCTTTTTAACTTTCTTTCTCGCATTGGAATGTCTGAGTGACATTGAAAGAATGTGCTGAAAAGGGCTTTCTGGCCCAATTGAAGGTTTCTGTGTTAGGTCACTGTGACTGTGCCTTGGAGGTTTTACTACAGAACAAGCTGTCAGGTCTTATTATTTCTTGCTTAGACTTTTAAGTATTTGTGGTATCATATGATATTACGTATGTTCATATATTTTTATGGTTGTGCCGCATGGAATTCATGTCTGCCTCTTTAGTATCATGATTAATTTCCCCCTCTCTTATACTTTTTCGACACCCTACTCAACTGAGCTTTTTAACATAGCTGCAGCTACAGCTTTGCTTGACTTCAATCATTTCTGAAATTTTTTACATCGTTCGTGAGCCTCCTTTTGCATTCAACATGTTTTATAAATATTGATTTTTTTTTTTTGGTTATTGATTGTTATTTTTACTGGTTTCGCCTTCTGTTAAAGACCAACTTGATAGTGTTATTCTAAAAGAAAGTCAAATACTAGATTAACACTAGTTGCAGCCTTGGTGGGAACAACCTTAGTCAAATATTCAAAAGGTGAAGTGGGTCTTATGGAGGCCGATTTAGCTAGAAAAAGGAGAGAAAAAAGTGAGACATTGCGTAAGCAGCTTTAGAGCTTGAGTTGTTTTGTCGGACGTGCATGTATGATTACACTTGAAAAGTTACATCTGTTTGGATACAAACAATAATAGTAGAAGATTTAATTGAAATCAAATTAGTAGGTGGCTATTAACTAAAAGTATGGTTTATTTATGAGCCTTCCTGCATTTATATGGCGTGGGATGGTAAAATGTGTAGTGTCTTCAATCACAACTCTTACTTTACCAACAAAGCTATAGATCAACTTTATCATTGCCCTACCAAATACCAATTGAACGAAGAATGTGACTGGGAAAAGAGAAAAGTGAAATGGTTACGACTTATTCTGGTTGTAGGATTAGTTTCCCTAGAAAGTTTTGATAAGATTTCACCATTAAATCGCAAGATGGTACTTATTCATCGTATTTCTCAAATCTTGGCAAGAATTAAAGTTTATTTGGCTTAATGAAATGAACATGCCTTTCTTGTCAGAAGAATTCTGTTTATCTAAAGAAGTTGTATTTTCACTAGATTCTCACTCTTGGTGCAAAAGTGAAGAAATGTTTTTCGCATTTCTTTGACTGCATTCGTTGTCTGGAGCAATGCGAAAATGTATTGGTGTTATTCCTACTATATGACATTCCTTTGTTTTGGGCTTTCCTTTTTATACCCCTAATATTTGTGCGAGGCCTGAAGCTATTGCTTTTAGACGAACCTCTCCTCACTTCTTGATCTGAATTAAGAATTTCAGACATCTATTTTAGATAGTAACCGTGTTATTATACTTAATTGATTTGTTTTGGATGATGGATGCAGTGCAAGGTGTGTATGCAGACATTCATGTGCACTACGTCAGAGGTGAAGTGCAGGGAACATGCTGAAGCAAAGCATCCAAAAGCCGACGTGTATGCATGTTTCCCTCATCTGAAGCAGTGATTTTGTTTAGAACACAAAATGAGAAAATCCTGCAAAAAGTGGCGCTTGTGAGCATTTAGTGTGTTTCATCCATTGAATTTGATGGTTTGTTTATAAGGTTAAGACGAGCTTGTGGAATGTGCTTGTATTTTTACTATTTCCGTAGACGACTTCTGTCAGTGTGTATTACTTTGAAAGATGGTTATAAATTTGTTTGCACCTGTCACCCACCTTGTGGGGATCTATCTCCTAAGAGAACTTTCTGTCATTTGTGTTACAAAATTGAACTGTTTATTTTAGGTTTTGATTTACATTTCAAAAATTACTTAAAAGTGAAAACGTAGACTTCCTATTATGGAGTTTCAATTTAGGCCTATATTTAGATACCCACTTTTTTTTTGTGAAGGTTAAGTTCCTCTGATGGATTTAGATTTTCTATTCACTTTTCTATTTCACTTTGTATTCCACTTTGAATGAAACATGTCCATGTTCTTGGTTTGTGAAGATGTGTTGTTAGGTGCTCCATTTCTTTTTCCATTGAGGCCGAACCTAAACCTTTGCTCGAGAGATAGTTGTCCATACACTGATAAAAGATTTATGGATTCTCGAGAAGAGAGGAGCTGTGGTGGTCACCTTGGACCGCCCCGATGACTTATGCCTTACCATGGGGTTACTCTACCACTGAGCTAAGGCTAAAAGGGTTTACGTCAGTCATCGATGATGTCATTCATCCAAAAAAAAAAGTGGAATAAGAAGTGAAACATAAAATCTAGTGCTGCTCAATATACTTTTTGATCTCTTATTAACAGAATTTTGACTCAGAAATATAAGCGAAAAGGGCATGAACATGACTTCCAAGATGTAAAACTCATAGTTAAATGAAGGGCAAGCAGATGCATTAAGGCCTGTGCAAAACCAACTTATTCGAACAATGATATCAAAGCTCTACAGATACGATTACAAAACTATACTGCCGAGTTTTAAAGTAGAGTAAGAGCAGTAAAAAAGAATATTATGCCGATGAGCCCTTGATTCAAAACAAAGGTGTAGATAAATGATACAAATGCAATCTTAAAATCCTGCCCAACTAGGGTATAAAATGGTACATATGTTTGAACTACAATAAAAGTCTATCTGATGTAAGGAACACGTTAACAGGCTATTGTGTCCGAGTCCGGCTATTTTCTACAGCCCGCACCTGCGAGAAATATGGGTGGGCCTACGAACGCAGGAAGAACAATGTACTTAGTATAGCAGTAAGAGAAGAAAAAACTGAAAAGAGTGGAAAAAAATAAATCTAAAAATAGTATGGAAAAACAAGAATCAGTTAACAAAGCAACAAACACTACCATGGCTTCTTTTGCTGTGAGCCTATCTTGATGATCATAGCGCAGGAGTTTGTCGAGGAAATCTATGGCCTGCAACATTGAAACAAGAAAGTTAAAACACTAAAAAACAAGCTGATTCGTATGTTTGACAAGTAAATCGGGCAGCTAGAAATACAGGAGAACCATTGAATGAGAATATCAAACTCATGACCTCTGGTGACACAAGATGCTGATTATCTGCATTGATGAATTTTGACCATGGTTTCCTGCTGTGCCTGTCAAATGAAAAGGGAACCAACTTTAAGATAGATGCACCAGAATTGAGGCACATTTACATTTTCATTAAGCATGTTTTTGTGAGACACTTTTACCATAAATAGAGAAGCTACTCCAGGAAGAACTCTCAAAAGTGCCTTTAGAATTATTTACACGGTTAATTACAAAAAATCTTTGAAGTTCAGTCTAATTACACTAAAAAAAACAGGTTATTTTTAAAAATACAAAAAAAAAAAAAAAAAAAACCTGACGTTTGTTTATATCTTACAAATTGCACCCCCAAGAGGGGAGTTTTTTTTTTTTTTTTTTAAGCAAATACAAACCTCAATGGGGGTGTTTGTAATACCTTAAGGGGTTATTTGTAATTTTTGAATGATAACTGGATTTTTGTAATTAGGCTGAATCTCATGGTTCGTTTTTGTGATTGACCCTTTTTTAATAATTATTCAATTAGTTTTGGTAAGCTTGATTTTAAATTAGAGTTAGTTGTTGCTCATAGCATACCTCCCAACAAGAGCTTCAAGTTGAGGATCAAGCTCCAAATGGTATTTATGTAAATAGGCATTCAACTCATCAGTTCCAAGTACCTGGAAGAACAACCTGATATCAGATACAAGATTAAAAAGACAATTGTTGTGCACTTTCATCAATTTTGTTTTGACTGAACTACATGTAGACAGCTACATTTTATAAATCTGCCTTCACGCAATTCTATACATCAATGAACTAACAATAAATGAACATTGCATTTCTACCATATGAACCATCAGTACAAAATATCTAACTTATTTATTTATTGGGTGCACTTTAATGTGTCTACCAGTTTGAAACTAACCTTTTGTCAGAAAACCTATCACAAGTGGAATATCAACATATTTGACTATTTAGAGGAACATAATTGCATAATAGAAAGATTATCTAAGGTTATTGCTCGCACACAGGCCAAAATTTTGTTACCTTAGCTATTTTCACCAGTTGATCTTGGTTATCATGTCCGTAAAAGAAAGGCTCCTTGCGAAAAATCTACATTAAGACAAGGAAGTAATATGAGGACATGAAAAACAGATGGTAAGTGAAGAAAAAATGAGGACACCAGAATTGGCCCCTCAAATCCCTCACCATTCCTGCAAACATGCAACCAAGGCTCCACAAATCCAAAGAATAGTCATAATCTTGCAAGTCAACAAGAAGTTCTGGACCCTTGAAGTACCTGAATGAAAAGAGAAAAAGAGCTTTACATACTGAGAGATAAGTTAACCTAAGCTTACAGTAATGAAGACAAAGAAAAAGTGAAAATGTCCCACTTGAAAGGAAGAAGGAAAACAAGAACAAATTTATTCTTCCAGAAAGCATCAACCTCAAGACACTTTGTCAAAGGTATTCTTGAAACAACTACAACCTTTACTCAAGTAAGTTCGAATTTGGTAATGAAATAAGGATGCCTATTTTTTTTTAACCATTATCGATCAAAGTGTTTTCTAAACCAAACGGGCACCTGCCGTAGTTGATTTCATAACAGTCCTACCATGCATGACCTACAGCAGTCAGTATGAGTTATCACAGACATGTACTTTTCATGCCCACGAGACGGATGATATGGTACATGATATATATTATTCCAGTTTAAGCCTAAATCTAAAATAAAATTCAGGAGAGAAGAAAGCAATGGATACGAATGTGCAACTTCAATATGCTAATAAGTATCCCCTCAAAGAACCAATTCAAGACTAGTTGCGGACAGGTTTATGTTGACATCTGAAGTTCTGATGTGAACACATGAAATAAACAAAAAAGGAACAGACATATGGGCGAAAAAACTACAATGTCTGAAAAATGGACAAATGGTAGTGGAGTATCTGAGTGTGTGCAGTGTATCTGCATTTAACACCCAACAGTTTAGTCTAATGTAGTATGTGATAGATAAATCACTCAACGTGCAGAAAAATCACAAAACAAGAGGTTCAGCGATAACATACTAAATAGAAAAGGCAAACCTCCAGGTGAACACATGCAACGATACAAACCTTGTATGTGCATGATAGAGAAATTATGTATTTAGAGATAACGACTGTAGAGTATGTGCAGTGTATCTGCATTCAACACCAAAACAAATTCATCTAATCCAGTATCTGTTGACATTCAGCGTTTGGAACAACCACACATAGTTACAAAATTCATAGAAAAAGCCACTCTCCAGGTCACAGGCAACCATAAAATCCTTGTCAGTGGATGCTAGAGACAATTATGTATTTAAGAAACAATTTCACCAGCTTCTATCCAGATAAAGGTAGTTAGATATTACCTTGAAGCAACACGGACATTATATTCCTTTCCGGGGTGGTAAAATTCTGCAAGACCCCAATCAATCAACCGAAGCTTTCGCAACTCATGGTCTATCATTACATTGTGAGGCTTAACATCTCTGTGCATTATTCCCTGTGAGTGACAGTAATCTAATGCCTGCAGGAGCAAAAAGAAATTTTAGTCTTCGGACTACTATAAGATATTTATCATCATTGAATGACATTTATAAATAATACATATTCTCTCAAATCATTATTAAAAAACTTCAAGTACACTATTAATGAATCAGTCAATCCAACACCTTTTCTACAGAAACTTAGCTTTTTATGTAAACTCATAAAGAAGTTCTAATAAGAAATATAGGTTTGTAATTTGTTTCACCTTTTTGTCATCTTTTGATCCTATAAACCCTTTCTCACTTTGTTCCCTTGAAAAAATCTTGAAATTCTTCATTGCATAAATCAAAAGAAAGATATGGCATTATATTAATAGGAATAGAATGGTTTGCAACTTTTCCCCTGCAATAAAACCATTACAGAGATTCCAACAAAAAACAAGTACAAGAGGACTACATTCTTATCCAGGTTTTTTGAAGACAATAGAAAAGGCCCTGAATTTCGTAAAAACAAGATGCTATTTGGGTTAAAAACAAATCTGTGATCCATAATATTATCTAGTTATTTTGGACAATTTGAAAGGCCAAAAGAGAGCATATCAAAATTTAGCATTAACAAAACACTTACATCTTGTAGATGAGAATTTATTTACTGCATGCTATCCTATCTGACAAGTGATAGAGCTATTGTGGGTTAAAAATGCATGCTATCCTGTCTGACAAGTGATAGAGCTATTGTGGGTTAAAAAGTAAAGCTTCGGACCTCTTAAAACAGAAAATTATTTTTCCTACTCTGGCAGATGAAAGGAAATGTTTGATGGACATATTAGATCTAGTGTAGAATTAAGATATTGAACTTAATTTAGTTAACCTGAAGTGAATTTGGATTATCACCGAAAGATGTGGTTCTAGTAATTTGTTTATTCATTTATATTTCACAACATTCCACAGAATTGCATTAGATGTCTTTTAAGTTCGCATCTCTCACATATAAAGCTAAACGAAACCTATATACTATGTCTACTTCCCCTGTCAGTGACTGTACTCCATGCTCTTTAGTCGTCCATTTGAAAGAATCCATCACAGCAAGACATCCAGTTTTACCATCTCAGTGCAAACAATTGCACATAAACTGGCACTCGGCCTAAATCTGATATGACCCTATATGTTCTTATTGTGTATCATAACACAAGTTCTTATTGTGTATCATAACACAAGTTAGGATGTGTGTGAGATTTACTCCACTCTGTATCTCTTTAACTAATTATTTTCTACATAGAAGGAGGACTCTAGTGGGATACGAGATACATCCTGAATTCAGCAAGTCTATTTGAAATAGTCATTTCTAAGAATCAGTAATATAGTTGCTGCCTTGTCAATGATTGTAGGTGTTATGTAGTGATTCTTATTAAACAAAAAGTGAAATAGAAGAATAGGTAAATTGTTTCAGCCAACAATGAGATTGAATGACACATCCTCTCACCTTGAGGAGCTCATATATGTAGTAACGTATGTCATAATCCGTCAATGTAGGATACAGAACTTTGAAATCTGTACTATTCACAAATTCAAATATCAAGCTAGGAGTTTTGGAGTGCTGATCTCTGACAATGTCTAAGAGTTTGACAATATTTGTTCCCCCACGTAAGTTCTGCAGTATTTTGATCTCTCTCTTTATCTGCATAGGACAATAGAAGATAAAATTGCAAAATATGCTCACCATTAATCAGTTCAGGTGCATCTTGAGCAATCAATACATAGGGACATCCGACTTAAGTATTTCCACATTTTTCATTCAATATTAATACACTTTGTAAGTGCAGAAAAATATATAAGTAATATTTATAGGATAAATATCTGTAACTAACTGTAGAAGATATCAGAATATGCGATCAGGACTAATCTGTTCGAGTTCATACAAGAAATCAATAGATTCAATACATGAGTAAATTCAACATGTTGAGTTTCCCAAATTTCATTCAATAAAAGTATCCTTTGATCAGTGCAGGAAAAAATGCCTTTTACAGGTAATATTCAAGTATAGCAACCTTGGAAAGTAGTTGGTATAACCAAAACATAGAAGACAAAATCACCTTTCACATTTAAGAACCAGTATTTGTATTGACAACAAGGCCTTTATATAAGTTTCTCTTGATATTAACTAGCTTCCAGTAATTCTCTAGGCTCTAGATAGGAGATTTTTTTTTATGTTTTAAAATTACCTTTTTCTTCTTAACAGGTTTCAGAATCTTGATTATGCACCGCTCATTGTTGTTGACATTTATACCTTCAAAAACTTCACTGTACTTCCCACTTCCAACTTTGCGGACAAGCTCATAATCATCCTGGTCGCTGAAAAGGTAAAAGAAATTTATACTGAGACATTGGTTGCCAAAAATGGAGAACAAAAATTTTAGGCCTTAGTGTCACACTGTTCTTTATTATTCAAACACAAACACTTTTACCACCCTCCAACAGCTTAAGCATAAATTACATAATGAGATAGTAGTAAACTGAGATTTAGCCAAAATGGGTCAACCATTATGTTCATAAAACAATAATCGCATGGAAAAAATTGTCACGAGTTACTTTAATTTACAAAAAGAAACTACATGAAAGGGAGCACTATCAAAGATGACATACATAATGAAGGATGAGTCATAATGGCACACCTTTATAACATTATTCTTTCAGCTTCAAGAATTGTCTCAACACTCTTTTTTTTTTTTTTTCTCCTCTCTTAATTTTCCTAACATACCGAATGAATGATGAGCCATAATCTCACCCATTCTTACATTCTTCGTTTGCTTCAGGAATTGCCTGGACACTCTTCTCGTTTTTTTTTATCTACTCCTATGAACTCAAGAAACAACGATCAAGTTCAAGTATTTTGAGCATAATCTTAAAAAATTGGCAGTCGTGCTGCATATTTGATCAGGCAAAAGGCCCATCATAGATAAGATATTAACCAATCGAATTAAAAAAAAAAAAAAAAAAAATCAAAATTTACAAATTCCTTTGAGGATTCAAATGCATTGAACTAACAAAGTTTCTTCAGGCACTATGTAGTTAGGTTCAAAGATATAAATTTTAGTACTAAATCATATTGTCAACTAATCCATACTCCATTCTAAATTCATCAACTATCACAAGTTAACAAAATTGATGGGGGATTAGGGAAGTAAGGAAAGAATTAATGATCAATAACAGCTCCTTACCCCCACTGGACGGTGAGATTTTCATAATCCCAGTATTCCTTGGGGCGAAGCACATTTACTTCAGAATAGACCCGCGCTTTCGACATCCCCGAGCTGTAGATCTCCGGCGATACCTCGTCGTTCGTTTTTTTTTTCCTTTTTCTTTTTTTAAGGAATCAAAGTATGAGATTATGAGGGGACCGCCGTGTACGGAGCTGCGCAACCGGCGCAAACAAGCAACGAGGGATCAAACTAGCGAGACACGGAAGAAGACAATGGGGCAGTGCGCCAGCGGCGTATTTCACTTATTAGTGGGGTAAATCTCACTTTACTCCCTTATACTCTAATGAATCTCACTTTATTATCTTTTTCAATTGTATTATTTTACCATCTTTTACTCTCAATTTATATCACTTTGGCCCCTTATACTATTATAACATTATTTTATATTCATATTCCTTTATGAAATAACCATTTTATCCTCATCTATTAGTTTTAGTAAAATAACAAATTATTGTAAAAGTATTTAATATTAATAAGCTTATACTTATTTTTTTTAAATAATTAAAAATTACTAATAATATTTTACATATTTGACAAAAATGCATTTGATATATATTATATATATATAATTTTAAGTTTGTGATGAATAAGAAATTTAGAGTATAAATGCATTAGCTATTATATCATGTTATATAGGAATTTTATACATGAAATATATAAAGTTAAATAATGAGCAACAAAATATAAAATATAAATGTTTTAAATAAATTTAATATTAATTAATTATTAACTAATTAAAATTGTGAAAGTTAATTTGAAACGAGAACTATGTTAAACGAAAAAAAAAGTAATTTTTAATGGTTAATTTTTTAATCCTAAAATGAATATTCTTAAATTCTAAATTTCTATTAAATATGTCTTTGATTATCTATATTTTTAAATTATATTATCATTAATGCTGAAAAGTTTAATACAAATAGTTTACTTATATTATAAAATATTATTTAAAATATAATACACATTTTTTAGATTTATCATGGAAACAAAAATAAATATGTATGAATATGTTAGTTAACATAAAATAATCTACAATATAGTTATTTAATAGGAACTATATTAAATTTATTTTATAGCAAATAAACTTTCCAAAAAATAAATATATGAATTGAATGCCATTAAATTAATTTAAAAATAGTAGTAGGGACATTTGGGTCATTTAATAAAGGAATATGAGGATAAAATAATATTTTAATTATATTAGGGGTCAAGTGATACAAATTGAGAGTACTGAGGGGTAAAGTGATACAATTAAAAATACATGGGGGTAAAGTGAGATTCAATGAGAGTATAGGGGGTAAAATGAGATTTACCCTATTCTGTGGTAATTTCTGGGGAACAATAACAAGTAGGTTGCTTTAAAGTTATTACTCAAATAATCAAAATAATTTCTACACTCAATATTTTTGTACATTTGTTATACTTATCTATTATTAAAATATTTTTAATATTTGAACTAGTTAAGTAACTAATTTTTTTTCTAAAAAAAAATCAAAATTGATGTACAATTATTAAAACATGTTAAAAACAATTGCTATTAAGGCAATTTCATCTATATATTAAATTATACTTTGATTTTGAAGGGATAAGTATTACATTGACAAGTTCATGATGGCAAATGAGACTACAAGTTGTTATTGTATTTTGCAAAATAATAATTTGCTCACTCATTTGCAACTTGATTAGTTTGTTTGATTCATTTAATAATCTAATTAAATTTAACTATAATTTTAAAATTTGATATATTAAATAAATTTAAATAAGAAAATATTTTACTTGATTCAATTCGTACACTCTATAAGATATTTTTGTGCACAAGTTCCATGAGTTGATTTCATATCCATCACAAAAGTTTAAGAAAATGATTTAAAATTTTAATTTTATTAAATATACATGTTGTTATAGAATGAACTAATTTAAGAGCATAAAAAAACTAGAACTATCAAAGCATAAATAATAAGAAGAGAATAATTTAGAGAGAATGTAATTATTTCAATTCTCTTAATCTTGTATATCATCCAACAAAAACTTGTAGCCTATTTATAGGCATGATTCCCAACATGTTCCAATGCAAGTAAGTACTAATTAGTGATGTATTAGTAATAATGGGGTGGTTAGACATCCACTAAATCATATGACATATTGTAACACTCCCCTTGGATGTCTCACCATTTGGATGAGTATGCCTCGTTAAAAACCTCAGCGGGAAAAACCTTGTTGGGGAAAAATCGGACATAAGGAAAAAGAGTACATTCTCAAATTCGGACCTTGTGCATGTCGCCTCGTTAAAAACCTCAAGCTAAGAAAAACCTTGTTGGGGAAAAATCGGACATAAGGGAAAAAGAGTACATTCTCAAATCCAGGACTTGTGCATAAGTTGCCTCGTTAAAAACCTTGTTGGAAAAACCCAATGGGATAAAAACCAGGCATAAAGGAAAAAAAAATATAGCGCACAATATATTTGCTCCCCGAAATGAAGAATATTAGTGCATAATTGATCCATCAATCTTGCTTCGTATGGACTCTCCTCATTGGATGATGTAAACCAACTTTTCAAATGTAGGCGTTGGTAAGAATTTTGTAAATAAATCGTCAAGATTGTGACATGAGCGAATCTGTTGAATATCTACCTCTCCACTTTTCCTCGGAGTTCATGTGTGTGGAAAAACTTTGGTGAAATATGCTTGGTCCGATCACCTTTTATGTAACCACCTCTCATTTGTGCTATGCATGTTGCATTACCCTCATAAATAATAGTAGGAGTGTATGGCGGTTTTGTGACAATCATTTCGTATATGAGCTATAAGCGATCTTAACCAAACGCATTCTTTGCCGACTTCATGAAGAGCAATGATTTGAGAGTGATTGGAAGAAGTAGCAACTAATGTTTGTTTGGTAGATCGACATGATATAGTTGTACCATTATAGCAAAATACATAACCAGATTGAGATCGAGCTTTATGTGGATCAGATCTATATCTCGCATCAGCATAACCAACTAATCCAAATTTATTGGATTCTTTGGAGTAGAATAACCCCAGATCTATAGTACCATTTGAGATATCGAAAGATGTGTTTAATACCATTCGAGTGTCTTGAGTTGGCTCAAAGTTGTATCGCGCAAGTATATTTATGCAAATGAAATATCAGTCAGTACATTGTGCCGGATACATTAATGCTCCAATAGCATTAAGGTAATGTACTTCGAGGATCTAAAATCTCTTCATCGGACTCTTTTGGTCGGAATGAATCTTTTCGGGATCTAAACCGCACAACCATAGGGGTACTCGAGGATGAGCCTTGTCCATATTAAATCGTTTGAGTATCCGTTTAGTGTAATTGATTGGTGGACAAGATCATGTTATCTTTATGCTCTAACTTTCAAGACCAAGACAAAGTTTAGTTTTTCCAAAGTCTTTCACCTCAAACTTCTTCTTTAGATATTCAGCAAACATTGGATAATTCTTCAGGGGTGCCAATCAAATTCATGTCATCGACATATATAACAATTATAGCAAATCCGGTATCTGATCTTTTGATAAAAACACATGGGCAAATGGTATCATTTTTGTAACCTTCCTTAGAAATGTATTCATCAAGTCATGATATCACATGCGATCGGATTGCTTCAATCCATACAACGATCTTTGCAAATTGATTGAGTATAATTCACGGGAGTATCACGATTTTGGCATTTTATATCCATCGGGAATTTTCATATAAATATCGAGAATCAAGTGAACCGTATAAATATGTCATTACTACGTCCATTAAGCGCATATCCGATTCTCATGGACAACCATACTAATGAGAAAACGAAATGTGATTGTATCCATTCTGGTGAATATGTTTCATCATAATCTATCCCAGGTCTCTGGGAGAATCCTTGAGCCACGAGTCATGCTTTATATCTCACGACTTCATTTTTCTCATTTCTTTTTCGAACAAACACCCACTTGTACCCAATGGGTTTTACATTGTCGGGAGTTCGAGTAATTTTTCCAAATACATTTCGTTTCTCTAAGGAAGCTAATTCCGATTTTATTGTTTCATCCCACATATGCCGGTCAAGCCTCGATGACATTTATAGAATGTGGTTCCTTTGTCATAATCATCATCAATGATTTCTTGAGCAACCGAGAATTCAAAATTATCATCAATAATTATTTCATTTCAATCTCATATTTCATTACAATAGCTCATGGGATTATCGGTGCTACCAGAATTTTGTATATTTTCCGAGGTGGTGTTAGGCTCGATGATTCATCCGGAGCATGATCATTATTATCAATTCTCCCCTTTCTTTTTAGGAATAATATCTTTTGAGCAATAGGTCTACCACGTTTTTGTCGTGGGATATTATCATTTATTTTCTTATTTTCATCGGAACAATAATCCTGGATGGAGCATTTGGTAGGAATATGAGACTTCGTGACTTTACTAGAATCATTAAATGCATAAGGAAGTCTATTAGCAATATTTTGCAAATGAATGATTCTATTCACCTCACTTTCACATTCGTAAGACGTGGATCTAAATGAGATAAACTTTGTTCATTCCAGGAGATACTCTCAACTGGTTTTTGTTTATCTAAAATATATTTGTCCCTTCCCATTGATGGAAATATTGTCTCATCAAAATGACAATCCTCAAATCTAGCGGTAAATAAATCTCCGTCATCGGTCTTAAATACCGAACAATTGATGGAGAATCAAAAAAATCCAACATATATACCAAGCCTACGTTGGGGACCAATTTTTGTCCTTTGAGGTGGTGGAATCGACACTGAACAAAGACACCCGAAAGTGCGTAGGTGCGAAATATTTGGCTCAAAATCGAGAGTTAATTGCATTAAGGAGTGCATATGATAAGCGGTGGGCGTAATCTAATAAGTCTTTGATGCATGTAATCTTGCATGACCCCATGCCGCACTAGTGAGCTTTGATCTCATTAATAATGTACGAGCAATGATTGAACTCGTTTAATTAGGGATTACGCCAATCCATTTTGAGTATGAACATGTCTTCTTAGGGTGCTCAACACTAATTCCCGATCTTTGCACAATCTTCATCAATACTTTTTGATGTAAATTCTCGGCATTATCCATTCTTATATTCTTGATAGGATAATCGGGGAAAATGTGCTTGGAGTTTAATAATTTGCGCTAATAATCGAGCAAATGCCACATTTCTAGTAGATAATAGGCATACGTGTGACCATCTACACGATGCATCTATTAAGACCATGAAATATCTAAATGGTCCACTTCTTTGGATGTATTGGTCCACAAATATCACCATGAATACGTTGTAAAAATGATGATGATTCATAACCAACCTTTTCCATGGAAGGTCTAGTGATGAATTTTTCTTTGTGAACACGATTCACAGAAATAATCTTTGGACATTAGCATCTTCGTGCTTTTCAATGGATGTCCATTAGTGTGTTCAACAATCCTACGCATCATAATTGTTCTTGGATGTCCTAGGCGATCATGTCATAACCCAAATATATCAGGATTCACTAGCTTCCAATGCATGGTGGCATAGGATTCAAAAGCTTTAATTTGGACACAATACAATCCAAAAGTTGTTGCTTCAAATTTCTCATAGGCAATTCTTTTTCCCATTTTATAGGATGTAATACATAGACACTCTTTAATCTGTTCATTTAGTGTCTCCAAGTAATAGCCATTATCACGCACATCTTTAAAACTCAGTAGATTTCTTTTTGATCTACTAGATAATAATGCATTTTCAATATGTAAGATTGTACTATTAGGCAACACCACTGTTGCATTCCCGGAGTCATCAATAATCTTAACGGGACCAGGTATAGTTGTAACTTGTGCCTTGCACAATTTCACACTCGAGAAATATACTTTATTTGTTAATATTGAGTGCGTTGTTGCACTATCAAGTAGACAATAGTCTCTTTTCTCGATGTTTCCCATGTGTACCTGGTATAATTATTATTTAATTAATATTATACGATTATTAAAAACTTTATATAAAAACATCAATGCATAACAAAAATTTAAATAAAGAATTTTATTCGACAACATAGACGTACATAATCATCTAATTATTACAACATGCTAAGATAAATTGTTACGGCTAACAGAGGAAGAATTATGAAGATAAGAAGATCAATAAAAAGCCAAAATTCTCCTGGAGTATATTCTCCAACAAAAAGCAGGATAGTGTATATGAAGATCATTGTGATGAGAAATGCTATCATTAAGTTAACCATTTTTGGAATGAAAGAAATGTGGAGTTTTTAGAAAGATGAGAGAATATGTGTTAATTTGTTAAATGAAATGTTGATATATTTATAGATAAAAAGTATTGTTCATAGTAGTTGATATAGCCGTTGGAGGATAAAAATAATGTGAAAAATTTTGAATGTAAAATTTGTGAATGTTTTGGTAGAAATTTGTTGATATTTCATGATCGAATATATTAGACACAAACAAATTTATTATTTCATAGTAAAAGCTTAAAACCGGGAATGCATCATCCGGAACAAGTCCAAACATGGTATAACAAACTTAATCTCGGGAATATATCATCCAGAAAAATAGCACACAAACATTGAGTCTATTTTTAATTTATCCGATCGGCACCTTGTGCCTCATGATCCTCAAGAAAATCGGATATATCAAGTGATTTCAGTCCTGGACAAGATTTTGATCACGTATAATTTTAGATGTGTAGGCCTCATTAGTAGTAGGTGGCTCTACTACCTCAGTAGCATGTGTTTGAACACTTTTGCCTTTATTTTTCTTTGATTCCTGGTATAGTTTTACCAGTCTTTGAATGATTCGACATGTTTTGGCTCAATGTCTGTCATCCCACATTGTGGCAAAGATCATCACCGATTCTTTCTATATGCATTTTTTTTATCACGATTTAGCTAATTTGGATGCCCCTGATTGGCATTATAATTATTTTGGCGGGAATAGTGACAATTATCTCGATTATAGTAATTACGACCGTCACAATCATATATGTGAGTATTTTGATGTGGACCACCACGACCACAACCCATGTGGCCACCACGCCCATGTTTATACCCACGGGCTCTAAATCGGCCCCCTCTCTACCGAGGTTAGCATGTGCTTGAGTAATCGCATTAGACCTTAAGGTCGCAAATTGTGATTTCTCAACAAACAATTCATTGGTTTTCTCGACGTGAAAAGAAGCGAGATTAATTGAGAATATGTTTTAAATCGCCGTTGTCAATATTCTTTGTTGGAGCACAATATTCGATTTATGCGTAGTGGAGAAAGTTTTCTCCAATTTATCATATTCGAGATATTTTGTCATGCAAAGAGCGAGTCGGGACTCAATTTTGAATAATACCCAATTATAGTCGAACGGACTTGAAGTCCTGCAATCTCGGTTGTTGCCAATCATATTGTGCTTTGCGGGAGCATCACACTCCGTGTGATCAAAACTATCTTTGAGCTTTTGCCAAAGCTCGGGAAGGCCTTTCAATTTGTATATATTCATTTTTTAAATCATCGGATAGATGATGGCGAATAAATATCATTGCGTTCACCTCATCTTTTACAATGACCTCTTCGATTTTTACAGGCTTCAAGGTTTTATCCGGATCTTGATCCTGAAAGTGCAATTTAAGATCCAGACACCATGATAAATAATCATCACCGGTGGTATCAAGGATCTAGAATTTTTGCTTTTCGATACCGACCATTTTTCTACAAAGAAAATAAAATAAATTAGTACACGAAAATTCAAACTTGAAATATACAAACCTTTTCTTAAGCAATAACTCGTGCTGATAACGTGTTATAGAATGAACTAATTTAAAAGCACAAAAGAACTAGAACTATCAAAGCATAAATAATAAGAAGAGAATAATTTAGAGAGAATGTAATTATTTCAATTCTCTTAATCTTGTATATCATCCAACAAAAACCCGTAGCCTATTTATAGGCATGATTTCCAACTTGTTTCAATGGAGTAGGTACTAATTAGTGATGTATTAGTAATAATGGAGTGGTTAGACATCCACTAAACCATATGACATATTGTAACACATGCATATTTTTTTAAACTTATTGATAATTTATATTTCTAATATCTATCCTATAAATATGTCACTTGTGAATTGTCCCACGTTGATTAATTAAGGGAAGAGAACATATTTTACATGCCAAGTGAGCTAATCATCCTCACATCAATTGCTTTTATGATGGAACCTCACTTAGGGCATCACCAATGCCCGGTTTTTTAATAGGTTTTTCAAGTGAAAAACCTGAAAACAAATGGCCCATTCCATTGTGGACAACAACTTTTTTCAGTCCCACAAAAAAGTGGTACCGACTGCAAGCTTCTTTATATTAAAAAAAAATGAGATAATTATTTTGTAATAGATATTTGTATATTTCATTTTGAATCCATTTTACTTAACTAGCCGTTGCATTAAAATAGTCGTTATAGTAACGTTACAATTTGTAATTTTTTACTTTTTTGTCTATAAATATGTCATGTGCCAATTTTTTTTCTTATTCATCATATCACTCTTAAATTCTCAAACATATAAATTGTTCAAACTACATCTAACTACCTTTATTTTTTTTTTCATTTCCTCTATTCATATAATTCAAAATTTTAGCCAATATGAATGAAAATTATAATCGATCTTTTATGAATTTTTTCAATTCTCAAAATATTGATGAAAATACATCGCAAAATGCCACCCTTCAAAATTCTCAATTTTCTGCTCCTACACAATACCCTCAAAATTTTGCAAATATTCTATTTTTTTCACAATTTTCTCCAACTTTTAAAAGTTCTCAATACTACTCAACTAATTTGAATACCCTCAAATGCCTCCATTTTATATGTACTAGTTTTTGACTCGTGCGATGCACGGGAGTATTTTGGGGTGTGGTGTTGCTATATAAATTTAATATCAATAAAATATATAATATAAATATATAATGTAATAGAATACAAAACTTGAAAAAAAGCAAATTACGTTAGTATAAAATAATATTTACAAATTTTGGAATACTTCTTTGTATGCAACATTAGTTGTTTGTTTGTTGTTTGACGATCGCCGCAAACTAATATTTTCGATCCTTACGATTGGTAACGAGAAATTGCCACATATAATTGGCCATGGATCGAAACCTAGGTTCTTACAGTATAGCAGAGCATTAGAGAGAGATCGCCCTTGGCTTTTGTTTATCGTCATGGCATACGACACGATCAAATAAACTGCGCTTTTTCTTTGGAACTTGAAGGAAATCCTAAGGTCGAGATGGGGCGGTCATTCGCGGAATCAACACTTTATGACCTGCATTAGCTCGGTGAGAATTTTTCATACGTTTTCAAATATAAATAAATTGCATACAAAATATTTTTCATACATTTTTAAAACATATTGGTATAAAATTATATTTTTTGTATTTATTTCATATATTTTTCGTTTTTATGTTTTTTAATGAGGAAATGAAAATAAAAAACAACCCAATAATATAAAGCCCAAACCCATTCCCTTATTTTATCCATTTGGACCATTCAACAAATAGGCCCATCATCACATTTCACACTCCAACCCAATCCACTATTCGATCAATGAGCGTGATTGATCAATAATGGGTTGAACACATGTCAACTCCACGAATCGCATGTGTGGGATAGCACCGATTCCCGCCACGTATCCGCATCAAGCGATTGTTAATACTCAGCAATTGTTTATCAAGAATTTTTTTACATTTTAGATTGATGAAAAAAAAACAAAAAAATGAGTCATTAGGGAGTGATTGCTTGACCTTTCGTTTCTCTCATTTTTATTTTTAAAGAGAATAGTGTGAAAATTTTATTTTAAAAAATGAGAATAAATATTGAAAGTGTGATTGGATATAAGATGAAAATGTGATTATGATAGTTGATGTGATAGTTTTTTTAGTATAATAGTGATCGGATGTGATTGGTGATTTGAAAAATAAGAGAGAGTGAATAGTGTATTTAGAAATGATTGTATAATAATGTGGTGATGTGATATTTTTTGTTTAAATTATAAGTGGATGTGATTGATGGTTTGAAAAAATGAGAAAAGTGAATAGTGTATTTTTGAAAATTTTCACAAGCACTCCCTTAGGGCGTGATTGGATATGCGTTCATTTTGAAAAAAATTATTTTGCTAGAGAATAGTGGTAAAAAAGATTTTGGAAGGAAAAAAATGATTTTTGAAAGTGTGATTGGATGTGAGATGAAAAAGTAATGATGAAGGTTGATTTGATTTGAAAATAGTAAAATAATGATTGAATATCATTGGTAGTTAGAAATGTATGGATGAGTGAATAGTGAAATTTGTGGGAGAATGTGTAATAATGATTAGTTTGTTTTGTGAAAAAATGTGTAGATTTGATTGGTAAGAGAAAAAATGAGAAAAAGTAAAAGTGAGATAATAGTATATTTTCTGAAAATTTTCATAAACAATAGCATGTTTGGTCAAAACAATTCTCCAGCGAAATGAAAATTAAATTTCTTCCACATCCAATCGCAGCCTTAGGGTTTCACTTTCATCATTTCCACTCATTTCTTCCTTTCACCCCCAGTCTTCTCTGTTTTCACCAACACACACCCCGCCGATGCACCCATTTTTCTAACTTATTTTCATTCTCGATTTTTATGCACCAATTTACTACACTTTTCGTTTATTCAAGGTCACCGAGAAATGATATGCTGATCTTGAAAAATCCCCGCATAAACAAGATATATCAGCGAAAATTTTATTATTTTTTGCTTATTTAAGATCCAATAGATTGGCTTCTATAAATCCATATTTTGAAGATAATGATTTTAAGTTTTTTATGATACTAATTTTCTCTTGTATTTGTGTTTGTATTTCCGGTTTAACACAAAAAAATAATTTGTGGGGCTTGGAAATGTCGAATTTGTGTGATCTCTTCAGTGCATGATTGCTTTTTTATTTTTCTAGTTCGAATCTATTAAACTAACTTTTTTTTTATGTTTATGAGTTTACTCCTGATCTTGGAATATGGAAAAATGATGGCCATGACCTCCAAAAATGATTAAATATGTTCATCAAATCAGGTAATAATTTTTTTTAAAAAAATATTTGATTTCATTTTTTATCTATTAATATTTCTAAAATCGATTTTTTTTTTTGTCCACATCGAATATCCGAGTGAACAAAGCACAAATCCAAGTATAGATCGTACACTCGATGCTTGGGTTTTCAGATGGATATACACATATGTGCACATGTTAGTTTTTCTTTTATTTTGTTTTTATTTTTTTGTGATTTTATAAAATCTTTTAGCGAAACTCTTTATTTTTTATGTGTATGTATCGCTAATCTTGGATTCGATCCCGAATATCAGAATATATATTATATCTTTACCGGATGTTGGATCGAAACAAAACCATTTATATTAATTTTGTATTTTTTAATTTTTAAATTTTTGTTACGAACATTCTTGAAATTTATGTCTACATATGTTTAAATTTTTTAAATGATAAAATTAAGTTTATTTTGAAAACCCTAGGCCTTGTTTGTTTATGTTTCCAATGGCCTCTTTCCGTTTCAACTATACATAAAAGTGGAATCATGTTTGTTCATAAAATTTCCAATGGAAATCATCATTTTCATTTTCTATTTTTCACATAAAACAACATCTCAAACCTATAATTTCTATTCTCAAACCTATACACTACCCTACATCACTCATCATTACTTATCAATCACTATTTTCATATTTTAACCCAATTATACATGTGGAACCCACCATTATCAACTTTATCTACTTAAAATATTACTATTTTTAAATTATAATTATCTAATGGGACCCACCAACTATAATATTACAAATATAATATTATATATTCAAATTAAAATATTAAAGTGGACCCCACCACTACCAACTTTTCAATTATTATATACATAAAATAATATTTCAAAACTACTCAAACCAAACACAATCTCATTTCCAACCCTACATAAAACACATTTCAATTCATTCATCCAAACACAATCCCAATTTCCACACGAAAACCAATAAATTCTCAAAATTCTATTTCCAACTCCAGAAACTGGAAATGGACCATGGAAACATAAACAAACAGGCCCCTAATTTTTAGATCTGGAAGTTTATAGTGATGTGTTTATTATAAGGTTGTGATGTGTTTATTGTAAGTTTTGTTTAACTAATTAATTGTTTAATTTGAGTTGTGAATTGGCTAACTTTTTTGAGGTATATGGATATATGAAATCAACAAGGAAGCTTGGTGAGCAAAGAGAGGAAAGAGAAATGGTAAATTAAGGTAACGATATCACTCCAGGGGTGAGGCGTCTAGAAGAGGAAATACTGCTAACAACGGGGAGATAAGAAGGAAGAGCAAAAGTAAGGAATGAAGAGAATCGCTGCATCGTCCGCTCCAACATCTCCGACGAGGGGATAGGAGTTGAAGATATCAAGTCGAAGGAATCAAACCCATAATAGGAAGGGTGAAATCTTGATCAAAAACTTCGTCACCGGAAGGCGGGCTTTTTTTTAAAAAAAAAAAGAGATTTAAATTTATAAAAATAATAAAATATTGTTAGTTTCGTTCTGATTTTGTTGTGTAAACTCCAAGTATTTTTTTCTACATCTTCAATTGACAATTTATGGATATTTTGTTGTTTACATGTTTTTGAAATCTATCATTCTATATGTTAATTATATGCTTTATTTACAAATAGCTGTTGTTTTTCTTATGTTAATGCAGTTACAATAAGTTAAGAATAAAGATTACAATACGACATAACAATATACAGATAAGTGAATTTCTAATATAGAGGTGTTTCATACATCATATATTACAAATTTACAATAGATTAAAAAATTTACTAATTTGTTTCAAGTTCTAAGGGATTTGTTGACAACAAACCAAATGAAACATACTATCAAAACACATTCCCAGGCAAGTTATAATCTAAATTAAATTATAATATAAATTTATTTTCTAAATAACATGCTAATATAAACATCTAATAATCTAACTTATAAATAATTTCAACAACATAAAGACATATACCGTCTTCAATATTGGTATTCCTTGTTCGTTTATTGCCCAATACTGTGAATCCTCCGAGTTGCCTCATTATTATCACCGTGTGATGATATTCTTTGAGTTCAGCCTTGTTTTTATGGAGTATTTTTGTTTTTGAGTTTAGTTGTACTGTGTTTTAAAGATCAAAATTCACATATGCAAACTGACTGGGTATTTATATGTGTACTTTGCTCTATACATGGAAATAATTTATAATCAAAAAATCGTTTTTAACTAAGATATTTATAAATTTTGTGACAACTATATATGGAAATATATATGGTAAAAAAATATTGTGATTCGGCCAGATTAATATCAAAATTCTATTTTAACTTTTTAGGTGTATTTGGAAATAAATATGTTCATTAATTAGGGTGATTTCGCCAAATTAAAATTAAAATTGTGTTTTCATATTTTAAGTATATATTTAAGGTATAATTTAACAAATATCTTAAACCGCAATCAGCTGTAGTTAAAGCTTTAATCTGTATGATAAAATATGCATATTCTTATTCTCTATAATTTAGGACTTAGTTTTGTTTTTTTTTCAGTCTTGAGAAATATTAATTCTACACTATTGTTGTAACTTATTAATTTTTATCTTTTTATTTGTAGTTTTGTCTATCAGTTAATTGTCATTTATTTTGTGAGCTAGTTAAAGAAAACTCTAAGCTGATGAGCCACTTGACCCTACACCAAGAATGTAGTGGAATCCTGATGGTGCTTGGGGTTTTCATTCAATGTTTTTAAAATGTGGCATATTATTGATTGGTGCGCACATTGGATCTTTTACTCCATTTATAAAACTTGTAAAAAAACACTGTTAAAACTCAAATCTTTTAAGCTGCTGAAATCAAAAAATATAATATACCAATTTAGAAATCTATTTCTTAATATAATTAAGTCAATAATTTAGAGTTGTAAACATCGATGGAAAAATCCATCTTTATAATTTATGAAATACAAAAAAAAAAATCCGAAAGATAACATCAATTTCAATAGTCAAAAAACAAATATACAAAATTAATAGTAAATTAATATAATAATGATTAATTTATTCGAATGCTGAATTGAGGTTTTGTCATAATATCTATTAACTAAAAGCTGTAACAATTGATAACCATTTTAATGTTTATTTTAATATATTTCGACAAATAAATGTTTGTAAAGCATAATTTGAAATTAACAAAAAAAAACACCCAAGTGATAATGAGAACTAAAAAAGGCTTTGAATAATAATAATAAAAAATGAACTTTCTGTTCATGGGAACCAAATATTCAACTAAAAACTAATACGAAATGAAAAACCCAAAAACTCAACTGTCGTTATTGATAATTATTAAAAACTAATACGAAAAAAGTATCCCAAAAACTCTAAAACTATTGATTAACGACTAAGAAGTCTCTGATGCCATAAACACGCCCTTCATTTAGCAGCTTCCGGTATTGTTCAATGTGCATCTTCCGTACTGTTCCGTGTATGCGATCTCTCTGCCAGATATTGATATTTATCAAATTAGAGAAAACAAATTTTCAGAAATTGTGTTAACACAACATAATCAGAAAAAAATAACATATAAAAATTCATAGAAGTATCAAAATATTTGAGAAAAACAATATTGAAACAGAATATTTATCAAAAAGCATTGCATCATCAATTTTTTGAAAGTCATACAACTCCTTAAAATCTTTGAAGTACATAAACCTTTGATATGTTTTATCAAACATCTCGAACATATGTGTTTTACCATGAAATATGATCTTATATTTTGTCTCACAGTTTGTATTTATCTGTTTGGTTAGTGACTAAGAAGTCTCGAATATCATAAATTCGGCCTTCAATTAGAAGCTTTTTATGCTGGTCTATATGCATTTTTCTTATAGTACCATGTATCATGTTTCCCTGCAAAATATATTAAATAAAATTATACAATAATTAAAATATATTTCCTTTTGCTTACATAGCATAATCAGAAACATTGTCAAACCTCATAATCATGAAATATGCATTCTAGACTTTGAATTTGGCTAGGGTCATTGAATCTTTGGTTTTTGATACGCATGAACAGACGATACTTTTATGGCCCAACTTGTCTTGCTCTTGTTCAAATGCTTGATTAAACTAAACATTGGTGCCACCTCTAGCAAAAAATAAAGCTGAAAAGTTGTTCTTTGTTTGCTGTTAGAAATACAAATTGTCAGAAATCGAGAGAATACTGCCACAACTCGAGAGGATATGTTGTAAATTGATGAATGTTTGATGTATTTATAGGGTCCAACGATCCAATAAAAGGAAAGATAAAATATATATTTTAGCAAGGTAAATATTGAAAATACAGTTTTCTTTTTTTTTTGTTTGAGTTATTTTAATAGCTCTTGTAAATATTTTCATTTTTTTTTTTATTTACGTGTATTGAAATTTAAAATTTCATCATAGATTTTCAACGTAACTTGCAAGCTACACCAACTTTACAAAATTATTATTTTGATTAAGAATATTTTCAATATGGGAATAATAATAAACTTTACTCCAATTTTGGTAAGTTGAATATATAATTAATATTATCGTCACATTACAGAGCATCCGGGTGATAAACCTTCCTAATCTATATATGTATAATATTTCGACGCGACTGTGTACTCCCATTTTTGGTGAGTTGAATTGCAAATAATATACTCAGCAAATTATATGCGGAAATCAAAGTCATATTAGAGGTATATATTAAAAAGTTGGGCAAAAAAAATACCGAATTATGCACATAATTGGTATTTCAATATTTATTATAATCAGTTTGGTAAGTTGAAATCTTATTAATGATATAAAATTAAATAGGAAATTATGCACAAAATCCGTAATTTAATATTGAATGTATTTGGTTTGGTAATAAGTATTCTTATTAGTCATATTAAATTAAATTAAATAACTAAAACATGATTTCATAAGATTAAGTTGGCGAAAATTGAGGAAATAAATAAAACAAAAAAAAGGAAAAATATTTTTAGAAATTGAAAAAGAGGCGGGAAAAATTCATGCTACTATTTTGAGAATAGTCATTATTATATATATATAGATTTGTAGAATATTGGCGAGTCATGGCAACTAATTTGGGATGTCAATCCCTCCTTCGGGTAGTTCTCCTCCACAACCATCGATTATGTCTTCTAATGAATCAAAAAGAGCTAGCATAGATGCTTTGGAATGCACAAGGAACCTTCAACACCATCATCAATTCGGACTCCCGTTCCCACAACATTCAACACAAGTAGGGCTCAAAAGATTGTTCTCGATAAAGATAAGGAGACAACTAATAAAATGGGAAGAGGTGGCAAAAAAAGGACAACTTGGATAGACGAGGAAGATGAAAAACTTGCGGCGGCATGGATGGATCACTATTAATGAAGACCCGGAGGTTGGTAATGATAAAAAGAAACTACTTTTTGGAAACGAAGTACAAACTACTACAACAAATGTCGCCCCAAAGAAACCGTGGATAGAGATTGGGTACCATTAAAATCTCACTTCATAAACTTCGCCCAATGGTGAATGAGTTTACTGCTATTTACAACTGATTATGTGGCAATCGTCAAAGCGAGACAAAGTGATGATGATATACACTTTAGAGCAGGTCAAGAGTATAAACACAATGGTAACGAGGATTTCAGATATGACATGTGTGGAGGATTGTTAAAGTTGTCCAAAATGGGCTCCACAAGGTGATTACATTAAAAAGAAAACAAGAGTCTCTCAATCAAGGGGTGGCATATATATCATCATCGAATGTGGATGCTCCTATTGATGTGGACGATTGTGAAGTCTGCAGTCGTCCAATTGGGCAAAAGACAGCAAAGAAGAGAGGAAAAACTCACAGCTACAACATCTAACGGAGACGTTCTGTGTTACGCGATAGTCAAACACATTACCAATTTCGAGCAGACTTAGTTGAGCATATTTAGACACTCTGCAGAGGCGATTATTGTTTAGATTAATAGATAAATTTTATGAATTGATCATAATATTTAGTATTTAATGAAGTACTACTGTAACAAGTATAAATAAATTTTTCCTACTTTTTGGCTATATCAAATAGTTATATTCAACAAATCATATAAATAAATATATATGAAATATATAACATATGTATAAAATATATTTTTATTCATACAATAAAAATATAAATGATATGTATTTTTATATAAATGTAATAATATATATTATATAATATAAATATAATAAAAGATAGGGTTATTGATTTTTTAGTACCTGACCTATAGGCACTTTGCTGGTTTAGTACCTTACTTTTTCGAGTTACTGATTTAGTATCTATACTTCACATTTTTTTTATAAATTGGTACCTATTCACTTTTAAGGACGAAAATGCCCCCAAAAAACATAAGAATACTCAAAATAAATTTTTCAGCATACTTATTTAAATTACAAAATCAACTAAAACTTTAATTAATTCAATTAATAAAAAATAAAAACAAGCATCTAAAAATATTAATGATTTTTTAGAAAAAAATAAAATTTATTACATTAAATTAGTAAATTGATAAACATGAATTAAAATTTAATTAATCGAAAAGAAAAATTAGTTTATTTAATTAAATTTAAAAATTAAAATGAAAATTAAATAATTCAAAAATTAAAATTAAGATAGTAAATAAGAAAATTATAGCAATTTTTTTTATTAATATATTAATTTTTAATTAGTTTTTAATTGAATTTTAAAAAAATAATTAATTTATTTTATTTTTTACGATTAAGAATTTAATAATTAAATTTAAATAATAATAAGTTATTTTGTAATTAAATTTATTTTTCAAAATTTAATAATTCTAATTAAAACTTAACTTTTTAACAAAAATTTAAAAAATCTTGGGGGTATTTTCGTCCTTAAAAGTAAATAGGTACCAATTTATAAAAAAATGTGAAGTATGGGTACTAACTCGCAATCGGAAATGTGTCGACAAACCAACAAAGTCATTTGCATGGGTTAAGATTAAAAAATCAATCACCCTAAAAGATATGTGATTTTATTGTTGGGAGTATAGGGTCCACGAGAAAAGCTGGGATTTTTGGATTGTGTAGAGAAAGATGAGGTTTTTTCTTTTTGAGGTTTTATGATGTGGTATTATAGCACCAAAAAAAAGGTTTTAGAGGTTTTTAAAAATGTGGCATTCGCAGATGCCCTTAGTGCTAGGGTTCTCCCATCATATTGATTTTTCGCAATTTTGGTCATGTAAAAATCTAATTTTGTGCAATTCTGTCTGAATAGTACTTAAAAACCAAATCTTATAGACTAAAATTGTTACCTAGAATATTACCGGATCAAATATGCCAATATTTTATAATTATAGGACCAAGATTGCAATTAAGCCAGACAAATAAAATATTGGGTCGGCCGCCAAATTGAATTGGAGTAATGGACTGACCTTTTCCTCAAATAATATGGAATAGCGTACAAACAATGTATCACAATCCAACAGGGGATGAATGAGAAGATCATTCGCACGGCAGCTGTATTAGGCTATTTGCATGACTAAGTTTGGAGTTTTCCTATTCATGAGCGGCCGCCTCTCTTTCTCTCCCAATGAATTAATTTACTGAATTTAATCGCATCGAATGGTTTACAGTTTTGCAGGTAAATTTTGCTTAGTGTTTCTCATGTGATTTTGTATAAGATTTGTTTCTTTCTCAGACAAAACCTGATAGAAGGTTATCGATATTGGGCCTTTTTCTGTTTCTTTATTTCTTTCTTTGTGTGCGTGTCGGCGTGTGTGGAGTTGAATTTCAATTAATTTGACTCAATTGTAATTTAGAGCCTCCAATTTTAAAAAAATTGGCTGGAACACTTATGTAGTTTTGACTGAAAAGTGAAAATGATGAAGAGAATACATAATATGGTCTTCTGCCAAAATGTTAGTGCAGGTTGTCATATTCAGATCACAACTTTTCATGCCACGAACCCTAATGTGCAGTTTTTTGCGATTTGTCTCAAGATTGTTCTTATTAGGCTCAATCAGTGAGCCCTGATTGTAGATCATCTGAGCAAATAGCAAGTGCATAGAGGTTGCATTTTTTGGTTACAAACTCCATATATCACCATTCACCATTTTTGACTTGAAATATAAACAGTTAAGTGATTTGACCACTTTATATTCTGCCCAAGCCATACGGCAAGTAGTCATTCAATAGTTGCATAATCCTTTTTTCTGTCAATTCAAATAAAAAAGCCATTGCTTTGTGGCCGGGATCAATAATTTTGTTTTTTGAGCTAGGTTGCCAGCCAGCATACAACTTATCTAATTATTTTTTAGAGTTTGTTTGTCGGCCAGGCTATAACTTCTCTATTTGTTTCTGGAGTTGGTTTGCTAGCCATTCTCAATTTCTCATGAGAGTTTGTGTCTATTTTATATACATTCCTTTTTGAAAACATGAGGGAATTGTTGCAAAATGCATATTTTTGGCTTTTATTGGTTATCAATTATTCCCAAGCATCCAATTGGAATTGCCTCTTTTTGCCACAGCCTCCAGTGGCTCATATTTATAAACAACTTGTGGAATACATTGGTGAATCTCTCTCTTTTGCTTTTTGTCTGATAGAACTGGTCACCTACAAGTACATGAAGATTGCTGTCTTTTGGTTGTATTCATAATCCAGTCTCCATGAACCCACAAGATCATCAAATCGTATTGTAGACACTGGTATCTGTATGTGTTATAGTTGAGAAAAGAATTATTAGAAGTAATGGAGTTGGCGGAGCTGACGTATGTCCGGAACGGTAAGGTTCGTGTAAACAGGAAAGCCCTAGAGGTGGTGCTCCAGCAATGCCTCCAGCAGATCGCTTGTAGTTGTGATGATGACGGCAATGCTGATGTTGCTGGTGAACTTGACGCTCCCCAAGACTCTATCGACACCTCTGCCCCCTCTAGACACGACCCTGACACAGTTGAGGTGAAGGTTTCCTCATTTTCTTATGAGTTGTTTTCTTCTCTTCAGTTTTTATGCTATGTTCAAGGATCAGCCTAAATTTTGGCCCATATTCATGTGACTGCTTTGTTTTCTGTTTGATAGTAAAAGAATCTATGCTTTGGACTTGGGAGGAATAGGGTTCAAGAATGTGGCCAAATTCATAATGTCATACATTTATTGTGTGGCATTGCTCTCGAATGCTGTATCTAGCTTACTCATGCTCTAATCTTGCAGTTATGATTTCTTGAATATTGGCCACTTAAGATATAGTTTTTGTATTCATTTTCGTATGAGAAGAATTCGGACAGATCTGAAAACATCTTAAATCCCGTTTGCTTTGTGTATTGCAGTTATATGGTCTCTTGAAATCGAGGTTTGAATGTGCTGATTTCATCACAAAACTAGAACATGCCCAGGCATTGCCTCAACAAAACATGGCCGGTATGACATGCAATTGCCAATTTTAGAACGTATTAATATGCGAATCTTTTACCTAAAAGACATACAGTTGGAAATATATTTCAACATATTAAATTATAAATATACATAATTTTCGGTTTCTCAAAAGTCATATAATCTTTCCATTCATTTCAGTTTAGCCTCCAATAGATTCAATCAATTACTTTGTAAACTGAGAGAAACTAACACCGACTTTTTAACAGTGTAGAAAAATGATTAAAAAATTAATCTTCCCTTAAAGTGTACAATTATAAATGTCACAATTCCTTTTATGTTCCCCATGATGCAGAGGAAGGTAGTTCTTGGGACATGGTTAGCTAAAACGATCTTTGGGGAGGTGGAAATCTTGAGTTAGAAACCGAAGATTATGTTTTAGTTCGACAAGAAGATATAATGGAGGGTATAGCATCCTTCATGGCTGCATATCTGTTGTCCCTTGAACAAACTAAGGTATGGATAATTTTCCTTGTTACTCGCCCTTGAATTGATTTTTCAAAGATATTAAGCTTCTTTTATGATTATATGATGCAAGCCATCTTCTATTGTGATTAAAAGGATTTTACAAGTCATCCTAGATTTCTTCTTTGTTTCTTGTTTTTGTTTTATTTTCTTTGAAGATACTATTCAGCAAGTAATGTTCAAACCGACAGCTCACTTGATTACTCGAAATCTTCAAAATCCATCTTTTTTAGCCCTTTTTATTATATTGATTATTGCCTAGAGTTTTAACATCAAGATGGAGTCTTTCAGATCTTTTATTCCACGTAATATCTTAATGCTATGTAAGCACCTTATTTGCAATTGAAAAAGACATGGATAGACTAAGCAAGGTTATAGAACATATTTGGAGAAAAGTACTTACAATGTCCCTCTCTCCCATTCTATATAACTATAATTTTGACACATGATTACAATGGCTTGCTTTTTTTGGAAAATGACTGATGGCCCCATATTTATTATGCTAATGAGTTGACTTTTGAGGTTTCTGAGTTTACTGAACCATTCTATGAATTGTTTCCAACATATCCAAAATTCCGATAATCATTCAGTTAAGCTGTGGCACAAATAGGACGTATGACCGTCAGGTTACACAGTTTCAGAATATAGAATTTAGAATGAGATGGAATTCTGCTGTCGATTGATTGCTGTCTTGCCTACGTGGAACATTTTTTTGGGATAACTGCATCTTATGCTGGGTTTTTAATGTAGACGTCCTCAATGAGTTAGGTAATAGTATTCATGGTTTGAAGTAAGATTCCCCAAACCACTTAGGAAATCGTGAACAACAACTGTTGAAAAGCAAAAGAACTTTAACTCAACAAATATATAGATTCTCAATATGTAATTGCTAAAAATGTGCCCCCAGTCAAATTAGTTGTTGAGTTTCACCTTTGCCTCTCTATCTATTCCTACGTCCCTACTAATATTAGATCAAGAATAACTATATTTTTGGTTATGTAAGCCCATTTCATTTCATTTTTCTTTTCCTTGAGACATTTGTTTCTTTGTTTTGCAGGATTTGACACCAAACCAGCTTCAAGAAGGTGAATTGAACTATATAAACACACACACACACACAACATATAAATATATTTGCAGTCACTATTTAAAGCTCTTATCATATTCTGAAGGCTGAATAGAGAGAAACTTGTGTTAATTTTCTCATTCAACCAGCTCTAGCTTATTCGTTCTTTTCTTACCACCTATGACCTTCATGGGAACTAGTAATGGAGATAGAGCAAAAGGGTCTAAACTTTTTGAACTTTGTTTCAGCTCTACGTAAGACATTCTCTTTAGAAAAGAAGAAGGGTAAGCTTCGCAAGGCATGGGATGGAAGCAAAGTAATTTACAATGTAGCATCCTGGGGAGCTACAGCCATTGGGTGAGCTATCTCGAACAAATTAGCACATTATAGGAAGTTCATTCCACCACAAGTTGCTAATAATTTTGTTGGATGTGTCTTATTTACTTGTTTTGTGTTGAGTTTTAGAGACCAGTATTTTCTTGTATGATGCCCCCTATTAGACAATGTTCTACAGCTGAACTTATTACATTAGCTTCAAAGTTATATTACTTATATTAAATATTTTTTGGTGCTCATGCTAATAATAAAAATTGACATTGTTTACGTTTTGTGCACATTCGGCGTAAACAGGATATATAGATACAGAGCTATATAAGATTTATTTCAACATTGTATCAGTCTGCTATTAAAACAGGTGATGCAATTCTTTTGCCTGATACTGTGTTTTTGTGCTGTGTGGAGCAGAATATATCAAAACCCTGTGATTTTAAATGCTGCCTCAGTTGCATTCTGGACTTCATGCCGCGCGCTATCAAAGCTATTGTGAGGTGCATCAGTGACTCAGAAAGGCCCTTGTTGTTGGATTTGACTGCCCTAGAACTTACTGCACTTGTTTGACTGTAATTAATTTGTTTCAAATTTTTCTGATCCTGTAAATAAATAGGTTCTCAATGCTCTCATACATTCCATCCACTCAAAATGGAGAATAAAATGAAAAAAAAAAAAAAAAGAAAAAAAAAATCATTCATCTCTGTCCATGAATGCCTTTTGAGATGTGCATTAGCACAGGCATTTAATTGAATATCTAAACCACAATCTCTAGAAAAAATTACTGACCAGTAATCCCCTGCATGCAGAGATGTTATCTTATATTCTTATGCAACTCTGGATAGTTAAGACAAACTATAATCCTCTACATAGTAGAAACATAATCTGTACACATCTTCTGTATGAATATATTTGTTTACTGTATCCTGTTAACATAAACAATGAACTAAAGAAAGCTGGATACTGTCAAATTTCTGATCTTCAAACAGCCTTAGGCTGGATCTGCTCAAAGTCAAAAACCTCAAACATGAGTCGCCTAACGTCCGGCTTGCCATAAACAGCATATGAAAGCCCATGAATGGCTTGTTGAACCGAGGTAGTGGCTGGATTTCTCAACCTTCGGTTGTGCTCATACGCATCTTGTACTTCTTCACTGTAAATGATGAATCGATGGAGGTATTTCTCCCTCAAGTATTTGCCACAGAACTTGTTCATCAGAAGACGCCGGTGCTTTTCCTCTAACCATCTTCCAGGAGCATCTAGATGCTTCATAAGCAGCCTCTCAGCCATTACAAGATCCTGCCCAAGATCAAGAAACCTAGTCATATAGCTATGTTGTCACCATATTGTCAGAACTTCAAGAAGTTCTAAGGGAGTGACAAAGGAGAAAGCAAAAATAGTTCAAAATTAAAGTAGGTAATATTTGCAAATAGAAGCTAAAGGTTGAACAAGTTGTAAAAATACTTTATTTATTTGTAAAGTCAAACCAGAAACACAATAAAAAATCTAAAGCACCTCTCCCTCGAGAACACTAAAAATTACCTTTTTTAAGCCAAAAGCTTGCAATCACTTTTTTTAAATTTTTGCAAATACTCCCTAAAACATGTCAAATTAAGCGACAAATTTTAGAGTTCATAAAAGAGAGGATACAGCTAAGCTGTTAAGAAAGCACACCTGGATCTTTTGACCGACATATTCGAGACGCTCAAAACAAAACCGCGGATGTTCGAACTTGTATTTTGATGGGTGCATGAAAGCGAGCTGTATAGTATTCCAAGTATAACAGAGAAAATACTGTTAGAAAAACATACCCACACCAATACGGGGCACCACAACATATGCAACAAGTTTTGGTCATGGAAATGGAAAATAATGCAATCATGGCATATGTAGAAGACTAAAAAAACAAACAAACGAATCAATGTTTTAAGCAAGATAAACTGATGAATAAAAATCCTAGACGAGAAAAAGGTAAAACTGGATTGCACACAGATATCTATAGCTGCAGCATGGGGATAGGGGTTGGACGGATACAAAATTTCACAGAGGTTGACTTTGGAATGAAGTCAGTTGTATGCCTAGAATGAATGTACTTATCAGATTATATCCAGGATTAGTAGTCAAAGGAAATCATGGGCGAACGAGGTGGTCTTTGAACCAGGATACAACCACACTATGCACCAGTATACTAAAATATGTTTAGCCTAATTGCAACAAAACCCAACTATCTTTCAAAATTATAAATACCTGCTTGATATTTGTTTATATTTTACAAATTGCACCTCTACAGGAGGATATCTGCTAAGAAAATGCAAACCTCAAGAGGGTATTAAGGAGGTATTTAAATTTTGAAAGATAATTGAGTTTTTTTGGTAAATAGGTCAAACGCAAGGGTAGTTTTTGTAATTATCCCTAATAATAATATCAGTGAGTATATAGTAAACTACAGACGATGCAATCATGATCAAGAAAGATTGGGATTCCCGAAACAAAGGAATGTTTGTGGGCAAAGCACAATGAAGGGGAAGGACGATAAATTATTCTTTTTTTTTTTTTTTTGCCAAGATAAATTATTCACAAGTTAAGCAAGATGTAGTAAGGCAAATGTAACATATTTTCCCAAACAATCAGAGACAGTTGTGCAGAAAGTTATCACCAATCAATATATGGATGCTATAACAAAGCGGTAGAAAATACCTGCAACCCTAGTCCAAGCTCGATGTTCCTAGCTTCAGTGATCTCGGGAATTCTATCTACCAGAGACAAAGGGTATCCGAGTGTTTTCATGACTTGAGGTCTACAATCATAGTCCCATATGTTTCCACGGAATCGATGCATACCAGGTGGAACACATGCTCTGAAAAGCCTAGGATGAGCAAAAAGAGCGTCTTCTGGGGGCTGTCAAACATCAATGCAACTATGAGATGATACTCATCTTCTTCAGTAAAATTAACTTGCATTTTAAATGCATCATCATTAACAAAAATACTAAATACATGATTAACAAATATATTAAGTCAACCTAACTGTGTATATTACTAGAATATGGACTGGTATATAGTATTCCCAAATTTAATTGCACATTATGCTAAAACCATGGTACATAAAAATTTTGGTATGGGAAATGAGGAAAAAAATTTCGTCCAAGTCATTACGATAAGTTGCAGACCGTCTCATGTTATTTGCCCTATGGCCAAGCGCAAAAGATTTAAGGAAATTGATTCTTATTTCTTCACCACCATGATTTTAAATCTCAAACATAATACCACTTTCTACCACATGTTTGCGATTATTATGACATACTATTTTCTTGAAAATGGGCTATTTCCAATCTTAAGGAGTAATTCATTAGACATTAGAAGGAAAGTGCTAGGGGAGATGAATGGACCAAAAAGATGGCATTTTGGAAAAAGCAATGCTTTGCTTTAAAGAAAAGGAAACAAAAACTACAGTATTTCCTGAAAGGAATTCCAGAATAAAGCTCGTAATACTTTCCACTTAAATGATTAAATAAAATATAGAATTAAAAAGAGACTAGTGATTGCCTTATAAGCAGCAACATCTTGCCAACTCAGTTTTCGGCTATCAAACTCAACAGAAACATAGTCTACATCCTCAAGCTGTCTCCTCAGTTTGGGCTGGCAATCTTCAGCTTCTGGGTCCATTCCAAACACTTCAAAGAGAACACGATACACTTCTGGCATGCCAAAGCACAAATATATTGCCCCAAACAAGGCCCAGAACACAGATCTGCCGGAATATTATTACTAGCAGCGTCAATACTCGAGTAATATAACCAGTGAACTACATCAAATAAACCTATTACTACAATATTGATTCAACATGCAATGCTTTTGTAAGTACAAACTAAGCTCTTAGGTTCAGAGAAGACATGACTGGTTGAAGTAAGCAAATGAATCGAAACCCAAGAAAACTTGAATATTGAAGATCACAGCTTAAATAACAAGATGGACTACTTAGATTGTGAAACAGAACAATGTTACACAAGATACAATGAGCAGATTCACAGCAAGAATGCCAGAAAGTGCACAAGTAAACCTATGATATTCAATGCTATAATGAAGCCAGATAGACCTACTGAGATATGAAGGTTGTTTCGTTCTTTATAAGCGTGTTATGATTTTTATTTTCCAGATGGGGAGAGCCAATAGTGAATCATCCAACTCTCCTCAACTTGCTAAAATTCCGATATTATGTGATGCAAAAGCATATGTACTAGGCATACCAGAATTCACATCTTCTCATACTAGCGATCATATTGCCAAGAACATATACCATTGCATATTATGTATCTTACATCATCTCTATGAATACCACCATCAAACTGTTTGTAAATTTAGGTTGTTTAGGTAACAAGTTGGCAGGGTATTCGGAAGTAGAAATACTCTCATTCATTTCAATTTTTAAAAACTTGAAATTCCTAGAGACCAATACTCCATTTCTACCCATAAGCTTGGTGAATATTTCCCGACGCCTCATCAACTCCAGACACGCAACCGAGCACTTCGAAAACATATAGTAATTATCAAAATCTTAGAACAGCAAGAATATAACAAATAAGCAAGCGAAGCAAATTAAAATTTTCAAACTCAAACAAGAAACAAGATCCATGACATACTTCACCGGAGGTTCACGGTCTTTCCGAATTAACTTATCCATATCATCATACTGAAAAATCAAATTCTGCAAGCTAGCAGCTTTAATCCACTTAGGCAAAAACCTCTTCCCAATCAGAGCATAAACCCTCTCCCTCATCGGCCCCGGAGACTCCCTCGGATATCTCTGCAAGAAAAACTCACATAACGCCATCTCCAGCACATACTGCCCTAAAAACGACAACCTAGAATGCCCCGACCTCACGTGCCGCGCATTAGTCCTCTCACAGTGCGAATGCTGAAATGCCAAATACAACAAGGTATCGAATTGCTTAGCCGGATTATCATCGCCATAACTATCCGAAGGCTCCAAAGGGTAACCCAGGGCCTGTTTCGCCTCGAGCAAGTACTCGTCCATCCAGGTTTTATCAGCATTGTTCAAACGCGACGAGGGCAAACATGAACTCAACAAGGGGAACGATTTTAATGACAATTGAGGACTGTTTAGGAATCTTTCAGCTAATTTCGCATCATCCAATGGGGGTTTGAGGATGAATCTCTTTGGGGGTGCCCTTTTTTTGGGAGAAACTACTTTTTTGCGCTCTGCGAGCTCTTTCAAGAGCCTTTGGGGGCTGTTTTGAGGGAGTTCTTTTGGGTCGACGGCTACTGCTAATATGTGGGAATTTGAGGGGAGTTTGGGGATTTTGAGGTGGGTTTGAAAAGGGAAGGGTGAGAGTGAGGAGGAGAAGGATAGGTCTGGTTTGAAGTTTGATTTAAATGATGAATATAGCTCCATCAGAATGATGATAAAAATTAAGATTTTTTCTAGTTGGGTTTTGGAGAAGAGATTGTGAAGTGGGATTTTAAAGTAAAATTGTTCTGAATAGGGATGCCATTGTAGAGGTTTTTGCAGGGTTCTGCTACAGAAATTTTGAGGGACTGGAGTTGGATAGGGGACACAACTGGATTTTTGTGAAAAGATTGACGATGACTGAAGCGCTTTTTCAGTTGTGAAGCGTTTTTAGTGTCGAAGAAAGGATAAACTAACGACTTCCCTCGGTTTAGTTTTAGCCTTTTTGCATTTTACGCCAAAGTTTTATTTAGAGTGAGTTTTGGGCAAGAGTTGGAGGATCTCCTAAAATAACATTTGGATCTCTACGTCCCGTTTACGTTGGAAAATTGGCCCAAATGAGAAACACTGTCCAATATGAGCCATTGTATATTTTGTGTGATCCGACCCACTTGGTATCAATTGATCCAGTGTTATTTTGAATTTTGAAGAGTGGGATCCCCCTATTGTCCTACAAAGTCCGGGAGCAAAATCGAAAGGGATAATTACAAAAATTACCTCCGATATGTGAGCTAATAACCAAAAAACCCAGAAGTTTTTTAAAATTACAAAAATCGCCCTTAAGGTTAAGACCCGGTTAAACGGATCCCGGGGCGGGTCCTGGGTCCAAAAATACAAAACCTGTCCGGGTCCGGAGCGGGTCCTGCCACATTAATATTTATTATAT
>JABTTQ020002250.1:0-313950 GCA_016081115.2 Rehmannia glutinosa
TGTACAATAAAACAGGTTACAGGGTAAATTACAAGGTAAAGTAAATCTTATCATTATAGTAGGTATTCAGTTAGTAAATTTGAAATCCATCTCGGAAAAAATTGAAACTCCCACAGGTGATTACAGCATCATCTCCTTGACTGATTGCTGCTCATATATCTAAATCGTGGACATTTTCCCAAGAAATGTCCAAGCAATCCAAATGTGTAAAGACAGAAGCCACACGTTAAAAAAGTTAAGCGTTCAAAAAGTTATGCAACTCAAATACAGTAGGTTACAGAGCAGTGGACGCTATTGGTGGGACTCTTGTTCTCTTTATGTAGATCATGCAAACAAAAGAGAGGCATACGGAACATGTTACTAAAACTAAAATATAATTAACGAAGAAAAATAAATACAAAGGTATTGCCAGGCATGAGAGTGTCCATTACAAGAAGAGAAGGGAAACTGAGTCTCACGTTTTCACCCGTGCAGAAGTGTCATGACCTTACCTAGTCACTTTTGCCAAATCAATTTGAAGTTCAACTTTTACCGACAACTATATTTGGCATAATTATATACCACTTGCTCTGTTCATTTTTCTCATTTTCGTAGGATGATCAGACCCTTATCCCCTAGAAATGTGACGAGTCTATGCATGTCGATATTCAACTTTTCTTGAGTATTTATTATACATTCTGAAAAGTACGTGTACGTCTAATTATCTAATAGTCAATTAAAGTGGTCAATGATAGAAGTATAATCTAAAAAGAATTACAACTAATCTTCTTCATGCAAAAATAGAAACCCAAAACTAAAATTGCAAAAGTCAAAATGTGAAAAAGTTTGCCCCCAAACTATACAGAACTCCCAATTATTGTCAACCTGTAACAACAACAAACAACAAACTAAGCCTTAATCCCACTACGTGGGGTCGGCTATACGGATCATATCGCGCCATCGTTTACGGTCATAAGCCATATTTTCGTTTATTTCTAGGTATAACATGTCATGTTTAATAGCTTCTTTCCAAGTCTTTTTAGGCCTACATCTTCCTCTTTTGATTTGTGTGAGTGATTCTCTACCTTCTAAACGTCGCACAGGTGCATCTAAAGGTCTCCTATAAACATGTCCAAACCATCTTAATCGTGTTACTCTAATTTTCTCGTCTATTGGTGCTACTCCCACTTTGTTTCTAATGTGTTCATTTCTTATTCTATCTAATCTAGTGTGTCCGCACATCCATCTTAGCATTCTCATCTCGCTACCCTCATTTTTTGTTCGTGTTCATATTTAGTCGCCCAACATTCCGCTCCATAAAGCATATCAGGGCCTTATGGCCGTTTTATAAAATTTTCCTTTCAATTTTAATGGTATTTTACGGTCACAAAGGATAGAAGATGCACTCCTCCATTTATTCCAACCCGCCTGGATCTATGTGTGACATCTTTATTGATTTCTCCGTTCTCTTCAATTATAGATCCTAAGTATTTAAAACTCTTTGTTATACTCACTTCATGTCCATCAATTTTAACCTTCGTCTCATTGTTCGTTGTTTTTACTAAAGTGGCATTCCATGTATTCTGTTTTAGCCCTACTTATAGTAAAACCTTTTGATTCGAGTGCTTCTCTCCAAACTTCCAATTTTGCATTTACTCCTTCCCTTGTTTCATCAATTAAAACTATATCGTCGCAAATAACATACATTCGGGGATGGATTTTTGTAAGTGTTTAGTGATTTCATCAATTATTAGGATAAAAAGGTACGGGCTTAGAGAGCGGATCCCCGATGCAACCCATAGTGTTTGGGAATTCACTAGATATTCTGTTGGTGTCCTCGATACATGTTGTTATACCATCATACATATATTTTATGGCATCTATGTAGCTATTTTTATTCCTCTTTTTTCCAATACGCGCCACATTATATCACGGTTGACTTATCGTATGCCTTTTCAAGATCAATAAAAACCATATGTAAATCTTGTTTTCTCTCATTATATTGTTCACATAATCGTCTAATTAAGTGAATAAGTAAAACTAATCTTACTCCACGCAACAAGATATATCTAACAAATACCCACTCAACAAACTTGGATTATCTGCAGAATGATGTCAAGATTATAATACATCAGCGCATATCTTATGTGGCATAATTGAAGATTCGAGGTTCATCACGATATATAATGACTAAAATTCCTTATTTTAATTGAGTTCAATTCTAATTTCAAATAACTATCAATAGCAAAATAAAGAACTCAGGGCAATATTTTCAGCCTTCTACAGTTCTACTGGAATTCATGTAGGTTTAAGATGTAGGGCAATATTACTAGGTTATATTCCAAAACCAGGGTAGTATGAAGAACATCTACTTTTACCCCTTTAGTAGGGCATGGTCAAGATAATACCAACAAATCCAATCATACAAGCTTAACATCACTCAAATTTCAAAAGAAAAGGAAGGATAAAGAACTTTTACCAACATACTGTAAAATGTGAAAAAGTAATCGTTGTTCATGAACTGGTCGGATTCATACAAACACAAAGAAGCATGCACTCCGCAAATTAAACCAATTCAAAACTTGGCATCAATAAACACTAATAGAAATAAATCCTAATATCTTGACTCCATTATTTATCTTTCTTGTATTCTTTGAAGTATAGTTGACTTTAAATTTCGATAATCACCAGCAAGATACAACATTGAACGCTACAAAAAACCTTATTCTTAATTCTTACACTCGATTTTCCATCAAGTAAAGAGAACTCGTAATGAAGTAGAGAAAATGGCAAAAGTCACCTTTAAGAATATAGGCTTGTAGAAGCTTAGGATCGAGCTGCAAAGCCTTATCGCAGTCCTTAATGACATGCTTGTGCAACTCCAATTGGCTATAGCAAAAAGCTCGATTGCTAAAAATTCACAGCACAAATACAAAAAACAAATTCAACAGATCAAACACCAATCTCGACAATCAAACCCAGCATAAAAACATAAATCCAAATTCGAAATTACCATAGGTCCTGAATGGCGCAAGACTGGGAAAGGAGTGTATCGAGAACTCGAATAGCCTTTGACCAATCCTTGGAGCTGCACAGCTTCGCCAGCTCAATTCGCTCCTTCACCGCCGATGCCATTGGCAATATATATTATATAACTTAAACAGAGAAAATGGAGGGGAAAAGAGAACGGATTGGGGGCGCTTGTCTCAAATAGTTGTTTTGAGTTCTTTGCTTGTGGTTTGGGCGACGAGACTCGGAGAGAAAGAGGGGTAGAAAAGGAAAATGGAGAAGAAGAAGATTTTTGTAATCCGAAATTCACAAAATGGGCACTTTCATAAGATTAGGGACAGGTTCCACCCTTTCTCTCTCTTCTTCTTTCTCTCCCCCTTTCTCTACCCAAAAAGAAAAAACCCTAATATTCTCCTCTTCTTCCCTCCCTCATCTATCCAGCCTTCCTTCCTTCCCCTCCTCTCCCCTCCTCCTCCTCCTCCTTCCCCTTATCCTCCCCTCCCCAACCATATTTCATGATGGAGCCAATGAAGGTATATCCTCATGCGTTATCCGGAGGTGATCGGTTTTTCCGATCGAGTGGAGGCAAGTCAAGGTCGGAGCTACAAAGAGGAGAGTTGAGAGGTAGGTGATGGGTTCACGGGTTGCGGTTGAAGATCGGGTGAGGAGAGACATTTTTCTTTTCCTTTTGTTTCGATTTTTTGTTTTTTTTTTTGTTTTTTTTGTCTTTTTTAGGTTGATTTGCGAAACTCGAGGGCGGTCGGTAATTTCGGGCTTGCGGTGCGTGTAGTAGCTCGTGCCGGATTTGTTCGAGTTGGGTAGTCTCTCATGAGTTTAGTCCTCCTTTCGGAGGTGGTTTAGTTTCTTTGGAGTTCTTAGTTTTTATTTGTTTTTTTAGTAGTTTCTTGTTTTGCTTCCTCGAATTACGGTGGTTTTACCTCTCGACGGAGTTCTCCTCGACATGTATCAATGTATGTATGTTAAAGGTGGTGGCCCATTCGATTAGCGGTGTAAGTTTATTTGAGTAATGAATATATTTCTATCGTTTGAAAAAAAAAAATAAGATTAAGGGAAGACGTGTTGGGATTATAGGATTACGAAGGGTATTTCTCAAACTCCGGAATGTACGCACGCCACGCTACAAAGCCCCGCGACAAACAAAGATATTTCTTGATAATCTTTATTAAAGATAAAATTGGTTGTTTTACATTTTAAAACAAAAATAATTAGCATGATTGTAAATCACATTTTTATTATCCCATATTATTAATTATTACGATGTGATTTATATGTGAAGTGTGAACCTTTCGTTTTGCTTCAAGGATAGGACTAAACAAGTCATTGAATTAGATGAGTATTTTCTTAAAGGGTGTGTGTATGTATAAAAATGATATTATTTTTAAACTTTTGGTTTGTATTTATTTGTTTATAAATGTGACTATATATTTAGTCAAACAAAAAAAGTATAAACTCAATCTTAAAAAATAATAATTGTGGATTACAAAAGTCTTCTAAAATTAAGTCACATAAATATATTGAAACCCTCAAGATGCTCTTTTATCTCTTCTGTCTCCTCCTCAACCCTACGTCGTCCTTGTCCTTGATTTTCCTGGGTCATCTTATAGGCATTCCATGGACGACGCGCTTTTTCCTTAACGTAACCCTGACACAGTTGTTCCTACACCAAGTCTGCTTCACATACCCAATATCACGTGATATACCCCTCTCCTTCGATTCAATTGCACGCATCTCCAGATTATGTTGGACTCCATGGAGGTTCTGCAATTCCTTTGACAGCGCATCACACCTCTCCAGCCATGGTGATGTCCATTCTTCGCTCGGGTTTTTGATAAAAATACGTTAAGGTTTTGGAAAACTTCCCCAACTGGTTTGCGATCTTCTTCATCCACGCACGAACAGCCACATTTCGACCATGGGGTTTTAAATTATGCAGATTCTCAATGGATTTCCTCTCCTACTCATGTCGTTCTCCCTCTCCCTTGCAATCTCATGCAAACCTGGTCTACGTCCATCGTGCAGACTCTCCAGCGTATAATTCAGTGCAGCCCACATCACAAGGGTTGTTATCTTCCACCTTGATGCATGAGAAACATGCTTCCATTCATGGGGTTCATTAAGCTTCCGATGCAAAGAAGCCCGATTAATGATTTATGTGATTCTGGTGTTAATATTGTGGGTAAGTCTTCTATGATGCAACATATTAATCATGTGGTTAATAAATTTGTTGATGATGTTACTCCAGTAACTGGCAACACTATTAAACAATCTTTTGCTAGTGTGTTGCATGGCAATGTACAATCATCGTTTGAACTAGTTAAAAAAGGAGATTTTTTTTTGTTTCTATCGATAAAAATCTTATCGACAATGGCTTCAGGAATTTTCGTTTTCTTTAATTGGTCATGTTCTTTTGAGTAAAGGATCCAAACATTGGCTTTTGTTTCCTTTACAAAAACGCCTAACTGAATGATGGGGCATCAAACATGATTGGAATTTAATTTCTCTGGGGAAGGATACTTTTGTCTGAAATTTTTGACTGATGTGGATCAAAATTGGGCTGCTCAGCGTTCCACCTGGCAAATTAATCTCGGTTCTATTAGTGTTTCGCCATGGTCACTAATTTTAATCCTTATAAGATTAATACATCCACTGCTAGTGTTTGGGTGCGTATCTTTGAGCCGAGCATTGAGTATTGGCATCCCAACATTATTATGGGGATTGCTAAGGCTATTGGGACCCCGATTCAGATTGATGAGAAGTCCCTGAACGGTTTGCTTGGGCATTTTGTTCGGGTCCTTGTGGATATTGATCTTGCCAAGCCTCTACAGGAGTATATTATGGTTGAACATGTGGGTCATTGTTCGTTTGTTTCTTTGAGTTATGAGAATTACAAAAATTTGCTCAAATTGTTGCATTACGGATCATAATATTGTTGCATGTCGTCGTATTTTGCCTTTTGTTCCTAAGGAGTCTCATGGTCGTGTCCCTTCATTCAAGAGAGGTAGATCATGTGTTCGTAAGGTACATAGACATGTTCATTTCTCTAAGGATAAGGGTAAGACTGTGGATAACTCGGTGGAAGAAACGGTCTCTACATTGCATGTTGGTTCACCTGCCAGTAAACGGTGGGCGGACTATGCCGAGGAAGTCCAACCTAGTGCTGAGGACCAACCTCCTACTCGGAATCTTTTGTTCGGTTCAACTTGATCCGGGGATGGACAATAACGGATTTGTGGCCATCAACAAAAAATCGTTGGTAATGGTAAACATACAGCTCTTCAAGCCTCAACAAAATATCTCTACTCGCAATCCGTTTGAGGCTCTACAGGAAAAAGATTGCAGTTCGGGTCTCATTGGAGAGAAGTATGCTAAAACGATTACAAATGATCACACCGTACCAATGACACAAGATAATCCACTAGCTATTCCAATGTTGTTGAATCAAGTTTGAATCTAAAAGAGAGTGATGAAACGACTTTGACTTCAGCTCATGATTCAACATCTCCAACATCAAGCTATTCTCTTAACTTTGATTTTCAAGTTGAAGCAGATAAATTGGAAGCTTTAAATGCCAATATAGGTGACTCTTCAACTACTCTGATTGTCTTTCACTCATGTGATTCCTCACAAACTATGGCGTTATGACAATTGCGGCTCGCGGATCCTGGACCGACATTCCACATGATGCATCAGACTATCAAGACGATACTCGAGCACGTGCTAACAAAACAAATGACAATATCATTCGAAAATCCTCGAGAAATGGATGCCCTTCATTTAAATTGCGACTTTAAGTTATTTTTGTTGTTTGTTTTTTCTGAAATTTAACATTGTTTTCACTTTGCTACCCGATCGGCTTATGATCAAGACTTTTCCTTTCTTTTTATATATTTTCATTTATTCAAAAAAAGTCTTCTAAATTATTAGAAGAATTATCCTTCATTTCAATTTATATTACACTTTGGTTCTGAATGCAAAAATTACTCGAAGCATAATCACGAATCATTACAAAGACGGAGCCAAAGGGATTGGTGGCGAGACGCCCCCTTCAATTTCAAAATTTTCCTAATTAATATAAGTATTTGTATATAAAAACATCAAATTTTATATTTGTGTTGCCTCCTAAAAATAAGACTTACATATTTATTTATTAGTTTCAAGAAAAATAAATATCGTCCCCCAAATTTTCATTTTCGGCTCCCCTACGAAAGTCAATATGTATAACGTATAAACATGTTCGTTAATGATACAGGACTTGAATTTGTATAGAGGAACTTTGACCGTAGAAGAACAAGAATATAAGCTTATTTTCGGACTATTAATTTAACTTGAATGTCACAATTTGGCTGTCAGAAATAGGGAGTAAACACTTGCAACTTTGTGAGATTATTTGTGTGATGTATTCTCAACTTATCCAAGCTTCTATTTATTGTGAGAATGGGTACGTTTTTTATGTTATTTATATATATATATAAATCAACCTTAAAAGAAAAAATAATTTTTCACATGTCATCACCTAATCAATTTGGTACACATGTCAAAATTTTAGTCTTCCAAATCCATGTGTCACCTTTATAGTTAGCCACATGTTAAACCATGTCACCAACTTATTTTGCCAATTATAAATTATAAATTCATTTATTATACTACTTACAATCAAATCAAATCGAATATCAATATACTACTTACATTTATGTATTTAACTAATCCTTAAATTTTAGCACATATATATTTGGCCAAAGCGTTTATGGAAAAACGCCCATAATGATAAAGACTATTCAATTGGCAAGATTATAATCAATTAGGCAAAATCAAGTTTGTAATCAATTACGCAAAGGCTTATCGGCAATTTTAATCTAATTAATTTTTAATCCAATCAAATATTTAATTGGAAAGATTGTAATCAATTAGGTAAAATCAAGTTTCTGTATTTTTCCAAATATAAATTTATTTACTATACTACTTACTATCAAATCAACCTCATATACTAAAATAGAAAATAAAGTTAACACATCATCACCCCATTAATCTTGACATGTGTCAACTCATCATTCTCCCAATTCCATGTGTCTACTTTATCATTATCCACGTGGGATTGCTATCTACAAATTAAAGGTGAATTGATAATATATTTTTGAATTTTTGAATTTAAAAGATTACAAATTTAAAAGATAATACCAACTTTAAGAGATAAGAAATAATCTAAATATCAAGGATTTATCTATGCTATTATTTTAAAATTACTATCTTTCAAAAATATATTTGGTTTATATGCATCTTTTAATTCCTGGTTTATGTTAACTCCAACGTATATTTCAAATTACTATTATTAAATCCAGGATTGACCCACTAGCTAATTATATTCAAATTAAATAAACAATTCAATCCAAATTTTAATCAAATTAAATAAGCTCATCATAGATATAAATGAGCCTATCCCAACAATTAAAATTAAAATTAACTAATTTATTCAATTATTGATATGAGGCCAGATAGTGATTATACCGCATGATCCTATCAATTATCTTTATTTTTCTCAACAAATTCGAGAAACACATCAAAAATTCTAACAATTAATATAAATTGGGGTTTGACATACATTTAAAAATATTATCTTTAAAAGATATATTTGGTTTATATGTACCTTTTAGTTTCTGATTCTTTGCTACTACGAGATTAAAATCTCAAATCTACAAGTAAAATATAAATACCAAAATAAAGGAATTTATCACAATATCAACTCTAAAAGAAAATTGGATAAATTATAATCCCAAATGTAAAGGATTTTATCACATCTCACGGTCAACTTTATGATGAGCTTATTGAGAGTTAAGAACAGATGGGGTTTGGAAATTCTTTGTTGTGACAAAGACGACACACTTGGAAATAGAACAAATAGTGTAGTTTACAAAGAAGTTTTTCAGAATCTGAAGTGAACTATTTGTATAATACTATTCTAATTTTTTATTTTATTTTTTTAATGATTCTAATTAGTATTTTGGATCTCATATAATTATTACAAATAAATTTGTGACACTAAAATTTTAATTTTGGATAAATTTCGTGTAACACACGGGTGTTATTATAGTATTAATTATAATAAAATCAGAAAATTTGATTGCATGAATAGATGGGTAACCCAATTAATGTTTTGGGCCAACACTACTTTTTAAAAGGCTTTTACAAATTACAGTGGTCGAATTGTTTGATGCTCAATGGGAATACCATATGAAAATATTATTTGGCCCAGTGGATTTTGCCCTTCAATGCATCAAAATCAAAAGTCATTTTTTCACCACGAAACGAAACTTGAATAATAATTAGGAAATTCCGCCACATTTTGGGATTTAATCTCACTATTTACGCCCTTTTCCCTTATTTACTCTTTGGTTGATTTTTTTGACTTTTTTACGCTCATGCATATTTTTTTGTTATTTTTACGATTTTTTTTTTCAATTTTTTGTTCATATATTGCTTTATATGTTATTTATGTTGTTTCAATGTTGTTTATATTTGTTTCGTGGTTGTTTCGATGTTTTAATACAACTTTTACTTATTTTTTACGCTCTTTTTTGTTCACGTGTTGTTTTATATATTGTTTCTGTGTTGTTTTCTATAGCATTTTTAATCTTGTTATAATATTTTTTTTATTTTTTCCATGCAGTTTTCAATGTTTAATGCAATTTTTACCTATTTTTAAACTATATTTATTGGTGTGGTGTTTTCTATATTATTTCTGTTATTTATGGGTTGTTTCTATGATACATTCTATATTTAAATGTATTATGTTTACTTATTTTTAAGTTCTTTTTGTTCCTGTGTTATTTTTTTATATTATTTTGAGATTATTTATATATATTTTTAATGTTGTTATGTTGTTTCTTGGTTGTTTTTATGTGTTTTTGACGTTTTCAACGCATTTGATCAAAAATTGAATTGTGTTTTTCTATACATATGTTGTTTCTATATTATTTTCAACGTGTTTTATTTTAATATGTGTTGTTTTATGTGTATATTTCTTGATTGTTTATAATATTTCGAGTATAAAATTGATTATTTAATGGGGGCAAAAAATTATTTTTTCACTAAAATTTATTAGATGAAACATGTTTGAAACATGTTCAAAATAACTATGAAACAACAATATAAAAAATTCGGAAAAATTGGTGGGAGCGTAAAAATATCCCAAAAAATAGGCGGGAGCGTACAAATATCCAGAAAAAAGACCGAGAACTTAAAGGTGTAGATTTTCTAGAATATTGGGTATTTTTGTCCTTATCCAATAATAATCCTACATTGGTTGCGAGCTGTCTAAAATTTTTGTCGTTACTCGTTAATTATCTTCTTTAAACATTAAAATTTCTGCCGGTTTCAGTGTTAAGATTTCCCTTTTTTTAAAAATTTATAATTTTTATTTTTTTTCCTTTTCTTTAAAAATTATAATTTATTTCTTTCCGACACTTTCAACAAAATGTGAAAATACAAGATATTTTTTTTAACTAGATTCAATCTAATATAAAACTGAAAAAGGGTGTTGTTGACAAGGAAGGAAGGTAGTGGGAAAGGAAGGAAAACTCTCAAGTAGGTGAAAAAAAATTCTGAGAATTTGCTGGGGGAGGGTAGGTTTGATGAAAGCTATTTTGAGGAGGAGTTCTGAATAAAAAACAAAGATCTGAGACAAATGTTATGGATACGGTGGAGGAAGCCAACCCTAAATGGCCCCAATGTCAATTATGAGAGCTTGTGTGTGGAACTGTAGAGGACTGGGAGGGCCCTCTACTCTTTCCCAGCTAAAGGAGTCTTGGAAACTCCACCTTTCGGATATTCTATTTTTGAGTGAAACAAAAAAGAAGTCAAACTTTGTAAGAACTGTTTGTAACCAGTTAAAGTTAGGGGATATATGACAAGTTTTGGACCTATTGGAAAGAGTGGTGGTTTACTTATTGCTTGGGCTGACAAGATTCATATCCACCAAATCATTGTGAACTCTTTTGCATTGAAGCTGAGGTTAGTAGTGAGAAGGAGAAAGACAAATTTTGGGTTGTTTTTATGTATGTTAGTACAAATGATAGAGAAAGAGCTCTGCAGTGGGATTTCCTAACTCATGCTAGAATTAAATGGGGTGATGGAGAAAAAAATGAGGTAGAACTAGACCTGCATGGAGTTTTGAGAGTTTTAAGAACACTAAATTCTTTCATGCAGTCACTAATCAAAGGAGATCTTCTAATGGAATCTCTCAGCTTGTCTCTGCAGATGGTGTGGTGTGTGCTTCTGATAAGGATATTGAGAAGGAGGTCATAAGTTTTTACTCTAAACTGTTTACCTCGATGCACTGACCACTCGTGCTCCAAGTCACTCCTGGGATCCCATAGTCCATCTCTCCGAGTGAATCAAAAGCTCATCCTTCCTATTTGTTCTTTGAAATCAAGAAAGCTCTGTTTGATCTTCACCTCATAAGGCTCTCGGCCCCGATGGTATGAATGTCTTTTTCTTTCAATTTTATTGGGAGCATATCCAAACTGATATCTGTAAAGTTGTGAGTAATTTCTTTAATTCTGGCAAAATGTTAAGAAGCATGAAACAAACTCTAATCACCCTTATCCCTAAATTTAAAACTCCCTCTTTCATTTCCCAAATCAGGCCTATTAGTCTTTGTAATGTGGTTTATAAGATTATCTTCAAGATCCTTACATCTAGACTTAAAAGTTGCTTACATCGGTCGTTGGAGAATATCACCGCATTTATCCCTGGTAGACGACTTATTGACAATGTTGTTATTGCCCATGAGTGTATTCACTTCCTTAATGTGCACAACCGGGAAAAAGGTTATATGGCTATTAAGTTAGATATGGCCAAATCCTATAATTGGGTGGAGTGAGATTGCATTAGGGGCACCATGAAAAGAATGGGATTTCATTCCAGATTTATAAATTGGATTTTTTCTTGCATTTCATCATCATCTTTCTCTTTCAACTTGAATGGTGAGGCCTGTGGCTACATCCATCCTTCAAGAGGGTTGAGACAAGGTGATCCTATCTCCCCCTATCTGTTCATCATTGTCTCTGAAATTTTCTCTAGTCTTATTACCTTGGCAGTGGTAATAGCTCTTTTCAGGGTCTAAAGTTGTGTAAAAATGGTCCTGTCATCACTCACCTTCTGTTTGCTAATGACTCTTTAATCTTTTGTGAGGCAAATGTTCCTGAAGCTAGAGTGTAGATAGATATCCTTGATAAGGACCATAAGATGTCTGGCCAATTAGTAAATTTTGATAAATCCTCAGTGTTTTTCAGTTCTGCAGTGGAAAAAGCTAATATTTGTAATATCTTGCATGGAATCAAAATGCAAAAGTCTTGTAGGTATCTGGGACTTTCCCTTGGACATTGGTAGGTCTAAGAAGGAAGTGTTTAATTATGCCCTGGATAATGTCAAAACAATAGTCCAAAACTGGAAGAGCTCATTCTTGTCGACAATCGGTAAGGATGTGTTAATTAGAGCATGATTTCTTCCCGTGTTTGTTATGTCTTGTTTTAAGTTGCATGTGGGTATCTATAAAGAGATAAACCAAAACACTTCCAATTTCTGGTGGGGTGTTTCGGTAATGACCCGCCTTCCAGATTGATGATTGCCCCCACAAAACAACACGAGTCTTTCGGTAGCGCTTTGTCCTCACTCACGCGCACCTTGAGAGCGACTTCCCAGGGGTCACCCATCATATAATTGCTCGGGCCAAGCACACTTAACTTCGAGTTTTTATATGATGAGCACGAGAAAAAGAAGATGCATCTTGTTGATATGAGTAGTGCCTATCAAATCTATTAAGCTCTCAATAATCTGTATAGTCACATATCTATACGTCTTTAATCTTCTCTTATTCGGGTGTATGATCAGTTCATTCATGTTCCCCTCCGCCTAGAAGCCCTGCCAGAGCCGCTCCTTATCCGTGCCTTCTTGCACCGGGCGATCACTCCCCACCCTCTTCCCCGGGTGTCACATGCCCACCGCCTTCCGTTTGGTTTGTCCCCGAACCACACCGTCTTAGGAGAGGTCCCGCTCTAATACCATCGGTAACGATCCACCTTCCAGATTGACGATCGCCCCCACAAACCAACACGAGTCTTTCCATCGCGCTTTGTCCTCACTCACGCGCACTCGGGAGAGCACTTTCCAGGGGGTAACCCATCATATAATTGCTGGGCCAAGCACGCTTAACTTCGTAGTTTTTATATGATGAGCACCTTAAAAGAAGATACATCTTATTGATATGAGTAGTGCTTTTATCAAATCTTTTAAGCTCTCTCAATCAGTATAGTCACATACCTACACAGCTCTCAGAATCTCCTCTTATTCGGGTGTAGGATCGGTTCATTCATGTTTCCTCCGCTAGAAGCTTGCCAGAGTCGCTCCTTGTCCGTGCCTTCTTGCACCGGGCGATCACTCCCGTCCTCTTCACCCCGGGCGTCACAGTTTACGAGGAGGGGGTAGGAAAATTCATTGGAAAGCCCGAGATCTACTTTCTATTCCTGCATTGGAAGGGGTTTAAATTTTCATGATTAAAAACTTTTCAACGAATCTTTGCTTACTAAGCAATTGTGGAGATTAATCTCTCAACCCAACTTGTTGATGTCTAAAGTCTTAAAAGTTAAATATTTTCCTAAAAGTGATCTTATTGATGTTCTTTGTTCCAAGTGGGGCCTCTTGGCTCTGGAAATGCTAGATGGAGGCAAGACATGTGATTTGTAAAGGGCTGAGGTTTGAGCTTGGTAATGGCAAGAGCATTCAGATCTGGCATCACCCTTGGCTTCCTCAACCTAATCACTTTGTTCCTAGAAATATGGCTCCCCTGGCCACCTGCCCTAAGCTAGTGTGTGAACTTTTTGGGGAGGATGGAACAACTTGGAATGATCAGCTTGTGTATCAGCTTTTCTCCTTGGAGGATACAAATCTTATCCTGCAGATCCCAGTTTCCAATCCAAGATATAAGGATAAACAGGTGTGGCACTTTGATTCTAAGGGGAAGTTCACAGTGAACTCAGCTTATCAGTGTTTGGTTAAGAATAAGTTGGCTTTAATGGATCATGCAGAAAGTAGTGGCTTCAGAGAAAAAAATCTGGTTGTGTGGGATTGTATTTGGAAGCTCAAGGTCCAACAAAAGCTGAAATTTTTTCTATGGAAATGCTGGCATGGGATTTTACTAGTAAAGACTAATGTTTCTAAGAAAGGTATCATACATGATACTATTTGCCAGCAATGTGGTATGGAAGAAGAGACAATTGGACACCTCTTTTTTGAGTGTGGGAGAGCTTTGACAGTGTGGAAGCTTGCACCAGTCACATGGGAAGGGCTGAACAAAAGAATCTGCACTTTTTTGATTGGTGGCACAATCTATGCTGCTTAGATGGAGGTGAAAAGAATATGTTTAGAATTGAGTTAACCACTTATATCTTTTGGTGGTTGTGGAAGACTCGAAACCTTTGGACATTTCAACAAATGTGGAAACCTAAGAGAGTCACAGTTAGTGCTGCTATTGCTGATTGGAACACCTATAGAGAGGTGAATGTGTAGTTGTTTTTATTGCTGGTTTTGTTTCTTTAGTAGTTTCCTGTTCTTTTTTTTCTTGCTGGTTTGTTTGGGGAGGAAGTAGGATTAGTGGATCGGTCTTCGATATTTTGTGTTTTTGCTAATGGTATTTTTGAAGGTTTTCCTAGTTCCTTGTGATCGGTGGGGATGTTGTTTTAAATGATCATCCCCCTTCTTTTGCTAGAGCTTGTTGTTGGGATCAAGATCGATGCTCGGGATATTTGTTCTCACAATTTAGTGGTGGCTTTTTGAGATGTATATAGCCTTTCGCATCATTTATATTCCTAATTTGATTGATTCTCCTTTTTGAAGTTGAGCATGTTCAAGTATGCTTGATCTTCCTTTGTGGTGAAGATTTTTCTTCTTTGAAATCTTTTGGTTTTGATTGAATATTGATGTAATTAAACCTTTGGGTTGTTCGTTCTATATATGAAATTGTTATCGTTTCAAGAAAAAAAGACAAAGCCGAACAATTAGCTCAATTATAAAAAAAATATGCAAATATATCGAAGAAAGAAACACTTGAACGGAAAGAATCCACACTAGATTACTCGGTGGTAGAGATGTCAATAACGGTCGGCCTATCCCTACCGCCCCTAGTCCTAAATGGCCATAGTCTTTAAGCTCTGAAGCCATAAGGGCTTGAAAAGTACAGTCCCATCCCTAGTCCTGCAGGCTAGACCCTATATTATTATTATTATTATTATTATTATTATTATTATTATTATTATTATTATTATTATTATTATTATTATTATTATTATTATTCCTTTTGATAACGTCATGCCCTTATAAATTTAACATTCCTAATCAAATCAAATACTAATATTCTAACAAAAAATTAAGTAACAATAAATCAGCTTTCTTCGAAATAAGTTTATGAATTAATAAATTAACATCAACAATCTAATATTCCAACAATCGAATCATTGATCATAATATAATGCTCATTCATCTTCATCAATTATATTTGCCAAGTTTAAATGATAATTGATAAATGAGATTAAAGATTAGATTTGGTAGTATTATAGGTATAAATTTAAATATAAATCTATAAAATAAAAAAAAAACTTTACTGAGAAGAAAGCTATGTCCAATTAAGGATAGGCTAAAAAGCCCCCATGTTATAAGAGCCTATGAAATATATGTTTGATAAATGGTTTTATCATGATTTTGATGATTTTGATTTTCCACCAAAACAATGGTTTTAAAGGTTGTCCAAATACTCCTAAATGATTTAAAAATGATTTTAATATTTTCCGGAGTATTTCTTCAAGTTTTATTTTCGACAAAATTGGACAACACATTTAATGATTTGAAAGATTTTGTTTTTATACCAAAACAATGTTTTTAAAGGTTGTCCAAATACTCCTAAATGATTTAAAATGGTTTTAATATTTTCTGTAGTATTTCCTCAAGTTTTACTTTAGATAAAATTGGACAACACTTTTAATGATTTTTTGTTTATATGTTTTTACTTCAAAACAAGGTTTCTAAATGTTGTATAAATACTCCCGATTGGTTTAAAATGTTTTTACAAATTTTTTGGAGTATTCCTTGAGGTTTATTTTCGTCATAAATCGGACAACATTGCATTTAGGAGTCGACCGGTCGCCGACCAAAGAGGCGACGTGCACTGGGAGCAAAACATCAAAACAGTAAACTTTGATCTTTCATTTTTTGGTCACAGAACCGGTTGCACATAGGTTCGACCTCGGCCGAGGTGCACTTCGACCGGCCGCCCTATGTAAATTTGCTTTGCTATATGTTCAAACTTCTATTTTCGTGCGATCGGCCGCCTCTATGCTTTGACAAAGAAAATTCTAACCGCAGGCAAGCAGACATCTTTTCCCTAAATTGTGGGATTGATTTCTAACAGCTATAATCTTGATTTTAACTGCAATTTTTTTGTAGAAATCAGATTCCAAGAGGAGCCTATCAAGTATCAATCATCTCCTATAAATAGAGGAAGATTTGAAGCACAACAATATGAGAGAAAACGACAACACAACAAGATACACTCAAGAATACACTTGTTCTTACATTGTCTTATTTCTTGTTGTAATTTGCCTAGCTATTCACTTCCACATTCTTGAGGTCTAGGCTATTCTTGATTACACTTGCACTCTATTGTATTATCAATTATCGAGTTGTAATCTTGAATTTGTGGTCGTCATTCAAACACAAGATATCATTGTGAGTGTTCTTGTGGTAAGAACACACTTGGGTGAACTAAGTGTTAGGTGCAAGAAGATTGTGGTAATCTTCTTGTTGAGGTGTTGAAGAGTGTGGTGATCTTCAAGGGTGAAGATTGTGGTAATCTTCACAAGTTGCCGTTTGGAGATTGTGGTAATCTTCAAGTGAGATTGTGGTAATCTCAAAGGTGGTGTTGAAGAAGAGTGTGGTGCTCTTCAAGGTGTTGGTGTAAGATTTTGTTGTAATAATTTTGGTAATTATTAATAAAATCTTTTTCTCTTTTGAAACCCATCCCGGATATCTTTGGGGTGGTAGAGCACGTAGTCCCTAGGTGGGGTGAAGCTCTATAAATCGACGTGTGCTATTTACATTCCGCACCTTTATTATTGTGTTTGAGCATTCGGTTTTAAAAAGAGGGTGAAATCGAAAAGATGGAGATAATCTATTCACTCCCCCCTCTAGATTATCGTAGCCGCTTGGACTTACAAGTGGTATCAGAGCCAAACTCTTTGGCAAGCTCGTTTCACATCGCGAGTGAAGAGAAACGATCGTCGGCTATTTAACGAAGCTCATCTATCCAAGCACCTCCACCACCAAGCCACCACTATTTGATTCCAAAAATTTTATATTTTGGAAAGAAAGAATGGAATGCTATTTACAAAGTTGCGGGTTCGATATTTGGAACACCGTCATCAATGGAGAATCCATTCCAACGAAGAATACACCACACACCTCTAAAGGCATTAAAGAGCTCAATAATGAAGAGAAGAGAATCATCTCTTTAAACGGTAAGGCTCTAAATATCTTGTATTGTTCACTTACTAATTTGGTATACGAACATATTGTAGGAATTCGACCGGCACATGAAGTATGGCAAAAATTAGAAGCCATCTATGGAGTATTTGCAAATGAAAGGAGTAAAACAAAAGCATCTACTTCTCAAAGGGATACAAGCCCAAATCTAAGGAACAAACCTCTTACAACTTCCAATTATGAAGAAGTTGAATATTGTTTTATGGGCATCGAAGAAAAACGAGGTATGTCTTAAACCCTCTACTTCCTATGATATTGTCATTCAAAATGATTATAGTGAGTTACAAAATGATTTTGATGAACTACAAAATGAATTCCAAGGCTTACTTATTAAATACAAAAATTTGAAAAAGGAATTCATTGTTTTGAAAAATGATAAGGATAGTTTATTTACTTCATATGAATCACTATCTTGTGCTCACACCACCACACTTGATAAGGTGAGAAACCTTGAGAAAGAAAATAGTACTCTTGTTGAAAATATTGATTGCATGAAAAAGGATTTATTAAAATCCAACTTGAGTATCAATAAAATGACCGATATTGTTGATTGTTGTAATGATTCGAAACTAGAACTTGTTCATAAGCCTAAGGGTGTCAATCACATAAAAAAGAATCAAGTCTCTAAGCACATTGGTCATTATGCTCCTAGAATTATTACATGCTTTTATTGCGGTAAAAAGGGTCATACGGTAAATACTTGTCGGGCTAGAAATAACTCTAATTATTGTTGGAGACCTAAAAGTCTCAAGACTAATCCCAAAGGACCCAAACACATGAGGGTACCACAAAACAATGTCATATTAGGTACTCGTCGAAATAATGATCGAAGAAAATTCATACCGCCAAGAAGGCATCAAATGACCGATTCATTTGATCAAAGAAGGAGAAACTATTTTCAATAAAGCCAATTTCCAAGAAGAGGATATAATCAAAAATGGAAAGAACACAATCCTTGGAAATGGCAAAGAAATCATCAACAAGATGATTTTCAAAGAAGAAGAGACCATCAACAATGGGAAGGACAAAAATTTTGGAGATGGAATAATTGGAGAGATTACCATCAACATGAGGATTTTAAAAAGGGGAGATATCATCAACAATGGGAACGACACAACCCATTGAAATGGCGTAATTGGCAACCCGTATCTCCCTAGTTAAATATGCATTTTATTTTGTTATTATGCATGTTTTTATTTGTATCTTAATTGCAAAATGACTTTTCTAGTATTTATTTTTTTTATTAAGGTCTTCAATATATATTTGTGCTTTTAAATTTTTTTTTGAAAAATAAGACCTTATATGATGTTTTTAAAACTCTTGTGCATTTTTGTAGACTAAAGTGTGTTATCATCTCCTATGGATTTTTATGGCATGAGCTTATTTGTGATATCTCTTAGCCTACACTTTTATCATTATGATTTGTGCTAGATTTGTTTTAAGAATTGTGTAGGATTTACATATTTTCACAAATGGCTATTTACATCATTATTGGTCAAGAAAGGCATAAACTATCGAGGAACGTTTACTTGTGTTAGTCTTACTCTTATACACTCGATATATGTTTTGCCATATGCCTATGTGCTTGTTTTTCTAAGTATTTTATACAAGTGCCATTAAGATGATTTTTTGGAGTTTTTGAAAGGCACTATTCGATTGCACATATTTGCTTTGTCAACTCTTGTTCAAATACTTCTTTTAAATGAGGTCTCAACTATATGCTATCGGATTTTCAAGATTCAAAAGAGACCTTTTATAGCTTTCTTAAGCTTATTTGAACTTGCATGATTTATTAGACTCTTGATGATATTCTAAATGCATAGTATGTGTTTTTGCTTCATGGTCTATATATATAGTGTCTATTTCTACTATGCTCTTATGCAAGATATTTTGTGATTGATGATTGAGGCATGCTTTTACACTTGGGCTATTTTTCTCTTGCTTATATAAGCGATGCCGTTAATGAGTTTGTTAAAGTTGTGTAGATGAGAAATGAAGTACTCCAAATTTTGTTACCTCAAAATATTTGGATGTAAATGTACTATTATGAACACCTTAGATCAATTGGATGCCCTATGATGATAGTAATGAAGAAGACAAAAAGGGTATTAGGAACAAACTCAATGACCAATGCAACATTGGTCGAACTAAGCGAAGTTAGTAGCCCGAAGGTATTTTCAAGAAGAAGGTAATTAATTTTGATATAACATTTTCACTCATAGCACATTTTGTAGCTATTTACTTGCCCATTCTTGTTTTAAGAAAATTTCAAGCTTTACCAAATGGATGTTAAATCCAAATTTCTAAATGGTTTTATTCTAGATGAAGTCTATATAAAACAACCTCCGGGGTTTAAAATTTTTCTAGGCCAAATGATTGTTTTTAAGGCCTTGTATGGTTTAAAACAAGTACCCCGTGTATGGTATGATAGACTTAGCTATTTTTGCTAAATGATTTTACAAAAGGTAAAGTTGATACTACTCTCTTGTTTGTGAAAAAGGCAAGATTGTTTAAACTTGTGCATATTTATGAGAATATTTTTGGTGCTACTAATAAATATTTGTGCAAGATATTTTTCTAAGTTGATACTAGGTGAACTCGAGATGAGCTTGATGGGGGAACTCAATTTATTGCTTGACTTCAAATTATTCAATGCCAAGAAGATGGTTATATTTCAAAAGAACTCTTGAAGGAGTTAGGCATTGAAGAAAGAAGAACTATCTCAACCTCTATGGCTAAAGATTGACAAAGGTTGAGAAAGGCATGTCGATCGACAAACAAATTCGAGGTATGTTTTCTTGTATTATTCCTATAGACTCGACATTCCATATGCCTTATGTCTATATGCTCGACTTCAAAAACTATCCCAACGAATCTCATTAAAGTACCATTAAAAGAAATTTTCAAATATTTGAAAGGCACTTCTTCTTATGACTTGTTGTATCCAAAGCTTTAAAATGTTCTTATTTTTCGGGATAACAAGTTTAGTATCTATTATACGGTTATTCGTATTCAAAATTTGTTCGTCATAATCGAACTAAACATATTGAGATTCGATATATTTTTTAGGGATTGTGATTTTTAACAAAAACTTGAGATGTGTTTAATTCCGTCTCAAGGATAACTCGCGGACTCTTTGATCGTTAATCCGAGTATTTTACCTCATTTCGAGCTTGATTATGACATAATGTATATTGAATGAGGTCTACGTTTGCATTTTGCACGTTTTAAAACTTAGGGGCGAAAAATCGGAATTCTGGATCAAAATCTAGATTTTGCAAATCAAACGAACAGTGGGCAACCAGGGTAGGGGCGCCACCGGTCGCCCACTCGCCGACGGTCGCCCTAAGGGATTTTTTGGTTAAAATGCTTCTGATTTCCAGACTTAGCCATTTTGGCTCTTTTGGTTCATTTTTCGTCCCCTTTGTCATTTTCACACACAATTCACTTCAAATGTGTTTTGTTGCATAAATTATATATCTTGGGGATTGTCTAGCTCGTTTATCATCATTGATGCTCATCTTTACCGATTGAATGGTACGATTTTCACTCTCTTTAGCTCAATTGGGTTGAACCTCGAGTTTGTGGCTTATATGTATTTTTCTTAATGCAATTCATATATTTTTGTGATGAGCTTATTGATAGTTGATGATTGACATTTGTTAAATTGCATTTGGTGATGAAAAACTTGGCTTGATTTCATTTACAAGGGCTATATATATCTTTCTCAATTTTTGACGCCCGCCAAGTGTTCGATAAAATGTTTCAATGAAAAATTCATCACCTACATGATTCTCTCGATTTCAAAAGTCTTATACAATTATAGAGATCATGTTTTACTTATCAAATAAGTTTTCATAAACCTCTACAAGTCGTATGATTTGACTTTTCCCTCCTATTTGGTTTATAAGCTTCAATGCTCAAATAGCTCGATACATCGGTTTAGTTGTGCTCTTTGATATGAATATATGATGTATTTATCGTGCTAACATTCTTTTTGATGATTCAAAAGGGGGAGAAACAGGTGGAGAAACAGGTTATAAGCTCTTTAGCTCATAAAAGCTAAGATATGCTTAACGAAAAGAAGTTTATAAGCTATGGCTTCATAAAGCCATAAGTTGTGGATCATATTTAGTCCACTTGGTGCATTTTAGTTATGTATGAATCATGGTCCATTGGTTATAGTATGGACTTATATATGTTTCTAACGATGCCTATTTGACAGGGGAGTTTTTAAGTTTTGATACTTAAGCTCTATATTGAAAAACTAAGCCTTTAGCTTTTGATTTAGTTGCTTCCTTATAACTCTTGTTGTGCATGTTGATAGGGGGAGCATTTGCTATATGTGTTTGAATATCTCTACTCCCATCCTTGTGTTTTTATTGCATGAAATGTTGTCGCTCACAACGGATAGTTCTTTTTAACTTAGGTAAAATTGTTTTGTTTTCAAAATCGACCTCGTTAAAATTGTTTTGGTTTGTAATCATCAAAAAGGGGGAGATTGTTTGATAAATGGTTTTATCATGATTTTGATGATTTTGATTTTCCACCAAAACAATGGTTTTAAAGGTTGTCCAAATACTCCTAAATGATTTAAAAATGATTTTAATATTTTAGGAGTATTTCTTCAAGTTTTATTTTTGACAAAATTGGACAACACATTTAATGATTTGAAAGATTTTGTTTTTATACCAAAACAATGTTTTTAAAGGTTGTCCAAATATTTCTAAATGATTTAAAATGGTTTTAATATTTTTAGGAGTATTTCCTCAAGTTTTACTTTAGATAAAATTGGACAACACTTCTAATGATTTTTTGTTTATATGTTTTTACTTCAAAACAAGGTTTCTAAATGTTGTCTAAATACTCCCGATTGGTTTAAAATGTTTTTACGAATTTTTGGAGTATTTCTTGAGGTTTATTTTCGTCATAAATCGGACAACATTGCATTTAGAGAGGTCGGCCAGGCCGACCAAAGAGACGACCGTGCACTGGGAGCAAAACATCGAAATGTAAACTTTGATCTTTCATTTTTTGGTCGGAACTGGTTGCACATAGGTTCGACCTGGTCGAGGTGCACTTCGACCGGTCGCCTGTAAATTTGCGGCTATATGTTTCAAACTTCTATTTCTGTGCGACCGGTCGCCCTATGATTTGACAATGACAAAATTCTAACCGTTGTGCACAGAGACAACTTTTCCCTAAATTGTGGGATTGATTTCTAACACTATAATCTTGATTTTAATTGCAATTTTTTGTAGAAATCGATTCCAAGAGGAGCCTATCAAGTATCAATCATCTCCTATAAATAGAGGAATATTTGAAGCACAACAATATGAGAGAAAACTACAACATAACAAGATACACTTGTTCTTACATTGTCTTATTTCTTGTTGTAATTTGCCTAGCTATTCACTTCCACATTCTTGAGGTCTAGGCTATTCTTGATTACACTTGCACTCTATTGTATTATCAATTATCGAGTTGTAATCTTGAATTTGTGGTCGTCATTCAAACACAAGATATACTTGTGAGTGTTCTTGTGGTAAGAACACACTTGGGTGAACTAAGTGTTAGGTGCAAGAAGATTGTGGTAATCTTCTTGTTGAGGTGTTGAAGAGTGTGGTGCTCTTCAAGGGTGAAGATTGTGGTAATCTTCACAAGGTGCCGTTTGGAGATTGTGGTAATCTTCAAGTGAGATTGTGGTAATCTCAAAGGTGGTGTTGAAGAAGAGTGTGGTGCTCTTCAAGGTGTTGGTGTAAGATTTTGTTGTAATAATTTTGGTAATTATTAATAAAATCTTTTTCTCTTTGAAACTCATCCGGATATCTTTGGGGTGGTAGAGCACGTAGTCCCTAGGTGGGGTGAAGCTCTATAAATCGACGTGTGCTATTTACATTCCACACCTTTATTATTGTGTTTGAGCATTCGGTTTTAAAAAGAGGGCGAAATCGAAAAGATGGAGATAATCTATTCATCCCCCCTCTAGATTATCGTAGCCGCTTGGACTTACAATATAGACTCAACCTTCAAATTCTTAGGGTTGGGCTAGGGTCTACCTAGTGATGTCAACGGGGCGGGATGGCGGAGCGATCCCCATCCCCGCCCCGCGTTTTGATTTTTTTTTTTTTTGCAAAAAATTAATAATTTTTAAATATTTAAAAATATATAAATTATATAAAAAAACTAATAAAACACTCATTATACAAAATAAGTAAAATATATTAAAGATTCTGTTATTTTATTATATTTAATATGAATATATGTATAATATTTTAAATATATATATACATATTTAATATTCAGTTCTCCATGGGGAACGGGGCGGGGAATAGGATCATCATCCCCGCCAATAGGCAGAAAAAAATCCTTGTCCCCGTCCCCACGGGTAAATTTTTGGGAATCCCCGCCCTATTCGGGGCGGTTCCCCGTGGGTAATGGGGATTCCCCGTCCCACTACCATCTCTAGGTCGACCCTTAGGATTGGACCCTTTTTGACATCTCTACTTAATGGGATTAGTGGTTAAAGATTTAATATTAATGGTTTAGACAAACAATGATCTTCTAGCAAAACTTGAAGGGTGGTCATCTGTCCTTTGTAGATTTTTGAATGGTGCTTCATCCCATCTCATTATCGCGATCATCAGTAAATTCATGTCAAGATTTTGGAGATCAACTGACTTTAAAGTATGACCAGCATCAGTGGAGTTAAATTGGGTGTCTACATTCGAAATCGCTAAGTCATCTGTGAAGTTTATTGTCATTTCATGGAAAAGTAACTTCGATGCTGCTTTATGGAACTGTTAATAGATAGAATTTGAGCGAGAGGTTCGACGATCCCATCCAGTTAACTGAGTTGAGCACATGAATAATCGTTTGAGCTTATTCGAACCTTTATATAAGACCAATGCTCGCTGAGCAAAGGCATCCAAAGGATTTTTCTGCCTAAGACTCTCCATTTTGGCATCAATGGATGAAGTGTAGAATGTAGCACCATCAACCACATAATGAATCGTATGAGGATCTTAAATATCACTAATTCAGAACCAATGACATTAGGTTAAACTTTCCGAGTAATAGTGTATGGTTTTGATTGAGATACTACTGTTTCCATTGAAAAAGAAAGAGCACCATTGTTACGAGTTAATGAATCTGAGGGAATTTGTCCTTCTGGCTTATCATGTTGTTCATCTTGACTGTTATCGCCTAGCACCTCAAAAATATTGGAGGTAGTAATGCAAACAGTTGATGGATTTGAATTGTGATGAAATGTTACAATGAATCAGATTATGAATTGGAGGAGGAACTTGATTTCCACGGTAGTATGAATAGGAAAAACAGAACACATATTGTTATAACTTATAACTGAAAATTAATCAAACTAATATTCAACATTGAGAAATAAAATTTACCTTACTTATTTGTTGAGTCACTCATATGAAGGCAAAGTTCATTTACAGTTAACTTATGATCATTTTCACAAAGGGAAGGAAATCTTTGGGTCGAATGCCCATTATGAAAATTCTCTCTCAATTCGTCTCCCTCCATCGATGCATCAATGGCCGCCATACCTTCATCTGAGCTTTGTTTGTTTTCCCCTCAGTTACATTTTGCATTAGAGATCTACCATGGATTTGCAATTGCAGGCGACAAACTCTGAATTGGATGATCCTCCACCGCTCTCTATTGTTGAATTCCCCCCGATTTCATCTTCGTGCCAAAAATCTCCGAACATTGAACTGCCCTCAATTTCTCCTCACATCTGTAGCATCGGGCGCAATGCGATCTCTGCCCTGAATTCTCCACCACACAGTCTAACGACTAATTCTCAAACTCTAAATCCTCCAATAAAAGCTTCCGCTAATGAAACATCTCACCCAAGCATCACAAAATCGTTCATTGATGTGGTTGCTAAATCCTCTCCCGCATCCAATACTAATACTTCTTTTGCTGATTGTGCTCAAGCAGGCCTAGGCACATTAATCCAGAGGATGATAAACAAATTCTCAGTTTCACGGAAGTGGAATCAGCTGCGTTGGCTCAGAAATGGGAATTAACACTAGTTGGTAAATTCTCTCAAGGCCTCACTGATATGAAGTATCTCAGGTCTTTCATAGATAATTTGAAATTGTATGGATCTGTGGAAATTCGTACTTAATTTGAGACATGTGTTGTTTAATTTTTCCTTGCATGCTGATTTTGCTAAAGTTTGGTTGCGTCCTGTTTGGCATGTGAATGGTCTACCTATGAGTATGTTCAAATGGAGTCCTCAGTTTTGTGTCAAATGTGAGTCAACTATCTTACCTGTTTGGATTAATTTGCCTGGTCTTCCTATCCATTTGTTCGATAAACTGGCTCTATTTAGCATAGCCAAACTCATCGGACAACCTATCCAAATGGATATGGCTACTGCTTCCCTCACTAAACTTTCTCTAGCTCGGGTGTGTGTTGGTTTAGATCTTTCTATGCCTCTTAAAGAGTCTGTGCTTATCAGAATAGGTTCAGAAATTCGTGAACAAAAAGTTGTATATGAAAAGGTCCCCAAATTCTGTACGGGGTGTTTTCATGCTGGCCATGATGTCAGCCAATGCTATACTATAGGAAATGCCCCTAGACCTACTAAACAACCTCCTCCTGAAATTACACCTCCTATTCAGTCTCCCATACAGGCTAATGTCCGTACTGGGTCCACCCTACTGGTTTTACTGGGCTTTATAATCTTCATCATAAGCTTATCAGGGTTAAGCAAAAGTTAAATTGGTGGAATAAGCATGTTTTTGGGAATATCTTTAATAATCTTAGCAAGGTTGAAGATAAAGTTCTGATTTCTGAAAGAACTTATGATGCTAGTCCTACTGCTGAACATCTTTCCTCTCTTCATTTAGCTATTGCTGAACTTGTTTTAGCTACTAAAATTGAAGAGGGTTATTGGCATCAAAAATCTGCTTGTAAGTGGATTGTTGAGGGTGAGAGAAACACGAGTTACTTTCATAACGGTTAAATGTAGAGAGAACAAAAGCCAGAATACACCACATTGTGGATAATGGTGTTACTCTTACTTCTGATATGGATATTCAGAGATCTTGTGTGAATTACTTTTCTCAAATCATGTCTAATGATGCCAGTTTCCCCTCTTTTGCTTGCCCTTTTCCTATGCCTCATCTCCCTGCTTCAGTGGATTTGGAAAAGCTATGTGCTCTCCCCACTGAAGAGGAGGTTAAGAAGGTTGTTTTCACCATTTGCCCCAATAGCTCTGCTGGCCCGGATGGCTTTTCTAGCCATTTTTACCAAACTTGTTGGCACATTATTAAAGATGATCTCATCTCTGTTGTTCATGACTTCTTCAGGGGGACTCCTCTTCCTAAATGCTATACTTCCACTTCCATTGTTTTGATCCCCAAAAAATCTAATCCCTCTAGCTGGAGTGAGTACAGACCTATTAGTCTGTGCAATGTGTCAAACAAGATTTTGACTAAAATCCTAAATAACAGGCTTGCTGAAGTTCTCCCTTCTCTCATTTCCCCCAGTCAAAGTGGTTTTCTTAAGAATAGACTTATTTGTGACAACATTATGCTGGCTCAGGAGCTCATTCACTCTATTTCTGCCAAGCATGAACCCAGAAATGTTGTTTTTAAGCTTGATATGGCTAAGGCTTACGATAGAGTCCAATGGCCTTTTTTGAGATGGATGTTAGATTGCATGGGCTTTCCTGCTATGTGGTTAAACTTGATTCAGAATGCTATAGCTAACTGTTGGTTCTCTGTTCTTGTGAATGGTTATTCTTGTGGCTTTTTTAAATCTGAGAGAGGCCTCAGGCAAGGAGACCCCCTCTCACCCTCTCATTTCATATTAGCAGCTGAATTTCTTTTCTCTGGCCTGGACTCTTTGTTTCAGCATCATCCTGATATGTACTATTACTCCCAGGGGGTATCCCCATCTCTCATCTGTCATATGCAGATGACATCATGATTTTCTCTAATGACAGTGCTAAGTCTCTTCAGAGTCTTACTGATTTCTTAGATCTCTATTGTGAGATTTCAGGGCAGGCTATTAATAAGCACAAGAGTTACTTTGTGGTTGATAAAAATCTTCCTCAGCAGAGGATTGATAGAATCTCTACTCTTACTCAATTTTCTAACCAATCCCTCCCTATCACTTATCTTGGTGCCCCCTTGTACAAAGGGCACAAGCAGAGTCAACTTTTTCTCCCCCTGAATGCTAAAATGCAAGCTAAAGTTCAAGGTTGGGCCTGGAGATTTTTATCTTATGGGGGTAGACTGATGCTTATTAAAAGCACCCTTAGTTCTATGTTTCTTCACCTCATTCAGGTGCTTAAACCTCCAAAGTTCATTGTTCACAAACTTGAACAAATTTGTGCTAGGTTTTTCTGGGGTAGTACTACGAATTCTAAAAGAATTAATTGGGTGGCTTGGAGCAAAGTCTGTACTCCTATTGAGAATGGGGGTCTAGGCTTGAAGTCTTTCTCTCAGCTTGTCACAGCTTTTACTATGAAGCTTTGGTGGAGGCTTAGAGAGAAATCCTCTCTGTGGGCCAACTTTATGCATGCTAAGTATGTAGGAGGGATGCCTATTTGTAAGGCTCCTATCTCTCCTGTGGATAGTCTTGGCTGGAAAAGACTGTGCAAGATTAGGCCCTTGATGAATAACAATATCATTTGGGACATTGGGGATGGTTCTATCAGTTTTTGGCATGATGTGTGGTATGATGATACTCCTTTGTATGATACTATTCCCTGCAATAAAGATGGTATGGATAACATTGTTGTTAATTACTTTTTGTCTAATGGTAACTGGGATCTTGAGAGACTTCAAATCATTGTAGGCCATGAGTGGGCTGATAAACTGTGTCAAATTCCCTTGTCTGATACAAAAGCTGATTCCATGAAGTGGAAGTTGTCCACTAGTGGCAAATTTTCTGTCTCTTCTGCTTATAATACCATCTCTCCTGATATTAATCCTTTACCCATGTTTTCCAAGTTTTGGAACAAGTGTTTACCTCCTTCAGCATCTATATTTTTATGGAGGCTCATCCAAAGCAGAGTCCCTGTGGACCAGCAATTACAAAACAAGAAGATTTCTCTTGCCTCTAAATGTGTCTGTTGCCCCCATTCCCCCACTACTGATACTATCCCCCACCTCTTTCTTCATAATGCTCAGGTTTTAAAAGTATAGCACCATTTTGCATCTTGGATGAGATGTACACCTCCACACACTGAGCACTTACATATTTTCCTCTCCTTTTGGCACAATTTCACACCATTTGCACACAGAGCACGTGTTTTTTTTTCTCATCCCATGTCTTAGTCTTTGGTTTATCTAGAAAGTAAGGAATCAATGCAGGCATGATAATGTTAAGTTTTCTCATTTCAGCATCATTAGGCAAGTTGAGAATCATCTTCATTTTCTTTCGAAAGCAAAAATTTTTCAGGCTTAGATGTGGAAGGGATGTTATGACACTGCTATTGGTTATGGTTTACACTTCAAGACTCCACTCAGAAACTACCATCTTCCTGTTTTATGGAAACTTCCCCAGCAACCATGGATGAAACTAAACATAGATGTTGCTGTCAAAAATACCATGGGTGTAGCAGGAATTAGGGGGGTCCTTAATGATCACCTAGGAAACATCAGATGGACATTTGCGGCTAGGATACAAGTGTGTGACCCTCTGCAAGCTGAATGTGCAGCACTGGCTATGGCTCTATCTTTCACTTAAGTTCAACACACTGGCTACCTTCGGATTGAAACAGACTCACTGACCTTATGCTCTATCATTTCTAACAGACTACCTGGTCCTTGGAATTGTAGATATCACCTGGTTTACATCAAAAATTACTTGTATAAAGATTCTTTTAGAATTTCTCACATTTTTAGAGAAGGTAACAAGGTGGCAGATTTCCTTGCTACCATGGGGTGCAACATGCAATCTATTGAAGAGTTTTCTGCTTCTCAGCTCCCAATAGAAGTTAGATGGCTTGCGCGAATTGATCAATTCCAACTGCCATCTTTTAGGATAGTGAGAAGGATAGAATAATGTTGAGTTGTATCTCTTTTATTTTCTTGTAAACATTTCTCTATTATAATCAATAGGTTGGGGATGTGACCTTAATCCCTCATCCCACATTGGGATGTTTTATGCAAAAAAAAAAATGATCATTTTCGCATCACTCAAAAAGTTATTTATAAATTGTAAAGCAAAATACAAAAAAATAATATATATATATATATATATGATTGTGTGTGTCTATATCAACTCTATATACCAAAAGAATAAATAAATATGACACATGTCATTACCTCACTAATTTTGGACATGTATCAACTTCTTATTCTCCCAATTCCACATGGCGGCTCCACATTTATCAATGTGGTCGTGGGTTCGATTCCCACAAACGACACCAATTAGTTCAACCACAAATCTTCACTCCCAGTCTTAGCCGAGCTCCGTAGTCAACGCTAGGTTTTCTCCGGCATACCTCCTCCGACAATCAAGTCAGCTTCTCAGAGAAAAGAGAGTAAATATAGCATATAAGTAAAATGTGTAGAGCATTATGTAACCCATACCTATTGAAGGAATATTTATAGGGAAATTAGGGTAGGGGTTCCATGATTCCCATATCTGTTGAAGGGATATTTATATGGTAATTAGGGATAGGGTTTCCATGATTCCCGAAAACGGTTACAAAGAATATATGGTTTGTTACGCTGGTTTATGTCATAGATTTATTATCAAATCTTATCCATTAAAATATCTCGAGGTGAGTTTATGGTACAAGCCAAGCTCTCCATCTTTAGTGTGACCAACCTCAGCTAAAAAGTCCCGATCCGACGAACCTCTTTGAGAACTTATTTTGGGAGAGCTTGGATCAAGCCTACGAGCTCGGTTTCCTTATCAGAGATCAGTTCGGCTTATATTGTGCTGAATCAATAACAAATAATCAAAAAATCAAGGATTTTATCTATACTATCTTTTAAATTTGTTATCTTTTAAATTATTATATTATATTTATATTATACGTATCGAATGAAATGCAGGAAACAAGCAAGAAAGAAAAGAAAATAGAAAATAATTGCCACATATTTCTTTCTTCAATTTTCTAGATACTCTTCTAAATTTTATAATTATTACAAATAAATTTGTGACAATAAATTTTATCTTTAGACAAATCTTGTCTGTTTATAATTATATATAAACATATAAATTCAATATTAAGAGGAGAGGCTGCAGAGCCAATTTCGCGGGTGGATTGGCTGGCTTCGTCTGTTTATATAAATAAATTGAGAAGTATGCACAAATATTCTCACAAAGAGCAAGCCAAGTCCAATGGACGATTGTCTTTTGGTAGCTTGTGAGTGTGACATGTTGGCTATCTGCACGATTGGACCACCTCACCACCCCCTTTTCAAAATCTGGAGATGGGAATCTACAAATTGAAAATTTTCTCTGGTTGGCTAACAAGTAACATCTGATTGATAAATAAATAAAACAAATATGCTAATATACAACTTATTAATCTTCACAAAATAAATATATGTAAATGTGAAGATGTTTAAATTTTGTAGTATAGTGAAAAACCATATCACAATATAGAATATATATAGTAATATGGTATCACTCCAATTGATAACATAAAAATTGCTACATTACAAAAAGTCATTAGGGTGTTGGGGTTAGCCCGACAAAAACTCTCAAGCACTCGAATCAGTTCGAAAATAAGTAAGAATAAGTGCGATAACTTGTATGCTAAAGATTGTTGAGAAATTGCATCCCTTTCAACAATGAAGATTGAAGGTATTTATAGATAAATAGGTGAATATTGATGAGTTTTTTGTCCGTAAGGCCTTCACTAGCTTCATTTTGTTGGCCTTAATTTAATCCAAATTTTTTAGGTTTATTTGAATTATAGCCCATGATATTGCAAATCAATATTTTACAAATTTAAAAATGCGAAAAAAAATGAAGAGGATTATAAGAAAAAATGATTTAAAAAGAAAACACTATACATAAGAAAATTACACTTATTTGAATTGCAACAAGTACTTGAGCAAGATCAAATCAGACACATCAAATCCCATTTCACAAAACCCCCAAACCACTTAAAAACAAATCAACCAAATTCATCCACCAAATTAAATAATCAAACAGCGATATTATACCGAATGTGCCTAAGAAGCACGGGGACCACCACATCCGGCGAGCTCAGCTGCGGCAGGTGGCCGTCGGTGGCCATGACCTCGACGATGGACTCGCCGCCGAGGTTCTGGTGGAGATACTCGGAAACCACCACCGGCACGGCCAGGTCCTTCATGCTCTGGATTATGTGGCACGGGATAGTCACGTGGCCCAAAAGAGGTCTAATGTCACTGTAAAATATGGTTTGTGCCACGCTCAATGCTATGTCGGGCCTCATGTTGAAAAGTGTCCGACTGAATTCTTGGACCGCCACTGATTCCATGTCGCCGCCCACTGCTAGTGGGGCAAATCCAGAACACCAGGCCTTGTAGTTGGATTTCATGGCGTCGAATAGTTGTACGAGGTCGTCTTGTTCGAATCCTCCGTAGTAATTTGGGTCGTTCAAGTACCTTAATCGGAAGTCAAGCAAGACATGTTATTACAAAAATATCTCTGAAGTTTAATTTAATTACAAAAAAACCCTGTTATCTTCAAAATTAGAAATACAGCCTTAAGGCCTTTAACAATTTACAAATTACACTCTTATGAAGGGGTATTTGTTAGGTAAAAGTAAACTTGAATGACATGCTTGTAGCACTTTAAAAATAACAGTTTTTTTTTTGTAATTTGACTAAATTTCCGGGATAATTTTTGTAATTATCCATGAAAATTCAATTCAAAAGTTTAAAGCTGCAACTGGATGGAATGATTTAGATTTGAGAGGAGCGTCTATGAAAATAATTTCAAATAATTTCATATAAGATGAATTATAAATCATGAGTTTATAGTTTAAGTGGTATCGCTCACCCTTTTTAAGGGTATTGACCGGGGTTCGAACCCAGTATCTTTCAGTTTCTTTGAGATTTATCACATCCCCTCCAACCAGTACTCCAAACATATTAAAAAAATATAAGATGAATTATAAATCCATCATAATGACCCAAAAAATAGCTCAAATAGAAGCTAAAGATTTAAATTTCATTAAATTATTAATAGAAAAATTGTTCCATCAAAAATTTGAGTATGTTAAAGTTCTTGTATATTGAATTATTCCACAATTAGTTTCTAGAACACAACTATATGGTTTTGGCGTTACGCTTTTAGTCTTTTTACTGGAATATAAAATAAAATATTGCAGGCCACAAACACCAACAACAAAAAGGGAGCAAAAAAAACAGTAAAAACTGCCAATAGGAGTTAGGTGTAAAAAAAAAGTAATTTACTACTCAATTCCGTACCATAACCGGGAATCTAATGATTATACAAATAGAATCAACAACACAAAAAAAGTCGCAAGTAGTTCCAATTGTTATTCTTTATTCCTCAATCAAAATCGTGAATTATTGAAAGCCTTTGTCCCAAAAACAGTTCCTACCATAATTCTAATGAAAAAGACTCCTTCAACAGTAAAAAAACTCATACATATATAATTAAGGATCCTTACAAAATAAACCCTGAGGTTCATGCTAATTACATAAAAAACCCTAACTTTTTGGAAATTACAGAAACCCTTTAAGTTTGACCCCTCTTATATATCCCTTTCAAATGCTCCCCTTACATTTACTTTCTTAAATTTAAGACACAATCAAACCTTAACCGGTTATTCGTAATTTTAAAAAATCTCTTGTTTTTTTTTAATTAGCCAAAACCTTAGGGCCCTTTTTGTAATACAGTTTAATTAACTCTACAGTAAAAATACTAACCTCGGAGAAGCAGAAATGGTGACAATTTTCGTGAAAAGATCTGGCCGTGTAATCGAAGCTATAACACCAATCATAGCCGAAACAGAATGGCCAACATATATACAAGAATTGATCTGAAGTTCCTCTAAAATTGCTATTACATCATAGGCATACCCTTCCAGGGTCGTATATCTCTCGAAATCAAAATAATCCGGGTTAGTGGTACCCGCGCCCATATTATCATACAACACGACCCGATATTCATCAACCAGATGTGGCACAAGGTGTTTCCAAACGGATTGGTCCGTGCCGAACCCGTGGGCTAGGACTATGGTCTGTAAACCGGACCCGACGACCCGAACGTTGTGAGCTTCTTCAGCAATTCCCATGATTTTTTTTTTTGTTTTGTGGAAATTAATTTGTGATGTGTTTGTGGGGGATATATGGAAAATGCGTGGACTCTTGTGGTGGTTTTTGTAGGCCGAATTTGGAATATGACATGAGAGAAGCTAACAGGGATGACGAGAACCACATGTGTTGTTGATAATATTGTTGATGAATATTGATTTGTCATTTTCTTTGGACAGATTTTTTAATATAGTTGTGATGTTATTTTTTTTTTTTTGGGGGAGGTACAATAATGTGATGTTGTTAATTAATAGGGTGACAGGTACTTGTTAACTGCTTTTTTATTGCTTGTATGAATTGGTACTGTGTGATGTTCATGTGATATGATCTATCCATGGCTAATTAACAGTAGTTATTCTTTTCTGTTGATGAAATTTTGGTGATTAATATTACAAGCTTTGATAGATTTCAAACCTTTTTTTGTTTATACTAGCAGAAGTATTTAGCGTTGGTGAATATTAAAGTTAATAAATGGATACCTTCAATTTACCAAAAAAAAAAAAAAAAAGAAAGAAAAAGAAGTATGGAAGAAGAAGAATATATAGGGTGTAACTTACAGACTGGTTCACTTTTTGTTCCGCTCTTTTATATTTATGTAGAGAATAATGGGAAAATATTATTTTGAAAAACGAGAATGGAAATTACGAATGTGTTTGGATATAAAATAGAAATTTGATAATGATAGTTGAAGTGATGATTATTATAGTAAAATAGCGATTGAATGTGATTGGTGATCACAAAATAACACAGAGTGAATGGTGTATTTATGATATAATTGTGTAATGATGATCGTTAATGTGAGTTTTTTTTTTAGTAAAAATATAATTGGATATGATTAATGATTAATGATTAATAAACAAAGAACGAGTGAACTGAGCAATGTGTTTATTGAAAATTCCACAAAAAAATCACGAGTTGGGCCAATTTTTTTTGAGTGAATTGCAAAATTCGTATCCCTATGTGATTGAGATTTTCTTTTCCTATTTCATTTTTATTTGATAATGTCACGTGTATTGTGTACAAAATGATGTCATAATTATACACGTGTTATTCAGGATTCCTTATTTCCTATTCCACTCCTATTCCATTGCATTGGATGAAATACACGTGTACATAATGATGTCACGTGATGTCATAATTGTACACATGTCTTTCATCCAACATATGGAATAGGGAGTGGAATAGGGAAAGTGGAATAGGATGCTCCATATCAGATTATTTGTGATACGACAGCTTGCATTTCTACAGTGAATCACTTGGAACCAGTTACTTTGTAACATAGCGAAATATTAAAATGTAATACAGCTGAAAAATATCTTCGGCAAGGGATAAAACCAGGCTTGCAAATCTCACGGGTCACATGCTATCAAGTATTAAGAGATTCAATTGTCAAACTTCCAACACAGACGATTGGACGAACACCGACATTCCGACAATAGAAACTATTAAAGCCCAACACATATTTATGGGCCAGTAATTGGGCCAGAGACATTCGTGTAATGTTGTGGTACATAGTGGGCCAATCAGAAACCCATTATTACTTTGGAGTTTAGATGAAGTGAAGATTGACGGAAACACATAGGCCTACCAGCAAGTGGGCGACCCATCTTCCTATTTTTTCCCCTTAAGAAATGATTTTATTCTTTTTCTTATTACTAAACATGAAAGTATTCATGTATTTTTATGCAAATGTCAAAATCCACTTTAAACAGGGTTATAGCCAGCCAATTTCGGTTATCCCTAACCCAATTATTTTTCCATAGCTCAACTATTTTTTTTTCATTTAAAAACCCATATAGTTGTTTTTATTTTTTCTCATAGAAAATTGGGATAAAATTTATTTTGGGTGCGCGGGGCAAGGGAGGCCCCTTGGATCCGCCCATGACTTTAAATGCAGCTCAATTTTGACATAGATGGCTAGATGCTCTTTTCTTTTTCTGTTGTGATGTGAATATGTGATCTTCGATTGTCCAAAGCGTTGGCATATGTCAAAATCAATACATGGAATTCACACAAGTTCATCCTAAAAGCACTCGAGTGCAACATAATAAAGATAATTAGTGCTCTCATTTTATCTACTTTTACTTGTTCTAAACGATTTTATTTTTTTCTTTCCTACTAGGTCAATCCATATTTATACCTGTTTTTTTCTCGATTTATATCTATTTTTCCTCTTTGAATTTTTAATTACTGGTCAAGCCACAATTGAGGATTTAGAAGGTTAGTTTGAGGTCTACCCAACCCATCTATGTTAGGTGTAATTTAAATACAAATTCAGATTGACTCTTTAATTATGGGGATGTGGATAGATCGGGTTCGTTTGGACCCGACACCTCACCCAAGGGCATAGACAGAGAGAAAACTTGGCCCTGCCTCTGCCCCATTATTGTACTTTTTTATTTCATTTTATTAAAAAATAAGTTATTGTTTATATAATATTTGTTTGAATTTATTCGGTCCACCTTATTTTCGTGTACCGGCCCACCTCACTTTTGTGGGATTGTTATGCCATTGGCCCCACTCGCTAAGACTTGTAATACTTTATACATACAAGTTTGTAGTGATTATCAGCAAGGGCGGAGCCAGGACGCTTTACCAGGGTGGGCCGAATAGAAAATCCAAGAAAAATTAATACAAATTATAACTAATTTTTTTTTTAAAAAAAAATCCTCACTAATTTTTTTTTTTAAAAACAAATGGGCTGGGCCAGGGCCCAGACTGGCCCAGCCCTGTCTCCGCCATTTATCAGAATGTTACAAGAGTAGCTGAAACACATAATACTATATACGCACAAGTTTGTAATGATATTTACAAATCCCATAAGGATTCACTCTAGAGTTTATAGCGTACTTTGTTAAATATAGTATACTAGTATTATGATTCCTTATTAAGTTTTAGTCTTTTTATGGCTAAGATTTCTAGTTATTTTAAGGTTATGTTTTCTAGTCGCCTATATAAGTTTGTTAGAGTAATTAAATATTAAATGACTCACCTCTCTAATAACTTAAACTTTTAGATGATGTGATCATTCAACATATATGATATCAGAGTTAGGCCAAACGAAAGGTCCTAAGTTCAAATCTCACCATCACCAATAAAAATATTCCACATGCCGGGTTTCATTTTTTAGATAAAGTGATCAATATTCAACAAAGTCTCTCTCTTTCTCTATTTTGTAATTAGTTTTTGGGTTTTTGCATTAATTAATAAGTCTTTGTTTTTTTTTCAATATATATGAATTCTTTGATTTCAATTTGGTATCATGAGCCAAAAATTTTAATCTTAGCCATAGTTTTCTCGGATCAAACTATTGCGGTGGAGAATTGAAGAAGGAATGGGATAATAGAGTTAGTCATTAGTGTTCCTATATATATACTGAAAATATACACCAAGTGAAATATTAGTATTTCAAGAGTGCGGGTTTCCAAATTTGCATAAAAAATGAGAATATGTTTGTTGGGAGCAATTATGCCTGTTTTCCTTTAGAGTGAAGGGAATTTGGAGCGGGAGGTTGTGGTCGACGTGGAAAATCTGCTGAGACAAATACGAGGTCTCAATGGGTATTGGAGAAGGCTGTTGGAGGAGGGTTATCTCAATTTAGGTAAGAAGGGTTTATTTAGAAATTGGAAGTTGGAAGAGGAATTATTTTTTCTTTGTAGTAGGAGGAGGTTATTTAGGCTAAGAAATATAAGAGAGTTTTTGGTGGAGAAATATTTGCTTGTATTGATTCTTCTCAAATTTTGGCTTGTTACAAAATGATCAAGACACCCCTATTTATACTAGTACAACTTCCTAACCAATGGCTAGGATTTATTTGATCTAATGGCTATAATTCATCTACTAGAATCATCCTCCAAAATATCTACTTTGCTAGAATATTCTACAAGCTTTCTTACCAATAATATCTAAGATATTTTTCCAAGACACTTCTAGACAAATTCTAGAACTTGGGCCATTTGGGCTTGGATCTTATTTTATCTTTTAATTCAAATATTTATTTTCAAGCCCAATATTAATTGGACCAAAATCAAGTTTAAAATCCAACACCCCCCCTTAAACTTGATTTGTCATTCCGAGAAAACTTCTAAGTCGTATGAAGTCTTCATGCTTGAGTGGTTTGGTGAAAATGTCCGCAATTTGATATTGAGACTTCACATACTCCACTTGTACGTCCTTTCTTGATATGCATTCTCTTATGTAGTGGTAACAAGTGTCAATGTGCTTGCTTCGATCATGAAACACCGGATTCTTTGCCAATGCCATAGCTGACTTATTATCGACACAAATCTTAGTTGGATCTTCTTGTGTCATTCCAGTTCCTTCAACAAGTTTCTTAGCCAAACCGCATGGCAAACACAAGTCGTCGCAGACTACGTACTCGGCTTCACAGGTTGAGAGAGTGACTATCGGCTGCTTCTTTGACATCCAAGTGAATGCGGTATCTCCCATGAAGAACACAAAACCAGTAGTACTTTTTCGATCATCCACATCTCCAGACCAATCGCTATCACTATAGCCAACAAGTTTATAATCATTAGTTGTTGAATAAAATAAGCCGTAATTGATCGTACCTTTGAGATAGCGAAGAATCCTTTTAATGACGCCTTCATGTGAGTAGTGGTTGGATTTTCTATGTATCGACTTATTAGACCGGTGGCATAGAGAATGTCGGGTCTTGTGCACGTCAAATACCGCAAACTTCCAACCAAACTTTTGTACAATGTCGGGTCCACTTTTTCTTCTCCATCATACTTTGATAGCTTGATCCCGCACTCCATTTGGTGTGTTAATAGGCTTGCGATTATCCATCTTGAATCTCTTGAGAATCTCCTTTGCGTAGCCTTCTTGCGAGATGAAAATTCCATCTTCTTGTTGTTTAACTTCAACGCCGAGGTAATATGCCATAAGCCCGATATCAGTCATCTCAAATTCTCTGGTCATTGCTTTCTTGAACTCTTCAAACATGTCCAGGATTATTTCTGTGAAGATCAAGTCATCCACATATAAACACACGATCAAAACATCATTTTTCGACCTTAACATAAAGTGCATGTTCGTGCGGGCACTTAGTGAACCCATTCTCTTGCAAGTATTTATCGATCCTGCTATTCCATGCCCTTGGTGCTTGCTTTAGTCCGTATAGAGCCTTCTTGCCTTCAAGACTTTATCTTCTTCACTCTTCACCACATAGCCCTTTGGTCGCTCAATGTAGACTTCTTCCTCTGAGAACTCCATTTAAGAAAGCGACTTTACGTCCATCCGGTGAATCTTCCACCTGTTTTGAGCTAAAGAAATGATAAGCCTTATTGTTTCCAAGCGAGCAAGCTGGAGCAAACACCTCAACATAGTCGATTCGACTCTTTGACTATAGCCTTTTGCGGCTAGCTAGCCTTGCTTTATATCTTTCAATTTCTCCTTTAGCATTCTTCTTTGCTTTGTACACCCACTTGACGCCGATAGCCTTATGTCCTTTTGGAAGTGAGGTCGGCTCCCACGTGTCATTCTTCATGATTGCTTGTATCTCTTCATCCATAGCATCTCTCCATCTTTTATTTTGGATCGCTTCTTCAAACGCCTTTGGTTCACAACCGCAAATAGACGAGAATAAAGTGATATCATCTATCTGTCGGTGTTCTCATAAAGATCTTCTAGACTCTTGCACGTGTTACGCTTCTTTCATTCGTGAGAAATGATGGTGGCGAGTCTCCTTGATTGTTGATTATGAAGTGGATGGAGTAGTTGGCTCTTTTGAACTTCTATTATTGGCTCGATCGGTCTTGACTTGATTTCTTCAAAATCAGGAAAGAAATTAAAATTGTTTTGGGAGCAAAATCCCAATCGATTCTTCATCAAACTCTACATCACGACTTATCACAAGCTTCTTAGTATTTGGATTATATAACTTATAACCTTTAGAGTTTGAGTCATACCCGATGAAGATGAATGGCTCGCTTTTGTCATCAAGCTTACTTCTTCTCTCGTCGGTACATGTGCATATGCTTTGCTTCCAAATACTTTTAGATGAGAGATACCTGGTTTTCTTCCACCAAGCTTCTTGTGGTGTTTTTCCCCACACACTTCCTGGTTGGTGAACGATTTGACAGTACACCGCACACGCCACTGCTTCCCCGAACTCCTTTGCGACCTTTTGCTTTTGAGCATGCACCTTGCCATTTCAAGAATTGTTCTATTCTTTCTCGCCTACGCCATTTTCTTTGGGGGATCTTCTTGGGGATTTGTCAAGGACACGGATTCCATTTGCTTCGCAAAATTCTTGGAACTCCTTAGATGTGAATTCTCCTCCATGATCCGATCGCATTGCCTTGATTTTGCATCCACTTTCATTTTCCACCATAGCTTTGAACTTCTTGAATGCTTCGAACACTTCAGACTTCTGTTTCAAAAAGTATACCCATGTCTTTCTAGAGAAATCATCAATAAAGAGGAGGAAATAATTATTTTTACCGAGAGATCTTGGCTTGATTGGTCCACAAACATCGGTGTGTATGAGTTCCAGGGTTTCGTGATCTCTCGAGCTTGATTCCTTTGGAAAACTCTTTCTGAATTGTTTTCCCAATAGACATCCTTCACATAGTTGATCGGGATGATTGATGGAAGGCAATCCTCTTACCATCTCTTTCTTTGATAGTAATTCTAATCCGCCAAAATTTAAGTGCCCAAATCGTAGATGCCAAAGCCAAGATATATCTTTGTAGCAAGCTTTGAGACATTTTGCTACATCATTTCGGATATTTAATAAGAACATTCTATTTCTAGACATTGGCACTTTAGTGATTAAATTATTTCTATCATCTCTTATAGAAAGACTACGATCTTTCATGTGAATGTCATAGCCTTTCTCTAAGAGTTGTCCCAAACTCAAGATATTACTTTTCATATTTGGAACGTAATAAACATTTGAAATAAATTGATGACTTCCATTCTTCAAGCGGATTAGAATTTTACCTTTTCCTTTGGTAGGACTTTAGACTCATCTCCAAAAGAAACATTGCCACTCACCGATTCATCAAGCTCCACAAACATGCTTCTTCTTCCACACATATGGTTGCTTGCACCAGTATCGAGGTACCAAGTGTTGTCTTGTCTTCCATCACCACCTTTGTATGCTAGTAACAAATTGACATCTTCTTCGTTTTTATTTTCCACATAGTGGGCCTTTTCTTCAACCTTGTTTTTGGGAGCTCTACACTCGGAAGCATAGTGCCCAAATTTTTGACAATTATAACACTTAGTTTGTGATTTTTCGTACCTTGTTCTTGGATTGCTCCTCCCCGTCCCTTTGGTTGGGTATTCTCTTCTATCTTCATTATTATTGAAACCTCTCGTGCATGTCCACGACCACGGCCTCGTCCGCCTTGTCCTTGAAACGACCTCTTCCATGTTGACCACGTTCATTGCTCATGCTTTCTTCTTTATCCTTCACTTGCATTTTAAAAAGTTGTTCTACAATATCTTGCTTCTTTTTATGTTTTTCTTCATATGCTTGTAATGACCCCAATAATTGATCAATAGTCATCTCCTCCAAATTTTTTGTTTCCTCAATTATTACGACAATATGCTCAAATTTAGGACTTAAAGAACGGAGTATCTTTTCCATAATTCTCACATCACTTAAATTTTCACCATTTCTTTTCATTTGATTAGAAACCGCCAAAACTCTTGAAAAATAGTCGGAAATAGATTCGGACTCTTTCATATGTAAAGCTTCAAATTCACCTCTTAATGTTTGGAGACGTACCTTCTTTACTTGCTCGGCTCCTTTGTGAGATGTTTGAAGCTTCTCCCATGCATCCTTGGCGGTAGTTGCACTTGAGATCTTTTCGAAACCATCATCATCCAAAGCTTGGTAGATGAGATAGAGAGCTTTCTTGTCTCTCTTTCTTGACTCTTTCAAATTATCCTTTTGAGTTTGGGATAGTGTAGTCTCGTCTTGTGACTCGACATATCCTTTTTCTACAATATCCCAAACATCATGTGCACCCAAAAGGGCCTTCATCTTGATACTCCAATTATCATAGTTGCTTGTGTTGAGCATAGGGACTTGAAAGGAAGCCACACCATTTGCCATATTTTTATGTAAACCACAAGTGATCTTGTGGCTCTGATACCACTTTGTTGGAGGAGGGTTATCTCAATTTAGGTAAGAAGGGTTTATTTAGAAATTGGAAGTTGGAAGAGGAATTATTTTTTCTTTGTAGTAGGAGGAGGTTATTTAGGCTAAGAAATATAAAAGAGTTTTTGGTGGAGAAATATTTGCTTGTATTGATTCTTCTCAAATTTTGGCTTGTTACAAAATGATCAAGACACCCTATTTATACTAGTACAACTTCCTAACCAATGGCTAGGATTTATTTGATCTAATGGCTATAATTCATCTACTAGAATCATCCTCCAAAATATCTACTTTCCTAGAATATTCTACAAGCTTTCTTACCAATAATATCTAAGATATTTTTCCAAGACACTTCTAGACAAATTCTAGAACTTGGGCCATTTGGGCTTGGATCTTATTTTATCTTTTAATTCAAATATTTATTTTCAAGCCCAATATTAATTGGACCAAAATCAAATTTAAAATCCAACAAAGGCGGGGTTTAAGAGAGAAAGGGTTTTGAGGTAGTATTATTAGTAATAATTTCTTGGTTCGTTTTTGCTAGATTATTGGTGCAGATTTGGTTCGTTTCACTTAATTTTTGGTTCAGATTTGGTTCAATTCGCTAGATTTTTAATTCAGATTTGGTTCATTTCGTTAGTTTCTTGGTTTATATTTGGTTCGTTTTCGCAAAAAGTAAGATTTGGTTCGTTGTTGCTAGTTTTTGGGTTCAATTTTGCTTTTTTTTCGTTCATCATGGTTGCTCGTAAAGATGATTCACTTTAGACAATCATCTTGCAAGAAGATGAAAAAAATTATTTGTATTGGAGTAACTACGTTAATTTTGTGTTTTCATCAACACGAGCAATTATGTTAGGTTTGCCTTTTTTTTTGGTAGCAAAATTTGGTTGATCATCTTGTGATTGATTTAACTGGATAAATTTGATATGGTTTATGGAGTAAAAGTTGGTCGATCATCATGTGGTTGATTTAGTTGGGTGAATTTGATATGGTTTGTGGAGCAAAATTTGGTTGATCATCATGTGATTGGTTTAGTTGGGTGAATTTAATAGGTTGGAGCAAAATTTGGTTGATCATCGTATGGTTGGTTTTGGATCATCTTTCCTTTTGTCTGGTTTGGTTTTGATTTATCTATGGGCTGACTTGATTTTTCTTTATTTTCGTTATTTGGTAAAAGAGTATTCAAGTTGCCTTTTGTTTCTTCTTCATGCTGATGCAGATTGTTGATATCATTATAAGAAAAAATCAGTTTACGTACAAAAAAATATGTTACGTAAAAATTAAGATAACTGTAAAGTGTAGGTAAAATCATTGTATGTAATAACATTGTAGGTAAATATTTACCTACAGAATCTAAAACTATTAGTAAATACCTACAATATTTCTATCGGTAAATTCGAAAACTGTCTATATAATTTTGGAGAAAATAATATTTTTTGTTTTGTAGGTATTTGTAGGTAACTGTGAAATTTAGTGACAAAATCATTTATGTCGGTAAATTATAATTTTCTTATATGTTTACCAAGACACATTACGCGTAACGTTTTCATTTCACGTTTGACAAACTCTCAATGCTTCTTGCGGTTGCATTGTGAGTTTGAAGAAGAGTGTTATAATATAGTATTTTTGTATTATGATTCCTTATTTTAGTTTTAGTCCTTTTATGGTAAGGATTTCTAGTCACTTTAGGGTTGGTTTTTTTAATACTCATAAAGTTAGGGGTAAAAATCAAATTAGGGTTTAGAATTAGATTTAAATTGGGGATGTAAATCCCTAATAATTTTATAATTGGGGCAAATTCAATTTGGAATTTTTAACCTTTAGTTTTATTAAAACGGATTTTTTATAAAAAGTTATAAATTAATTTTTTTACAATAAATAATCCTATTAAATGAACACGAGTTTAGAGTTTATTACAATAAATAGCATGTTAAATGCCAACATCAGTTGTGGATTTGATATGGGCTTAGTTTAATAAATAAGAAGATAAAAGAAGACAAATTAATACATGTTAACGTAAAAATATTTATTGATATTTCGTTTCAAATCTTTTCCTATAAAAGTCCATCCTTCACAACTTTTCTTCACATCTTATTGAGGGAAAAGGTAAGCTTTACTAGTTATTCTTCCATGTCTACTTATCACCACCAAAAAACTAAACCTATGCCTAAAATTCCAAAACCAGGCAAAATGCCTTGCAGATAGCGTGAGCGTGAGGGGGCAAGGGTTTTTGTGTATTTGTTGGTCGAGGTTGTGGTGGTGCGAGGTGAACCAAGAATGAGAGAGAAGAAGATAAATGAAGGAGAAAAATATAGAGATGGGGCGGGGCCAATTTGGGAGAAATAAAGAGGAAGTAAAGAAGAGTGGGGAAAAATAAAATAAAGAGGAGTAAAAGAAAAGAGTGACAAAAAAATTTAAGATCGCAGCAGATAGAGAAGAAAAGAAAAGAAAGAAGAGAGAGAGAGAGAGAGAGAGAGAGAGAGAGAGAGAGAGAGAGAGAGAGAGAGAGAGAGTGGGTTATGGTGTATATTTTAAAATGAGGGATTTAATTGAGAATTGAGAGAGAGAGAGAGTGGGTTATGGTGTATATTTTAAAATGAGGGATTTAATTGAGAATTTTGACTCAATTGACCAAATTTTTTTAAGCCTAAACCCAAAATTTTTAAATTCTTTTCTATATTCCTTTTCTTTTTTATCCCAGACAAATTTCTTAAATAAATTTATTAATTATAAATTTATAATTTATATAGGAGTCGAGAATCAAGAGGATTAAGATTATTACAATATACGTTGTGAGGATTACGAGAAATCATTTGAGGTAGGGATTTTGAATCTTGTCTTTATATAATATTTAATGTGAGTATTTTCATTTATATATGATATGCAGAGGAACTAGTCAGGGACCGTAAATAGGTCCGGGATCGAAGTTCGGGTTAAGCCCGCCGTACTAAATTTATTAACTGGCCAGTCGGAGGAAAATTTACAGAGGAAAATTACAGAGGAAATTACATGTTGTATGATATTTGATTATGCTTGTATGTTGTATTATATATTGACAAATTGATCCCTACTGTGTGTGTGAATGTGAATGATGGATGTGGTGTGGGTAAAGCTGTCAAACGGACCCGGACGACCCAAAATGGAATTGGGCCGGGGCAGCCAATAGTGCGGGTCTCTAGTTCCATATCCCAGGCCCGGGCCAGAGCATAAAAATACACTGGAAACCTATACCGACTAGGCCAGTCCAGTTTTTCAGGCCTGTTGGACCGGGCTTTTGAGATATGATATTTTTTAGGAGTCTGCAATTCTAGAACCGAGTCCGGTAAAAATATCGAGCTGGGCGAAAATTGACAACTCTATGTGGATGCCAATTATTTATAGAGACTAGAGTGGAGGATGTGAATACTGATCAATTATTAAATTGAGCTGGAATATATGCTAAGGTGAATATCCAGATTTTATGGTAGTCCGGAAAATAAAAAGATTGCTTTTTTTTTTTTCCCAATGTCGTGCTTGCCAAATATATATACCATTTTTCAATATCACCAGCTTTGATTTTTCTTTTAATAATTAAATTGCTTATATATATAGTCGATCGGATTTAATTATCTCCCCGGATGGGGGTTGGTTAGCACGATCTTTTTTCCCCCTTTTATAATTAACTAGCACTCCACCCGTGCGATGCACGGATTATATATATATATATTGAGTAAATATAGAAAATAGGGGAGAGAAAAAAACACTCACATATGATCAAATTGGGTCAATCATCCTGACAACACAAACTTCTACCAACTAAGCACAAGGTTCTTCCATGCGATGCACAAATTACATATTAAGTAAAGCTAATTTTAATATTTTAGTTATTTTAATTAATTAATTTCAATATATTATTTAATTATAAAGACAAATAACTATGAATTAAATAATAATGGAACGTTGCCAAACAAATTGAATGAACATAAATACGAAACATAAAAAATTATTATAAGCTTCGTAAAACTTCTTTAGATATAATATTGGTCGTTGAACATGTACAGTCAATCTCACTATCACCACCACCACAACATATCAAGATTCTAAGACCTTTAGAATTAGTAACTTTAGAAACAACAACATACTATTGACCTTGACAAAAAGACTTCTTCAATTATTTTGTCCTTCATCATGCGAAAGGATTTGACCAGCATATTATTTTTGTCTAATATTGACTTCAAATCAGTTACAAAATGAAGATCATGATAATTAGGATCTTGCCTATAAAAAATTATTTAAAAGCTAATAATGATCAAATAATTGGATTAAAACAGAAAATGTTATCGCTATTTTCTTAACAATCAACAATTCGTTTCCATTGTCGTAAATATACAATTGTGCAAACTTATAAGTTGCACCTATGGATGGAAGTAGAATTCCAATTAAGTGATAATTTTGTCCTTATAAGCATCTTAAAAACTGGAGGAGAGCCAACTTGATTTATCTATCAATCTATTTTTCCACCCATTTAATTAAAACAGAAAATGTTACAACTTTGTATATTTTGAGTCTTTGACGGAAGTGTTTACTTTTTCCAGAATTTCCATATAATAATTGTTGTCTTCGGGGGCTTGTTTGAAGATATGAAGTTGAATTTTTCCTAGCATACAACACAAAGAGTATTTGGGATTTTGGCCTTCATTGTGGCGAGACAATCTCTCTTCGTACCAAAATACACCACAAAAACTACATTTGAATGTTGGATCGATAATATTCCAGTAATCTTTGAAAAAAGTATGTCATATTATAATAAAATAAATCTTATAAAAAATACAAAATAATAGAAAAAATAAAAGAAAAAATCATACTAATTGATAGCAATGAAATTGTTTGATCTCCACTATTAAATATAATTTCTATGTCCAAATTATTTCCTAAATTCTCAAAGGTTTGAGTAGGGATGCGAGGTGCATAAATGAATAAACCAATATATAAAATAAGCATACAAATATAAAAAAATTTAAAAGGATAATAAAATATTATAGTATATAAAATGATCATATTAAGTAATATGATTAAATGATATATGAAATCTAATTTTTTATGAATAGCCGTATTTAAATTTTTTTTTTTGAAGTTTTTAGATATCTTACTCATAGTTTACTACTAACCTAGACAAAGTCAACCACAATGGCAAAATTACAGGCAACAATTAGACTAATTAATATATATAGCATATAATTTCTAATTTTATTAATTGAAAAACTTTAAAAAATTACATAGACTTAACGGCCAACTAAGTTTTCCATTAATTTTGGGACTAAAACTTTAACTTTTAATTCATATGTGACTAAACTTGTTAAAATAAATCATTGGGACCAACAAAATAAATTATGGGATTATAAGTGTTTGACTTCTTTTTTTATGGGACCAAAAGTGCAATTTTCTCATTTTTAGATTTATGTATTATTCATATTTTTTTGACAGTACTCTGTCATAAAGCTCTATGTTATGACCATAGAGAAAAAAAGATTGTGGGATATATGGCAATGAAAGACTACCAAAGGAGGCCAGCAATACTAAAAATGGTAAACACATAATTATTAGGGATAATTACAAAAACGCCCCCAACGTTTGGGTTGATTACAAAAAAACCAAGAGATGTTTTAAAATCGCAAAAAACCCTTAAGGTTTCATTTTGTCTTCATTTTAGGGGGTAATTGTAATATTTTTGTAAATGTCAAGGGGTTCTTTGAAATATTTTTGAAAATTACCGAAAAAAATATATGAAGGAATCAAACTTCAAAGTTTTTTTTTTTTTTGTAATTTTCAAAGAGCTCTATGTTTTTTTTTAATTAGCCCAAACCTCAGGGGTGTTTTTGTAAATGTCCCTAATTATTATTAGCGAATATTGGTTAACGACTGCAAAAAATAATTCTAACGGAATAGTAATTGCATCAAATAGGGTGAAAAATAGATAAGAGCAGTAAAATGAGTATCTACATGTTAAATCGAATGGAATTTTAAAAATCTATTTCTAAATGATTTAAATAAGCATGCTATATCTAACCTACAGATAAGTATATTTTTTTAAAATAATTTTCAGATTTAGTTTTTAGTTTTGTTAATGATTAGAAATATACCTTATGATTTTTGTCAACAGATAAAGCACATGGAAACACAAGATAATATGATTACAAATTTCATGACTAATATAGCAAGTGCTATTATCTAATATGATATAAATTTTTGGGTAGTAGTTAGTAATTACTTACCTTTAGATGAACAGTTGTTCGTCAGTTCGTCTTACACCTATTGAGATGACGTAGATTTGGTAATCTTCCTATGTTCTCTGCTTATGATTTGTTCAGCTTGTGCCCGCTGATGATAAGTTGTTATGTGCAATGTTGTTTTAATTCTTGAACTTAGGGTAGCTTAAATTATAATTATAATATGCAGGAACAAAATTAGAATGTCAAAAAAAAAAAAAAAAAAATTGGAATAACAATTGGAGAACTAAGAAGTACAAAAGTGCATTTTTTTGTACCGTGTGTTGTCGAGAACAATGTTCATTCTGTCGGTCTCCATTTTCTTTAAACCGGGAGTATATATTGCAGCCTATTTACATGTTATATCTTCAAAATGGTAGAAATAAAAATTACTCTAATGGATTAAAGTAGAAAAAGTGAACAAAAATAACAAAAGATTACTCACCGGTTAGGATGGACTCATCAACCATGTCTACTTTCAAGAAAAAGTACTCGAATTGCTTGAAGTCATGAGTTATTCATGAAAATTTTCAATTTGTTGATGTTTTATTCTTCCATGAAACTTGGATCCCTGTTCAAAGCATAATGAATGTGTCTAAGAATTTAAAAAATTGTTTTCTATACAAAAAAAATACAGATTAAAAAAATACCTGGATGGTTGAGTTGTCTCCAATTATTGGATTAATCTCTTGTTAAACTGAGCAGGGTGTCCGATCTCCAAATTTTCATTTTTTATACTCAGATGTCGGTCATATATAAGCAAGAGTAAGTTATGTTGATCCAATTTGTTTTGGTTAGTATATTGTACTCATAATTGATGATCTTATGTTTCCAATGCACTATATTAATTTGAATCAATATTAGTACATCTGATATTAATTACATTTGATTTTTTTTTTCATTTCAATTGACCATTGTAATTGAATGTACTCTATTGAATGTATGGAAAATTAAAAATTTGTCTTGTAGTTACAGACATATATAAAATAATGGTTTTTATTTTGTATTAATTGTTTGTGGACAAATCAAAGAGTTAATTAACTGCCCGATAATACCGAATTTAATAACACACAACTATGATTAATTTTGATGCAGGTAATTTATGAAGAATTCACGATGAATTGTAAAGAGGAATTGAAACAAATTGGATACTTAAACCTAACTTGTATTTATAATGCAAGACATTAAATGACGATCATTAATTCCAATAAAAGAAACACCAAGAGTTGTGTTTTTAAATTTCCCATTAATTTATAATTAATACGGTGGTGTTGTAAATGTATTAAATAATTAAAAATAAAAAAACCAGAATATATCCCAAAATAGAAAGTGCATTTTTGGCGGGAAATTTCCCAAAATAGGACTATTCTGTTTTTATATATTATATAGATATAGATCTCAGCAGCTAGCTGGCTAACATTTCTTATTTTTTTTTTATCTGAAAAACATAATAATTAAATAGACTTGGGATTCTAATCAATTCATTATAGGGATAATTGCGCAACTTATACAAAACAAATACACATAACTTTCCCATGAAAAACTATTTCTTGCACAAAAAGGACGTGATTTTACATCTTTACCCTTACTTCCAACCCCATGGATAACTTTGTTCCATCTCCCTCTTTAACACACATTTATTATCATTTATTATTTTGAAAATGTATAAAGTGAAATTGGATATATACCATGAAAATAGGTTTATATATATAGCGTGAAATTACATATAACCGTGAAATTGTGTATACTGTAATTTGATTGAGCATAATATTTTGAAGTTATTTATATGGTGAAATTATGTATATGGTGATACGTAGAAAGTACATGGATTTTTTTAAAGAAATGTTTAATATCCAAATTGTTGTTATTTCTTATTATTTTTGCAGATAAATTGACATAATTTGGTAGTTTGATAGAATGTGCACTAACAAGGACTCGAATATGTCGGCGGAGAAGACGATATAGTAGTTATTCATGGTGGAGAAAAATATTTTGGGGACCTCATGGAGACTGCGATATCAACAATTAATTTATCTCCAAGTCACAATTATACTAAAGAAAAAAAATGCAAACAAATCATTGTAATAAAATAACAAAATATACTATAACTAAGAATGAAATCATAGTTTTACATTAATTCTAAAAAATAAACACTTATTGTTTTAAAGTTAAAAGATTGAAACAATTCAATACAATTGCAATCAGTTCTTTCTAATAGATAACCGTATATTATATTCATAAAAAATATGATTACAAATATTCTAACTAACCATAAAAAATTATATTCTAGAAGAAAAATAAACACTAGTTGTTTAAATATATAATAATAAAGAACGAATAATTACAATTGAAAATAATTCATTCTGATAAATAATTAAATATTTTATAAACAAACATATGATAGTTTAATTTAACCATGTTGTGAGCATTGTGGATAATTTTCACTACATGTAGACTATATTATTTGTTTAATTTACTCTCTTTCATATTTTATTTATTAAATTTAGTATTCTATATATTTTTTATATATTTTTTTAGTATATGGACAGTTAAGTAACATATAGTTATATATATTCACTATATGTTACACTACATCAAATGTATTCATACTAGTATTTGTTATAATGTAGTATATATATGCACAAATATAATAATATATAACCTATTATATATATTAATTAGAACAGTTTAATCACATTTAACCACTAATAATATTTTTTAACCAAAATTTAATGAAAACCATAATTATTAATTTAATGGCATATAAATATTTTCTTATGTGGTGAATACTAATTTTCAATCATTTTGTGAGCGTTGTAAATAATTTTTCACTATGTGCTGAATAATATAACTTATTTAATTTACTCCCCTCCATTTGTTATTTGCTTAATTTTATTATTCTATATATTAGAATAAATTAGTATACATAAACTATAGTGTGAAGTATATATATATATATATAGTACATGAAGAGTTAAGTAATCTATAGTAATGTATGGTACACGGTATCAAATCATGTATTTATACTAAGTATATGAAATAATCATACTAGTATCATTAACTTACACTATAGTATATACAAATATGATAATATATTTATAATTGTTAAGTTGAATTTTTACAAACAAATTAGGTATCCTAAATCTAGAAATTGTATTATCTTTGAGTAGATTGTGTCGAAATTATTGTCGAAGTTGTACATCCGGTTGTAATAGGAAGTCGTATCAAAAATCAAAAAAATAAATGGAAAATGGTGAAAAATGAGCCATGCCGTGATACACAAAGCCATACCGGAAAGAATTGAAGAAAATCATGAAAGGGGTGGAACGGGTACCGCATGGGCCGTGCGCATCCGCACAAGCCGACCATGTGTCATGTCGAAATATGTATCAAGGCTCCACCTCACGCATGGGTCGTGCATCATTCCAAAATATATATCAAATTTTCGTCACACGCACGGGCCGCACGCATACGCACGTGGGCCGCTCATGCGTAGTCACTTGTCTCATGAGTACAAGGTGCCCATACCACGGTACACCTTCAAAAATTGTTTCAGTACCGCGTACATAGTTTTTTCACGTGGTCTGTGGTGCAATGTTCTGAGCCGTGTTTCAACTCAATTTCACCTGTTTTCTACCGCGGTACCCATCAAACATCTTTCAACAATAATTCAACTTTACATTGCGAAAAACCACAAAACGCTTACTGATAGCTGTAAAATATACGTGTATTTTGGGGCTTAAAATAATATATATTTTATACATTTGAATGTATTTTAGTGTGTTTTAACTTGGTTTCCTTAGAATGGCATGATACTGTGTATTCTTGCAACTTTGTATAGGAAACAAAGCTTAATCGAAGAAATATCAGTTGAAAGGCCCGAATAGGATTGACAAATGCGAAGTTAAGATCGAAAAGACAAAAAATTGGACAAAAATACGTCACACGGCCCAGGCATCGTGTGGGACCACACGGCCGTGTGACATACCCGTATGAAAGATGACATATCTGTTTGAAGTTGAAAAAAGCAGAGAGGGCGAAAATAAGCCGCACGACCGACATTGTGTGAAGGCTACATGGGGCGTGTGAGGTGTACTTATGAAAACCACACGGCGTGTGAGGCTACACGACCGGGCCGTGTGACGACTATCTCGGATTTTTGGTGTCCATCTCTCGCTCCAACTCTATAAGTGATCTCTCCAAGCATCTATAAAAGGGACCCGGGCGCACAAAAATAACAACACTCATACCATATACAACACATCAAATTACACAGAACACAAGATCCATGTGTCTTAGAGAGGAGGGCTAGGTCGCGAAGAACACGACAAGGCCTTTCGCATCTACGTAAGCACAAGAGCTTCGAAAGCTTGGAAGGAGAATCCATTCGACAAGAAGAAGTTTTTTCTTTGTCTAAATCTCTTGTCTCGTGCTTAAAAGATGTCATAATGTTGATTTTGAATTTGTCTACATGAATTTGTTATCAATGTTTGGAAAATCTTTCGGATCTTAGGGGCATAATCAAAGCGTGGATTCATGTTAAATCTTGATTAATTGTTTTCTTAATTGATTCATGTTTTTGTTTTATGTATTCAAATGCTTATTCTTAATTGCTTTTATCCGATGAAATAATTAGCATGTCATATTTGTTAGTGTGAAATTCGGAAGAGGAGTTCTAACAAAGACGAAAATTGAATTGACATAAATGGGTGTATCGAGTCGGAGACCTACACCTGTTGTGGGGAGTGTTAAAAATTTATTTGTTAGATTTTGATGATACCATGTAAAACTTAAACTAGGAAGTTGGCACCCTATTTTCCTTGTAATTCAGTATTGTAATAGATAGGTGGAAGAGCTCAAGATTAAGTCAATAAGTCAAGATTACAAGAAGTCAACTACGGATTGGAATGAAGACTACTGTTGTATGTCGGTGAGTATGACTAGAAGGAAGTCAAGAACTCGACTAAAGAAGAGTCAGGCGATGAACAACTTTGAGAAGTGTCATCAAGTCAACTCAAAGAGCCAAGTCTAACATTTAAAGTGATAGTTAAGTCAATCTTATGATTGAAGCGGACACAAGTCACCTGGTAAAGGTAAAGCGTGATCAAGTCAAGACAACCGACTTAGACCGTTGAAATAAACTCAAGAATATTACTCGATATAGTAATATGTCAAGTCGCCAATCTTAATGTGTTTGGCCCGTAAATATGTAAAAGGAATGAGTCGATGGGAAACACTCTTGCATCTTGTGTTAGAACTTGCAAAGTCAAGAGTCAATTAATACGAGGAAAGGTCAACATCACAAGAGCTACGGACAAGAAAAGACGAGCCTAACAAACACATAGTGATATTTGAAACTTTATCTCTTCAATGGGCAAATTTCAAATGTGCACTATAAAAGGGTGAGAATCATTTGAGAAAAGGTTACGAATGACATGAGATCCTTTAAGAAATATTCAAGCAATTAACCCGCAATATTCTCAAAGCATTTCAAGATATTCCTCAAGCCTAAAACTCGAAGAAACTCGATCCAACATAAGTCAGTAAAGGAGAGTAAACTTTAATCGAGTTGAAGAGGAAACAATTTTAAGATAAAAATGGGTCTACTTTCCAAGTTGAAGGATTGTAGAAAGGTTCAAGGTCGAACCAAGTTTCAAGTTTGTTAGAGGGCTTCGTGATCAAATCCAAGAACTTGAGAAGTGGTTGAATAGCCAAGCGGCTATCTCGTGAAGAAGGTAGCCGAGTCGCAGGAGAAACCATTTGTGTGATCTAGGTTGTCTTTGTAACTTGATCTCACTTAGTGGATTTCTCCGGGAGTTGGAGAAAGAGTGGATTAGAAGAATTATCCCATCTTGAACCACTATAAAAATTACTCGTGTTAATTTACTTTTCAAAGATTTACTTTATATCTCGTTGTTAGTTAATATTTGCTATCCAACTAATAAAATAACTAAGTGCTAAAACAATTGTTTAAAACAAGCTTAAAATCTATCAAAGGGTGTTAAGTCTTCATCTATTACAAAACCAAATCAACTAGGTTAATTATTTGGCTTAAGCAACAGAGTTATACTATCAATAGATCTATCGAGTCTGTTGAGTGGGTAACTTAACTGAATAAGCAAACTTAGCTGTCCCCCAAGGACAAAGCTGATTTGAGTCAACTCTGTTGAACAATCTTTAAAGGACTAAAATCAAAAATTTGGTAAGATTTATTCAACCCCCTTCTAAACCTTACGCCACACCCATTGGGACCTACAAGTGGTATCAAAGCGGTTGGTTCATTGAACATTCCGCACTAGTTACTGAACTAGATCTCAATCTTTTTCAAAGGTTTTAACATTTGTGTTTTCCAAAGTCTTTCATCTTTTAAGCAAAGTTATTATCATGGAAGAAAATCTAACTCGTATTCAATGTGTCTTTGTGGAAGAGTTTGATTTGGAAAATCCGTATGTAGGCTCATCTATCCTCTCTACACGATGAAATATGGCTTGTGATAGAGGATGGACCATTGGAAATTTATAAAGTCAACACTACTGTAAGAGCAACACCTGCAGCTGAAGGAGAAGTTCTTTGAAGAAAGACCGATCATTGTTGAAAAACCAAGAATCGAATGGATAAATGAACATAGAAAGATATATAACCTGGACAATGTGGCCAATGATATACTCTACATAACATTGGACAAAGCCATGTTCAACAAAGTCAAATCTTGCAAATCACGAAGAAATTTGGGATAAGTCGATCGTAATTTGTGAAGGATCGGAGAATAAATTAAGGAGAACAAATTAAATGTTGTTAAAAAATTTGAGAATTTTAAAATGCTTGCAGTGAAACTCTGGATGTTTGGATGCATTTATAGAGATAACAAATGAGCTTTCGGCTCTTGAGAAAGAATATACACGAGAATGAGATGTGTATGAAAATTTAAGACCCCCGAGTTGAATGGGAAATGAGGGTCATGGCCCTGAGACATTCAATGGACCTCTCAAAAACATCCAACCATGAGCTATTCTCGGATCTCAAAGCTTATGAGTTTGGTGAGAAGAAAAGAGCGAGGAGAAACAATCGTACCCAAGACAACCGCATTGTTGGCCGGTGATGGGAAAATATAGAGCAAAGGAAACCATTGACCAGGGAGGAGATTTCCCTTATGGTTAAAAGATTCAACAAGTTCTTTAATAAGAACTACAAAAGAAACAAGGGTGAGACCTCCAGAATACATTCGACACCTTCCAAAGCAAGGGAGGACATGCCACCCAAGAGAGCTGAAAATCAAAGAGCTGATTATCAGAGAGCTGATAATCAAAGGATTGACGGAGGTGACCAGAGAGCTGAGAACCTGTGTTGGAATTGCAAAAACGAACATTTTCTTTGTTGACTATTCATACCCACCTGTCAACAAATATAAAAATGAAGAAGAAAGAAGAGTCTTCGGGAAAGAAGAGGGAAAAGAAGAAAGCCATGTCAAGCCGGGCCGAGGCGACCCAAGTGCAAAGAAGAAAGAGACTCAGAAAGTAGTGAAACCGACTACTCAAGTGACACAGGAGGAAGAGGCTTTGATCCGCCTCATGGCCAAAGAAAAAGATCAACAAGATCAAGAAGATGAGGTACATTCTAACTCATCTCATTCTGATTTAGGTGATAGTGACTGTGACACACACACTTCATCACCCATAGATCTTTGTGAATCATTAGGCAAAATGATGAAAGACTTCGAGCACATTAAAACTTCTCACACATTGAACCCATGAATTGCATGACTTGGTTTTAAAACTTTAATTTGATTTAATATTGATGAAACATGTTGAGATTATGTGCCTAAGGTTGCTTAAAGTGGTTGTTGAAAATACTTGTGGGGTTTGCAATTTTATTTTATTTTTTTCTTTTTAATTTTTATTTTTATAAAACTTGATATTCGGTCGGTTCAATAAAATTGGAATGCGATGTTATTATAGCCTAAATGTTTCGTAGTCAATCCCTAAGGAATACAACCTTGCTTGCCATTATTCTATAAACTACAATGTACACTTGTAGTTGTAAGATCCAAATATTTTTGGCGAGCAAGTTTTTTTAGCGATTCTTGAGGGATTGATAGATTCTACTTAAATATAGTAATAAATCTTAATTGAAGCATTTGTAAATATTTTTTATTTTTTTATTATCGATTTTTTTGTAAATATTTCTTGTTTATTTTATTTTTTGATTTTTGTAAAATATTTTTTTATTTTCGATTTTTTTTCCTTTTATAAATTTTAAATATTTTTTTAATTTTTAAATAATTTTTTTAGCTTTGTTTCTAACATCGTTTTTGTTGAATGCGAGACTAAAATCTTGGAGACACAAGTAGCCCAAAATCGCCACTGCAGTGGGAGGCCAACATCAAAAGGGCAAATTCCCAAGTGATACTTAATCCAAAAAACATTGCAATGCCATTCGTCTAATGGATGGTACAAAATATGAGGGCTCAAGGATTTCAACCAACACGGTCAATGACAACGATGTAAGAAATCTGAAGTCTGGATGAAGACGTAAAGCTTAGCGTTTTATGGGAGGCAACCCAAGAGGCGTCGCGACAAACCAAGGGTAAAAAAACAAAAATAAAATAAAAAATAAAAATAAAAATCAAATACAAAGACGCACAGGCGTGTGGACGCACACGACCCATATATGATTAACGAATACGAAGAGAATATCGAAAAAAATGAAGAAATCGGACAACAATACGCCACACGGTTGTCAGATGGGGCCGTCGACCATGTGACATACCCGTGTGAAAGATGGCATGTTCGGTGTGCGATTGGGAAAAATAAGGGACGAAAATAAGCCACCACGACAGGCATCGTGTGAAGGCCACACGAGCGTGTGAGATGCACTGTGTGAAAGCCACACGGGCATGTGAGGCTACACACGGCCGGGCCGTGTGAGTTGTGACGCACTATCTCGGATTTTGGTGTTCTTTTCCCACTCCAACTCTACAAGTGATCTCTCCAAGTATCTATAAAAGGGACTCAAGGGTCGCACGAAAATAACAACATTCATACCGGATACAACACATCAAATTACATAGAACACAAGATCAAAGGTCTTTTGAGAGAGGAGGGATAGGCCGTGAAGAACACCACAAGGCCTTTCGATCTACGGAGGCACAAGAGCTTGAAGGCTTGGAAGGAGAATCCATCCGGGCAAAAAAAAAAGGGTTTTTTCTTTCTTTGTCTAGATCTCTTGTCTATGCTTACACAATGTCATAATATTGATTTTGAATTTGTGTATGAATTTATTATCAATGTTTGACTAACCTTTCGGATCTTAGGGGCATAATCAAGACTATGGATTCATGTTAAATCTTGATTAATTGTTTTCTTAATTGATTCATGTTTTTTATTTTATGAATTCGAGTGCTTATTCTTAATTGCTTTTTATCTGATCAATAGTTTGCATGTCATATTCGAAATTTGGAAGAGGAGTTCTAACAAAGACAGAAATCAAATTCAGACATAAACATGTGTATCGAGTCGGGAGACCTACAACTGTTTGTGGGGAGTCATTCAATTTAGGGTTGCAACCGAACCGAATCAAGCCAAGTTTTTGAGTGTTTGAGTTTGGCTTGTTTATTATCGATTCGAACTCGAGCCTGAATTTATCGAACATATTGATGTCTCACGAACTTTATTGAGCTTAATCGAGCCTAAACGAGCTTAGTAAATATTAATTATAAATCAAATTATTCTTCAATTTATTACAAAAATAATATTATATATATATATATCTAAAACGCATAATATATTTATTAAAACTTATAATTTTATTCAAACAAATAAATTTATTGAAATATTTTTATATTATCATAAGTAAAAATATGAAAAAATAAAATTAAAGTTAAATTATTAGTTTAATATATATGAGCTTATTATCGAGCCTATTCACGAGCTTACTAACGAGCCTGTCAGGAGCTAACGAACCGAATATCTCTAAGTTTGAGTTTGGTTCGTTTATTTTAACGAGCCTCATTAAACAAACTCGAATGAGCTTTTATCGAATCGAGCTCCGAATAGCTCATGAGCGGCTTGGTTCATTTGCAACTCTAATTCAATTCATATATCATTTGGGAGTTAATAATAGTTGTATTGAGTCGGGAGACCTACAATTATTATTAATCTACTGTTTATGCACCGTCCGGGAGGAGAAATAGACTAACTTCAGAATTGAACCCATAGAATTGCATGACTTGGTTTTTAAAACTTTAATTTAATTTAATATTGATGAAACATGTTGAGATTATGTGCCCTCATTGCTTCCGTGGTTGTTGTAAACACTGTGGGATTTGCAAATTTATTATTTTTTCTTTTTATTTTTTGATTTTTATAAAACTTGATATTGGTCGCTTCAATAAAATGGAATGCGATGTTATTATAGCTAAGTGTTTCATAGTCAATCCCCGAGGAATACGACATTGCTTGCCATTATTTTATAAACTACATCGTACACTTGCAAGGTTGTAAGATCCAAATATTTTTGGCGAACACTTACTTAACAACAGAGAAACATTATCTAACCAAAAGAGAAGAACAAAACAAAGAAGTATACATCAAAAGGTGAAATAATGGAAGACATCTAATGGTGGACAACAAAGAACCCATTTTGATAGCAAACTCTTATCAACATGAAGAAAGGAAATGTTCTGCTATAAATAGGTCTCAATTGAGCGGTTGGAGAACACACCAGGGGACAAGGGAGAAATAAATTGATACAAAAAAATATAATAATAGAATTTATATTGGGGGAAAGCAGAGGGGAGAGATCCTTCTATGCCATTGAGGAAGAACAAGATTAATTCTTTAACACTGAAGAACTGCCGAGCAATTCATAAAAATAAATTTCTTCTTCTTCTTCTTCTTCTTCTTCTTCTTCTTCTTCTTCTTCTTCTTCTCTTCTTTCCAGTATAATTCCTGTATTAACTCGTATGTATCAAAATTTGTCTATGCGTTGTTTGATGGATTAATTATATATTCGAAGAGCTTGATGTAATCTCGTTTGATCTTATGTTTGATTTGTAGATCTATTTTATTTAATGCAATTCATGGTTTATTTGTGTTATTTGTATGAATTACATCTTGATTACCTGACCATTAATATTTGATCCGATGTGTTAATCCATATTCAAGAGAAGGAATCTAATACTAGATCCATAATAACACAACATAGAAAATTATAAAATCGAGAGATTTATAAATCCTTTGAAATTGTTGTAGAAATTCCACTATCATATTTAGAATTATAACTTTTGAGATTTTTATAGAGATATCGAAATCTTGTTTTGTAATTTAAGATCACTAGACACTCGAGAGAAGTAGTTGATTAAACTGTAAATTTCAACTTATAAACTATCGCTTGAGATATATAGATTGTTAATCAAACATAAGTGATAACTTGATCAAATCAACCTCTACCATAATTCTCCCGTAGATTTAGATGTTTGTATTTTTATTTACATTTAATTATTGTTAATTATAAATCCACAAATCCATCTATTATTGACCAGTCAATAGGTAATTTATATTTGGTATTTACACACACATTCATTGTGGATACGACAACCCTACTCATTACACTATATAAAACTTGACAACCGTACGCTTACGGTAAATTAGGTGAGTGTTTTTATGCCTAACAATAATATATTTTATATTAATTAGAACGAGTTTGATCATATTTAACCACCAATAATAATTATTACTCAAAATCATGTAATGATAATCATAATTATTTTGTTTAATGGCTTTTAATTTTTTATTTATGTGGTGAATACTTATTTCAACAATGTTGTGAGTGTTATGAATAATTTTCACTGTGTTGACTATAATGGGGAAGAGAGAGAGAGAGAGACATGCATATTATATATTTAATAATACATGTAGGGACGATAATGGGTTCTTGTAAGACCCGGACTCGAACCAGACCCGCCTCATTTGGTGAGGGTATGGATCCAATAAATGGGTATGGAGCGGATAATGGGTATTAGTTTTTAGACCTGGGTGGGTATGGTCGGGTAACGGGTATGGTAGGACCCGACCCATATCCGACCCACATATATTATATTATTTTTACTTATTTTATTTTTTTAGTTTGTATATAGAGTGAATATATTGTTGTTCAAGAACTCTTGATTTAATATATATTGGTGTTTATTTCATAATTCATATAATATACAAAATTATATAAATATCAAAAGTTTTGAGTGCACTATTTTGAGTAAAAATCTTACAATTATGGCCAAATATATAAATTAAGTTGACGAGTCTAATGGGTCTAACGGGTCTTACCTGCTAGACACGGATATGGATCGGGGCGGGTACGAGTCTAGGATGAGGCAGGTCGAGATAGGTATGTTGGATTTTAAACTTGATTTGAGTCCAATTAATATTGGGCTTGGAAGAATAGTTTGGAGATAAAAGAAAAAATAAGAGCTCAAGCCCAAATGACCCAAGTTCTAGAATATATTTAGAAAAGTCTTATGAAAATATCTTAGATATTATTTGAAGGAAAGCTTGTAGAATATTCAAGAAAAGTAGATATTTTGGAGGATGATTCTAGTGCATAAATTATAGCATTAGATCAAATAAATCCTAGTCATTGGTTAGGAAGTTGTACTAGTATAAATTGGGGTGTCTTGATCCTTTGTAACAAGCCAAAATTTGAGGTTAATCAATACAAGCAAATATTTCTCCACCAAAACTCTCTTACATTTCTTAGCATAAGTAACCTCCTCCTCCTACAAAGAAAAAAATAGTCGCTTCTTCCAACTTCTAATTTCCAAATAAACCCTTCTTACCAACTTGAGATAACTCTCCTCCAATAAAGTGGTATCGTGAGCCACAAGATCACTTGTCGTTTACATAAAAAATATGGCAAACGGTGTGTGGCTTCCTTTTCAAGTCCCTATGCTCAACACAAAGAACTATGATAATTGGAGTATCAAGATGAAGGCCCTTTTGGGTGCGCGTGAAGTTTGAGATATTGTAGAAAAATGATATGTCGAGCCACAAGACGAGACTACACTATCCCAAACTCAAAAGGATAATTCAAAAGATTCAAGAAAGAGAGACAAGAAAACTCTCTATCTCATCTACCAAGCTTTGGTTGATGACGGTTTGAAAAAGATCTCAAGTGCAACTACCGCCAAGAATGCATGGGAGAAGCTTCAAACGTCTCACAAAGGAGCGAGCAAGTAAAGAAGGTACATATGCAAACATTAAGAGGTGAATTTGATGCTTTACATATGAAAGAGTCTCGAATCTATTTCCACTATTTTTCAAGAGTTTTGCGGTTTCTAATCAAATGAAAAGAAATGGTGAAAAGTTAAGTGATGTGAGAATTATGAAAAAGATACTCCGTTCTTTAAGTCCTAAATTTAAGCATATTGTCGTAATAATTGAGGAAACAAAAATTTGGAGGAGATAACTATTGATCAATTATTGGGGTCATTACAAGCATATGAAGAAAAACATAAAAAGAAGCAAGATATTGTAAAACAACTTTTTAAAATGCAAGTTAAGGATAAAGAAGCAAGATATTCACGAAGCCCTTGGAGCTCATACACACCGATGTTTGTGGACCAATCAAGCCAAGCTCTCTTGGTAAAAATAATTATTTCCTCCTCTTTATTGATGATTTCTCTAGAAAGACACAGGTATATTTTTTGAAAGCAGTATGAAGTGTTCAAGCATTCAAGAAGTTTAAAGCTATGGTGGAAAATGAAAGTGGATGCAAAATTAAGGCAATGCGATTAGATCATGGAGGAGATTTCACATCTAAGGAGTTCCAAGAATTTTGTGAAGTAAATAGAATCCGACGTCCCGAGCGGCCCTAAGATCCCAAAGAAATGGCGTAGGCGAGAGAAAGAATAGAACAATTCTTGAAATGGCAGGGTGCAAACTCAAAAGCAAAAGGCCGCCAAAGGAGTTTTGGGTTGAAGCAGTAGCATGTGCGCTGAGGGACGGATCCAGAAATATTTTATAACGGGGGAACAAGCACAAAAAAATACAATTGAAAACTACATCGAAAATATTTAATGCGATAAATTTTCCTAATTAATTTATAGATTTTATTATTTATATAATACTAACAATATTATAACACTATCCTCACTTTTCTTAATAATATTATAACAATTTTAATTTATAATGTTAATGATATTAATGATCTATTTAATAGGTTGAATAAATAGAAGAAAAAAATTTATGGGGGCACGTGCTTTACATACTTGGAGTCAGAGTTCGTATCAGGTGTGCAAATGTACCTATCAAATCTCTTACCAACCAAAAGTGTGTGGGGAAAAATACCACAAGAAGCTTTGGAGTGGAAGAAAACCGGGTATCTCTCATCTAAAAGTATTTGGAAGCAAAACATATTCACACGCATCGGACGACGAGAGAAGAAGAAAGCTTGATGACAAAAGCGAGGCATTCATCTTCATCGGGTATGACTCAAATTCTAAAGGTGATAAGTTATATAATCCAAATACTAAGAAGGCTTGTGATAAGTCGTGATGTAGAGTTTGATGAAGAATCGTTGGGATTTTGGCTCCCAAAACAACTTCAATTTCTTTCCGTATTTTGAAGAAAACGAGTAAAGACCGATCGACCCAATAATAGAAATTCAAAGAAGAGCCAACTACTCCATCCACTTCACAATCAACAATGAAGGAGACTCGCCACCATCATTTCTAAATGAAAGAGGCATAACATGTGCAAAAGGAGTCTAGAAGATCTTTATGAGAACACCGAGAGGATAGATGATATCACTTTATTCTCGTCTATTTGCAAATTGTGAACCACCTGACTTTTGAAGAAGCGATCAAAAATAAAAGATGGAGAGATGCTTTATGGATTAAGAGATACAAGCAATCATGAAGAGCGACACGTGGAGCCGACCTCACTTCCAAAAGGACATAAGGCTATCGACGTCAAGTGGGTGTACAAAGCAAAAAGAAGAATGCTAAAGGAGAAATTAAAGATATAAAGCAACGCTAGTTGCAAAAGGCTATAGTCAAATATTTGAATCGACTATGACGAGGTGTTTGCTCGATCGCTCCCTTGAAACAATAAGGCTTATCATTTCTTTAACATGATTTCAAAACAGATGGAAGATTCACGAGATGGACGTAAAATTAGCTTTCTTAAATGGAGTTCTCGAGGAGGAAGTCACATCAAAACCAAAGGGCTATGTGGTGAAGAAAGAAGAAGATAAAGTCTTGAAGAAGTGAAGAAGGCTCTATCTGATTAAAGCAAACACCACGGGCTTGGAATAGCATGATCGATAAATACTTGCAAGAGAATGGGTTCACTAAATACCCACACGAACATGCACTTTATGTTAAGGTCAGAAAAGATAATGTTTTGATCGTGTGTTTATATGTGGATGACATGATCTTCACAGGAAATAATCGACATTTTTGAAGAGTTCACGAAAGTAATGACCGAGAGAATTTGAGATGACTGATATCGGGCTTATGGCATATTACCTCGGCGTTGAAGTTAAACAACAAGAAGATGGGATTTTCATCTCGCAAGAAGGCTACGCGAAGGATATTCTCAAGAAGTTCAAGATGGATTGCAAGCCGATTAACACACCAATAGAGTGCAAAATCAAGTTATCAAAGTATGATGGAGAAGAAAAAGTGGACCTGACTCTATACAAGAGTTTGGTTGGAAGTTTGCGTATTTGACATGCACAAGACCAAACATTCTCTGTGCATGGCCTAATAAGTCGCTACATGGAAAATCACACCACTACTCACATGACTACATTAAAAGGATTCTTCGCTATCTCAAAGGTACGATCAATTACGGCTTATTTTATTCAACAACTAATGATTATAAACTTGTTGGTTATAGTGATAGCGATTGGTCTGGAGATATGGATGATCGAAAAAGTACAACTGACTTTGTATTCTTCATGGGAGATACCACATTCACTTGGATGTCAAAGAAGCAGCCGATACTCACTCTCTCAACCTGTGAAGCTGAGTACGTAGCTGCGACAACTTGTGTTTGCCATGCAGTTTGACTGAGAAATTTGCTGAAGGAACTGGGAATGACACAAGAAGAGCCAACTGAGATTTGTGTCGACAACAAGTCAGCTATGACATTGGCAAAGAATCCGGTGTTTCATGATCGAAGCAAGCACATTGACACTCGCTACCACTACATAAGAGAATGCATATCGAGAAAGGACGTACAAGTGGAGTATGTGAAGTCTCAAGATCAAATTGCGGACATCTTCACCAAATCATTCAAGCATGAAGACTTCATACGATTTAGAAGTTTTCTCGGAATGACAAATCAAGTTTAGGGGGTGTTGAATTTTAAACTTGATTTGAGTCCAATTAATATTGGGCTTGGAAGAATAGTTTTGAGATAAAAGAAAAAATAAGAGCCCAAGCCAAAATGACCCAAGTTCTAGAATATGTTTAGAAAAATCTTATGAAAATATCTTAGATATTATTTGAAGGAAAGCATGTAGAATTTTCTAGGAAAGTAGATATTTTGGAGGATAATTATAACCATTAGATCAAATAAATCTTAGCCATTGGTTAGGAAGTTGTACTAGTATAAATAGGGGTGTCTTGATCATTTTGTAACAAGCCAAAATTTGAGAAGAATCAATACAAGCAAATATTTTTTCTCCACCAATTAGTTAATTTCCACCCGATGAACATCATTAATTGATAATCAACATTTTAATTAATTTATTAATTATTAACACATTAATAAATCTATTATTGCAAGCATGCATTTTCACAGTAATTGATACTCTATTATATACCTGTTGCTGATCATCGAATAATATTGCAGTCAATTGCTTGTCCCCGAACATGAATACTGTGGCAGGATTCTCGAACAATAATGGTGCGCTTGAGCTTCTCTAAGAAGTTAGTTTCGAGCATATTTGCCAAATGTATTGCCAAATAAGTATCCATCTTATTCATTATAATTGAAATATTAATTTTTAGAAAAATTTATTCCACATAAGCTAGCCTAACAAGTCACTTTGACTAATAGAACCAAAAATTCCAAAGTAAAAAAAAAAAAAAATAGGACCAAATCTCTAAGCACGTTCACTTAAAAGACTAAAAAAATAATTTTGCCATATATTAATTTAAGGAAATGAACCCCCAAAAAAAACGGAAATATTCATTAATAATAACGTGGAGAGATAAATAAACGCAATCATAGATATAATTATTATTAGCATTGCAGAAAGACAATAAGGCATATTAACCATGCTATAATCCAAAATACAAAAATAAAGAAATTGCAACAAACTTCAGCGACACACTTGCATATTTATTTAGAACAATTAATTATAGCGAAAATGAGAATTTTCATACTTGGCCTATTTTGAGATCCAATCCTATATATTGACAAAGTTTGGGTGCGATTGGATATCTTTCATTTTGAAAATTTTTAGTTCTTGCTAGAGAATAATGGTGAAAAAAATTTTGGGAGAAAAAAGATGAATTTTGAGAGTGTGATTGGATGTGAGATGAAAAATTAACGATGAAAGTTAATTTGATGTTAAAATAGTAAAATAATAATTAGATGTGCTTGGTAGTTAGAATGTGTGGGAGAGTGGATAGTAAATTTGTGGGAGAATTTGTAATAATGATTATTTTTTTTTTGTGAAAAATGTGTAGATGTAATTGATGAAAGAAAGATGAGAAAAAGTGAAAGTGATAGAATAGTATATTTTCTGAAAATTTTCATAAATAATCGTATGTTTGGTAAAAAAAAATTCTCCAGTCGGAACGAAAATGAAATTTCGTTTATATCCAATCGCAGCCTTAGCTTTCTAGTCTATTAAGTTGCATTTTCAGATACATTTAGTCATATATATTAAAAATTGTGCGCTTTGATCCTTTAAATTTAAAAAAAGATTTTTTATCTCAATTTTGCAAATTTGTTTATCCCAGTGCTTAAAAATGATATCAAATCCTAGATTTATTAAGAATTTTTAAGAATAATTTACTATATTTCTGTAATTAACTTTTGGCGAGGAGAATTAAATTAGATGTTACATACGAGTGTGATAAATCAACATGAAACAACACATCAAACCATTTATGAATCTTGATAACAGGTTCAATTGTGGTGAAAGATCGAGACAAGAATATTTCAAGGAATTTCTTGAGAGGATGGATCAATCCATTCACTGAACAGAGGAACTCATTAAAAACATACATGAGAGACAGATCCAAGTTAAAGGACTTAAAATCTTATTTTTCGAGTAATTATAATAATTGAATGATGACACATAACGTGCACGCAGCTAGAGTTGTGAATGAAAGAACCACATAATTAATATATGATCATCAGCTTCCATCAACATCGATCTCTAGCTCTTTCGTACAGTACTTAATTAAATTAGTTAATTTCAACCTGATGAACATCATTAATTGATAATATATCAGCATCTTAATTAATTTATTTATTATTAACACATTAAGAAATCAGTTATTGCAAGCATATATATATATATATATATATATACAGTAGTAATTGATATTATATACCTCCAGTTGCTGATCTAATAATGCAGTTAATTACTTGTCGGGTAACAGTAATATTGTTGTATAAATCTGGAATTTTAAGCACGCCAATAGATAAACTCCTTTGAACATCGGGAGCCCCCAGCCGTTCTGAGAGAGTTTCTGAGCAGGCGCAGCTAAAGTTGAAGTCTTTGGCTACATCGCAGCAAGTAGTAGTTATTGAAGAAGGATCCGTAAGAATCCGGATCCTTGAGCAAGACTCACCAATTTTAGAGCCTGCTCAAGGACAGAATCCTGCGAACAATTAAATTCTTGGGCCGCGGCCATATGAATATGGCTGCCCAGCAACAACACAATGACGAAGGCAGCTATTAACAACATGGATGATGCGTTCATCAACAGATTATTATTATTAATGCCCGCCATCTATATATATATTACGTTCGATAGATCTAGTGTGTGTGTGTGTGATGTGAATGATTAAAGTTTAATTTATAGCAGGATGTATTCGATGGGCAGAGTAATTGGGAAATTAAATTAAATTAAATTATTCCATTGCCCCATTGGAATATTGTTAATTAAACCTTGTGGAGGAATTTAAAAAATATATTTTAGAAGATATGGTAAACTGATGCAGATTTTGTAAGTTATCAATTATTGCTTTTTCTTTTTTTTGATGTTTAAAGATCAGTTTAGAATGATGAATTACTTTTCGTCAAGTGGATGTAAATTTAATTAGATGACGTGTGTGGCATTAATGGCGTTTCAAGGTATATATTATTTACTTGGACGGAGATTTTCTAATCTTCCTATTTATTTTTAAATCTAGTTTGTATTGAAAAAAGATATTAGTAGATTGGTTGAATCGAATAACTAATATTATCAAAACAATTAAATGGATTACTAATTCAATAGTAGACTCAAAAATAGGGGTGTGTATACTTCGGTTTAACCGACTGCACCGAACCGAAACCGAAAGTTCGGTCCAAACCGAAACCGAACCGAAAAATTCGGTTCGGTGTTCGGTTATTTTTTTCGAAAACTTCGGTTTATGTGAAGCGGGTCGGTAGATCGAACCGAACCGAAAAACCGAAGTTTTTTATGTTTTTTTTTTTTTTTTTTTTTTAATTTTTTAGAATTTAGCTGAACGTTTTTTTATCCATTTCCTAAGTGCGCTTTTACTTGCAATTTAACAATTCATGGTGAAAACAAAAAAAACTCCCAAAGGCCAGACTTCTTTCGTCGTCGCTTGCAAGTTTTGCCGTCATCTCCGCTCAACCTCCCCTGGCGCCGTTCTCCTTCTCAGAAGTTGAACCATGGATTGTAGCAGCAGCCAAGGCTTTCGTCTGGTAGATTAGTCCTAATTTCTTATTTATCTTTTTGTCAAACCCTACCCAAATTTCCTCTTGAAAATTTAAAGTATTAGATGGGTTTTAGGCAAATCTCACAAGTAAAAGTTGGAAGAATTAGATGGCTTCTGCTTCTTTGTTTTATCTGAGATGGGCTGAGAAGTGATAATTATGAGAGATTGAGAGTTGGCTTCTTTTGAATCCCAGATTTATAAACTTTTTCTTGTATAATTTAAATGGATAGTTCCAGCAGCTTTGAGATTTTGAGGACTGAGTTCAGACTCCAGTTGTATCATGTATGGTACAACTGAATTTTCATTTTCTTTTAAAAAATTTTCTTTAAAGTTCCGTTGGCCAAAGACCGAACCGAATCGACCGAATAAACTTCGGTTGAAAACCGAACCGAATCGAGAAGTTCGGTTCGGTATTCGGTTTGGCATTTTGCCTAAACCGAACTTTCGGTCAGTTCGGTTCGATTTCGACCGAATGTGCAGCCCTACTCAAAAAATATGACACACTCACGTTGCATAATGGCATTCATGTTTTTAAAATCAAATGTCTCATTCGTTAATTAAAAAAAAACTTACAATTACTTACAATAACGAATTAAAAACGGCTGCAAGAGTCCAACATGATCGTAAACCTATACATGCAGATCTAAAACAAAAAAATTAAACCTAAATAGATCTAACTGATCTGTAGATCGGAACTTCGCAAACAGGAGGCGGACAAAACACGCACTCAAAGATGATCATCTTGAGAGTAACGTCAACGGCTCATCTAATCTTCTGAGCCAAATCCCCATGTGAGACATACTTATTAACTCAAAAAAAGAAAAAGATTCAATCTATGCAATAATTAGTTGTGGAAGGTGGTTTGATATGAATATTGGAGTACGTAGAACCCCAAATTTCGAATGTGTGAAACCTGTCGATTTTTATTTTGACAAGCAAAGTAACAATTTTATTAATAAGAAACATTATCCATAAGAAGATTTACAATGCAAGGAGGAGGATGAGTCCACACAACTAGATTATCAAAAGAAAAGGTTTCCTTTATAATTTATGTGCAACCATATTAACCCTTGTGCTTACAGTTACCATATTATATTGAAAAAGAAAACATGATATTGAAAGTTTGAGTATATTAATCAATTTCATTTGAAGTGTCCTATAACATTAAGTTTTTTTTTTTTTTGACATCCAAATGAATTATAGACCGTATATATTACAAGTTTAGAAGTTTAAGGCCTTAACTAAAGATTGGCAGAATCTTAGAATTTCGATTTACCCGGAATAAGGTATTATAATTTATATGTTGATATATAATTTCCTTAAGTAATTTATTCATGGTATTATTATTGAGTTTGTGAATTCCTGCACTATATGTTTGAGATTTGATTTTATATATTTTTTTTTATTTCGAGCTCCTTAAGGTTCTAATTGTGAATAATTAGGACATTAGTAGAATAATGGTGGACAATCAATAGCTTGATGGGATAATTGAGACTCACATTGAGATATTAGGATAACTTCTAAAATAGTTGAGCCTAATTGATGTACCTTTATACCTAAAGGGGCTCAATTGCAATTAACTATTTTCAGGCTTTAGAAAATCTTGTGCTAGCCGATTAGAAGTACTGTTCTAAAACTCCCTGCCTAGTTCCGATTAGTCCCCGCCTAGGCTCTAGGCTCCTCTTGTCTGCCTAGTTTTTTTTTTTTTTCTGATTAAGCCCCGTCTATCCCGCCCAGGTCCCGTCTAACTCCGTCTAGTTTCCGCCTAAGCGCTACACCCCAGTCTGCCGCCCGATTAGCGCCTAATGCTTTTTAAAACACTGATTAGAGGAGAAAGGGGAATCTATCATAATTTTTCTCAAAGGCAAAATTGTTTTTTTAGTCCTCTAAGTGGACGCACTTGGAGATTTAGTCCTATTTTTTTCTTGACTTTGATTTTAGTCCTTTAAGTAGGAAAAAATTGAATTTTTGGTCCTATGACCTGCTACAACAGGTAATATTTACCTGCTGGTTGACGTGGCATTTAACTTTTTTAAAACTTTAATTTTGAAGAAAAAAAATACTTAGTTGGCAGTGTATGTGGATAAATTTGGAGGAAAAATTGCCTAATGGCATCATGGATGGAAATGGAAAAAAATAAAATTGTTTATTTACCATTTATTATGAAGAAATCTTTACTCATTTTCCTTTCTCGTCCTCCTTTTTTTCATTTATTTTCTTTCTTAAACAGAAATAGACTCCCATTTTTTCTTCTTTCTTCTTTCTCCTTTCACCCACTTCCAGTCATCTTGTGCTTCCCGTGGCCATTGTCGTCCCTAGTCGTTGCCGCCTGAGTTCCTTATTCTTCATATTCTATTTTCTTCATTTCTCTCTCTTTTTCCTTTTTTCTCCTTATTTTTTTGTTCTATTCACACCCAACTGTTGCCATGAAATTCATGTTCTAGCACACTAATTATTTGGGGCTTGGATCTATGTTTTGGGTGGTGGCAGCCGAGATGGCGAATCTATGGTGGTATGTTGTGGTGGATTTGTTGGTGACTGTTGTGATTAGTTTGTGGTGTGTAAGGGGAAGGGGAGATGTACGTGGAAGATAGGTTTTCTGAAGATTGGGGAGTAGAAGCAGGAAAATAAATTGGAAAAGAAAAAAAGAATTAGGAGAAAGAAATTAATTAAAAAAAATAAAGAATAAGAAACACAATGTTTTTTTTTATTTGAAAAAAAAGTTGATTCTGCAATTATTAATTTGTTATTAACTTGAAAATACACTATTTTAATATTTTGGTACTTTAATTTTTATAAATTTGGTAGTTTTTTTATTTTATAAATATTGGGCAAATATTATTATAAAAATAAATTATGAACTATATTTTAATAATCATTTTAATACGTATACAGAATATATAAAATTTATAATTAAAAACAAAAATATCTTCAAACATTAAGATTTATTAACCTATATAGAATTTGTGGAATTTTGCTACGGTTATTTGAAATATTTTTTAGATTGTTTATGCAATAATATCAAATACAAATTATATTACTTTTGTTATTTTAATTTTATCTACAAAAGGGAATTAAAACACCTTGTATGAAATATGTTTTCTCACTGGACTCCGTCATCTGACTTAGGCTGAAAACTCAGCACCCTTCGAGATACTAAGGACAACGCCTCCCCCATCGCCGCCTATAATACCTCTATAATATCCTCCAACTCCGGCATATCACTATAATCCAGCTCTCCCTCACTTTCTGACTCCATTTCCCTATTCTTACACAACACCAACACCCTCTTATTTGGACATTGACTATCTATATTTTCAAGCCCATGACACTTAAAGTATTTAATATCCCTCGGCCGCCTTCCCCCTTTGATCTGCTACCTTCGAATTATGCACCTCCTTTTTGTTAGTGTTTGACTTCCATGCATTGGAGTTAGAACTCGGTGCATGTCGGTTAAAACCCCTCCTGATCTTGAGTTGCTGCTCAACTCTCACCGCCATGTGCACCATCCCTCAAGATCGACACAATAATGTAAGTCGACGACATCCGCTATAAGAGTATTCAATCTCGCGATAAACCTCGCCATAGTAACCTCCTGATCCTCCTCGATATTGGCCCTCGCCATCAACATCTTCATCTCTTTAATTATGATAATCCTCTACGCTCTTCGACCCCTGTGTCAACCTCTGCAACCTTTTTTAGCCGCCTCTGTAATGATGATTTGGAACAAAATGACGTCACATCAAACTCCTCATCTCCTCCCATGTGGAAACGGGCCACTCGCCGCTCTTGATCCCACACACACCTACGTAATCCGAGAATTTAGTTGATGCCAATTTCACTTTTTTCAATTTAGAATAATTTTGGCAATCAAACACATTCTTGATTTTTCTCTTCTAATCCAAATAAGCGTCAGTGCGAACACTTTCTTTTGACTTCGCCCTCGAAATCGATCCTTGCCCAACTCAAACTCGAAATAACAACTTAAGACGCGGCTTTAAGGTTTACTTGGTCTCCAAAACATCCAAACAACTTAAACAAAATAAAATTGCAACTAACTAAGATAGACGAATACAAGACACTAATGAGAACTTGATTACAATGGCTTCAAGAAGCAAAGTGACTCGTATTCTTGGCATCCTTTGCTTGCTCAGTCTGAGGTGGGCTCTGAAATGTTGATAGCGCTTATCAACTGGACCACCCGAACATCTTCCTCCGTCGGCAGTGCACTCTCGGTCTCCTTCTGAATGACTTGAATCAACCCATTTAGCGCATACTTGAACTTTCTTACTCGAGCCCTCGTCACCGGGCCAACTAGCACTGTCACTGGGTCCTTCATCCATGGATTCTCATCAATGACTAATTTACTCTTGTGTTTAATTAACTAACTTGTAATCTACTGTTTTACCTCTTAAATCGCAGCCCTTGAAAAAATTAGATATATGGCTAGAATTGTCTTCATGGACTCACCCTATCAGGTGGTCTCATATAACCTTCTCATATATATATATATATATATATATTTATATTAATTGAAGGAAATGAACAAATAGCTATCAATGATGACGAAAAAAAGAAACGGAAATATTCATTAATATAATCATGCCATATATAATACCCGAATATAAAAAAGAAAATTACAACAAGACACACCAGCATATATTTATTTAGAACACTATAATTAATTATAATTGTATGATAATATATGAAGATGATCAGCCGCTTCCATCAACCTCGATCTCTCTTTCATGCATGGGCAGTACTTAATTAGTTAATTTCCACCTGATGAACATCATTAAAATTGGGATTAGTCGATGCTACCCACTTGGGTAGCTACCCAAGTGGGTTTTATACCATTGGATTAACACACACCCATGTGGATGTGTATGTGTATGTGTTGATCTAACGGTATAGAACCCACTTGGGTAGCTACCCAAGTGGGTAGCATCATATACCCCAATTAATATATAATTATTAACGTACACATTAATTAAGAAATTAAATATTAATATATATATATGTATATATATATATATATATAGGCAAAATTGTTTTTTTAGTCCTTTAAGTGGAGCCACTCGGAGATTTGGTCCTTTTTATTTTTGGACTTTGGATTTCATCCTTTAAATGGAAAAAAATCGGACTTTTGGTCCTGTGACCTGCTACAATAGGTAATTGTGACCTGCAAGCATACATGGCTTTTTTTTTTAAATATTAATTATGAAAAATTAATAAAAAACTGATGACTTGGATGTATGAGTAGGATTATTGGACGGAAATATTAGGTTCCTTTTGAATGTTACAGAATATATTATTATTAAACATAAATAATTTAGAAAAAAACACTGAAAACAAAAGGATGTTAATAAAATGTAAATATTATAATTAGATGAACACTTGTAAAATTCAATAATAAAAATAGATTTTAGTTTAAATTACTTCTCGATTTTTAAAAATACAAATACTTATAAAAATCATATTTAAGTATTGAAAGAATATTTTAGGCTAATTATGTTTCATTTAGTAAAATAATGATATTTTAAAAGTGAAAAAATACAAAAAAAAAAAGAAAAAATTAAAAGACGAAAAATGGGAAGATCTGTTTCATCTTGGGAGGAGAACCCTCCCAGCGCAATCCCCATTGAATCAAACACACCGCCCAACGACGAACTGTTCATGGCTTCCCATCGCCACCACCGCGAACAACCTCCGCCGCCCATAGGAATCGATTCTCCCCACCCATATACATATATGTATATATTTAAGTACAAAATATGTATTTTTAAAAGTTAAAGATGTTAAAAAAAAAAAATTAATCTTATGATAAAAATATGTATTTTTAAAAATTAAGATATTTCAAAAATAATTAAAGTATACTTTTACTTATAAATATAATTTTTAACATTACTTTTCGTTTTTAAAATAAATTATTCTTAGTTTGATTTATGAATTTATTTAAATGTGTTTTTGACTTTTTCCTAATTAGAATGCCAAGATGGAGTTCTGAATATATTATGTAAAATGTCAATTTTATTAAATATATTTCTTCAAACATTTAGTTTTAATTTTTAAATATAATTTTTATTGACGTATATAATATGTAATTAATTTTTTTAACCTAAAATGCCGAGTTGGAATTCTGTTTTTGTTTTTGTTTTTGTTTTTGCTCTTCAATTTGTCCATATGTTAAGTGTATTGACAAGTAGGATGCCACATAGTTAATTGGTATTGAAATATTAAGTTTTATAAAAAAAGAAATTACACATCAGATTTGTAGGTAACTTTTACCTATTATAGCAGGTCACAGGACCAAAAGTCCGATTTTTTTCCATTTAAAGGACGAAATCCAAAGTCCAAAAATAAAAAGGACCAAATCTCCGAGTGACTTCACTTAGAGGATTAAAAAAACAATTTTGCCTATATATATATATATATATATAGTTGATATATTATATACCTTGTTGTGCATTAATGCAGTCAAATACTTGTTGGGGAGCAGTAATATTGTTGCATATTATTGGAACATTAGTCACGCCACTAAAGAAATTCCTTTGAAATTGGAGTTCCCCCAGCCTTTTCTGAGAGAGTTTGTGAGCAGGTGCAGTTAAAGTTGAAGTCTCTTGCTGCATCGCAGCAAGTTGAAGGATCAAGTTCTTGAAGATTTGCGCAAGCCGTACTAATGTTAAGAGCCTGCGCAACGGCATAATTCCCCGAACAATCAATTTCTTGGGCGGCGGCCCTATGAACATGGATGATGATGCTTTCATCAACAGATTATTATTATTAATATGCCCGCCATATATATATATATATATATATATATATCTTCGATTTAATTAATAACGTTCTGGTGTGTGTGTGTGTGTATAATGTGAATGATTAAGTGTGGCCTGTCTGCAGTATGCATATAGATATGGATGCCAATTTATAGGATGTATTTGATGGGCAGCTTAGCGCTGGGAAATTAAATTCAATTAAATTAAATTATTCCATGCCCCGATTGGAATGTTGTTTATTTAATATTAAATACACGATGTGCGCAGGGCTTTCTTCTAGGCCAGATTGTGCGTGTGTTAGTGTGTTTTTTGCTTTTCTACTTGTTTTTTCTAAGGGAAAAAAAAGTAACTGGCTAGGGCTAGTCGTGCATGTTGACCATGCCCCTTGGGATATCAACGATATATATCACCTGAGTTACAAGCTCGTCGTTCGTTTAGGGATATATATAGGTAAATTGCAATTTTAGTCCTTTAACTTTGAGGTAGTTGTAATTTTAGTCATTAATCTTTAAAAGTTGCAATTTTGGTCATGGACAATTTTGTCCTTCTAAAGTTAGCAATTTTATAGGGATGGCAATGAAGCGGGCGGGTTAGCCAGGACCCAAACCCGCCCCGTGCCTAGAACGGGGTGAGGCGGGTCGACCCGTTCTGTCCCATTTTAAATTAAATTAAATAAAAAAAAAATAAAAAAATATATATTTATAACATATTATTTACAAAATTTATTATTATTAATTTATAAATATTAAATATAATAAAAGAATACATAAAAATTATATTATAATATATATTATATATGCAAAATATATATTAAAATATATTTTACAACTAATATTCTAGACGGGGCTGCGCGGAAGTGATACCCAGACAATATGTTGCTTGTTTTTCGTATTGTCTCAAGGTTTCTCTATCTGCATGCTCCTGCGAATTCTTTTTCAACATATTGATTATTCCAATATGTTATCTTTGTCCTGATGTTCTTGTGCATACATTGTCAAAATTTGACGACATCTCCTGTAGGGTATACATTTTGAACACTCGCCCAGATCTATTTTCTCGGAGAAAATTCTCCTCACCAAATGTTAATTATCTTAAATAATAAATATAACTTAAAGTTCTTAATAAACCCTGGCTTTGATAACATTTTAGGCAAACACTTAGTCAAATAAGCCAATTATGTGAATAAGGGTATTCTTGGTATTTTGAAAATATGAAACAACCCCGGGGGACCAATTTTACAACAACTTGAAACTTACATGACCGAAAATGCTTAGGTATAAAACATATAAGACCAATTTTGCAAAAACTTTCAAACTTACAGGACTAATTTTACAAGCTCAATAGTTACAGGATCGAAATTGCAAACTGCTTATAGTTATAGGACCAATTTTGTAATTTTCCCGATATATATTAAAACTAAATAATTTAATTTCACTATAAAAACAACTAAATAAAGAACCGGTTTATATAATGGTAGATTGCTGATTTTATTTATATTGTCATCACTAAAAGATGATGAGGAACCCCATCAACTAGAAATATTCATGCATTGTTAAATTTTTTTTTTTTTTTTTTTGGCAATGTCATGTATGCCACTATAATTATTTTTCAATATCAGCTAAAGATTTTTTCCTCCTGTTGGGTTGAATTGGCTTGCACTTCTTCTTTTTTTACGAAAAGATAATGAGAAAGACTTGGGATCATTTGGGTTTTTGATGTTTAAACATGAGTTTAAATTTTTTTTTTTTTGAGAGAAAACATGAGTTTAATTATATGAATTAGTTTGCGTGGAGTTATCGTGAAGTGGATTATTCAACGTGCAGTGTGTGGCATTAATGGCGTCTCAAGAGATATTGTTTACTTGGACGAAGATTTTCTAATCTGTTTATTTATTTTTAGTGAAGGTCTCTAGTAAGATCGTTTTACAGATTAAAACCCCAATACCCAAATCCAAATCCATATTCAATCAACTGCAAAAAGAAAAAACAATTTACAATTGGCCGTTGCCTCTCATGCTACTAGAAAACAATCAAATTCCAACAAAATAAATATTCCAACGAAATAGAAAACTGTTGAAATTTTTAAAATTTCAATGAAAATTCCAAAGGTAAACAAAACCGTCGGTATAAAATATTGGAATTCGTGTTGGATTTTAAATTCCAACGGAAATTCCAACACCACAACTAACCATTGGAAAATTCTAACAGTGATTCCAACAGTAATTATAAACCATTGGAAATACTATTGAAATTTTAAAAATTCCAACAGAAATTCCGTTACTAAAACATACCATTGGAAAATTTCAACAATAACTCCAACACTAAACCAAATGTTAGAATTAATAGTTGGAATTTCTGTTGGAGTTTTTAAAATCCAACAGAAATTTCAATAGTACAACATGTTGTTAGAAAATTCCAATACCATTGGAAAATTTCAATAGGGGTTAAATTCTTTGATAGTATAATCTATATCAATAAAATATATCTTTTTTTCTGGAATCAATCATATTAAAACTACATGGTTAAATGTGCTTGACTGTGGACAAATTGATGATGGTTGACCTACTGGAAAGTTAAAGATATTAGATAATGAAATATATTGGTTGAATATTACAATGGATATATACCATTGGACTAAATTTCAATAGTATAATTTCGTTGGAATAACTGTTGGAGTTTTTTCCAACGATTAAATATATTCCAATGGTATAACTATGTTGGAATTAGTGTTGGAAAAAATGTTGTTCTTTCTAATGGTTATACATTCCAATGGATAAATAATGTTGGAAATTCCGTTGGAATATTTTCTCATTGGAATTTCCATTGTAATTTCGTCATTCCGACGACCATTTTACAAACGATAAATTTTATGTTGGAATCGATAATTCCAACGGTAATTGATCAAATTTCAACAAATTTTTCCCATGGAAATTTCCTTGTTTTCTTGTAGTGTCTATCGCTCCCCCTCCCTCCCTCATTCCCCAATTTAGCATAAAATGGTTTTTCGCTATAATATGAGAGGGTTTTGCTCTTCCTCCACGTCCTGCATTACGCTCGTAATTCGTTTTAGGGACGTTACCTTTTTCCTTCTAAAAACTCAAATATTTCTTTGACCTCAAAGTGGATAAATCTCCAACTGAGAAATTATGGACCTCCTTCTTACACCAGTCCAACTTATACCAGGTTTTTGTACCTCTCCATTTTCATCCATTAATTTTCTAATTTTGCCCCATTCTTCTCCGCTTGCCTGCAGTGGCATAGAAATTAGCAAGAGTGACAATATGTAACAGCTATTTTGGCTATGTTTAAAACAAGACTTCGCTCCCTCGCTCTTCAGGAGAAAAACTGATACTTTTACCGCAACTACTAATACTTTTTAGGAGAGAAATAATACTTTTCAGGAAAATTAATATTAATTTTGTTACTTTGAAAGTATATTGTTTTTAGAGCAAAAGTGATGCTTATGTTAATAAAAAATGATACTTAACCAATGTTAATATCATTTTTGATACTTTAATAACATATAAATTCAGAGTAAAAAGTGATAATTTTAATAAAAAGTTGTATTTTCAACTCTATAATTATACTATGCCGTCGCCTAATATTAAAGAACTAGCACCCCTATGTACTCATTCATGACAACAATATTAAATTGATTCCAAGCAGTTAACATTATATCTAGTGGCTTAATTTTTTTCTAATTTTGCGATGATACTTGTAATTATTTTCTATTAAGAAGAAATTATTCTACGAGAAATAGAACGTGATACTTTTTTTACTAAAAAGTAATACCTTTTCTACAAAAATAAAATATTCGACAAGAAATAGAAAGTAATACTTTTATAGTACTAAAAATTGATACTTGTAATACCTTTCAATTAAAATAAAAATTTTCTATAAGAAATATAAAGTATACTTTACTATGAAACAGTGATACTCTTCAGGCGGAAAGTAATACTTTTGTATTGAAAAAATATATTCTAGTGGCGAAAAGAAAATTGAAGTAAATTGATTTCAAGTGGCCATCATGATATCTAGTTTTGTAATTTTTTTTTAATCTTGTGATGATATTGTAATACTTTTCTGTTAAAAATAAATTATTCTGCAAGAAATAGAAAGTTATACTTTTCTCTCAAAAAGTGATACTTTTCGACTAAAATATGATACTTGCAATTTTTTATTAAAAAAAATAGTCTAGAACAAATTTAAAGCAATACTTTTCTATTAAAAAGTGATACTTTTCGAGTGAAAAATAATACTTTTCTATAAAGTATGTATTCTTGTGATGGAAAGAAAATTTGAGTAAATTGATTTCAAGCGACCATCATGATATCTAGTGGTGTATATATTTTTTCTAATCTTGTGAAGATACTTTAAAAATTATAAGTTTTTACTTCAGAAGTATCACTTTAAATATTAAGATATTGTTGTAAATCAGCTTTTTAAATTATAATATTTTTTTTATCTTCATTTAAGATTAAAACTAACAAGGACTTCAAATGCAAATCGCAAAAAATAGGAAACCCTTTAAAAATATAAGTTTTTTCTTTAAAAGTACCAATTTTTATTTTAAAAGTGTCATTTTAAGAACTAGGATACTAAATGTATTCCACGAAACAAAAACACAAGAGGTTGCTTTGTGTAGATCAGCTTCTTAAAACACGAACTTTTGATATTCAATTGAAATTAAAATCAACAATGATATCAAATGTGAATTAATAAAAAACACGCAACCCTTTAAAAGTATAAATTTTGTCTTTAAAAGTATTACTTTAGAAACTATGATGAAATATTGTATTCCAAGAAACCTAAATATAAGAAAATGGCATGTGCGGATCAACTTCTTAAAAAATGATCTTTGCGACATTCATTTGAAACTAAAATCAACAAAGGTTTCAAATGCAAAATATAATAAAACAGGCGTCTCTATAAAAGTATCAATATATTCTTGAAAAGTACTACTTTTTACTTTAAAAGTATCCACCTTAATAAATGACAAACAGAACATATAGACATGAAACTTTCTTTTCTTTTTGGATGGAAAAATTGATTATGCAAACACAATATTAAAATCTATATGAATTGCATGCTTATTATCAACACACACCAATGCATCATCAAAGTAATCTATCTGATAACCTTTCATTTCCTTTCTTCACTCGTAACGAATAGAACACCTTTATACATCCATACATACTACATCACATTTATACAATATATGCATTTGTAAAATTGTGGTTGTACACCAACAAATTAAATTTGCGGCTTGACAACAAATAAGAGATGAGAGCACTTCAATTTGCATTATGGTGCCTATCGTAAAGTTTGAGGCTATAAGTTCCTCTGCGTTATATATTTTTTCTGCTGCACTTATATCAATTCCTAAACAACCCAAGAACAGAGCCATGGTCACCACAATCACAACCTCACATCACCACAATGACCACCGTGCCTCCGCCGTTTCACTTTATCAACATGAATTCCACTTCCAATATTGTTGGAAAATTGATGAAGTTCGAAAAATAAGGAGATTAATTCCTGAGGCGTGCGAAAATTAGCACTGTCCTTAAGGATTTATTCGCATAATCCCCCAGGATTCAACAGGGTTTTAAACGACAAATTAAACATGAACCCAGCAAAATGCAAAGAAGTTAGAAAATAGTTTTTGTTAGTCCAAGTGGCTACGATAATCTAGAGGGGGGTGAATAGATTATCTCGGTTTTTCAGATTTTGCCCTCTTTTTCGAATAGTCAAGCAAAGATGAAAGCTAAATGCGGAAAATAAATAACACACGATGATTTAAAGAGCTTCACCCCACCTAGGGACTACGTGTTCTACCACCCTAGTATATCCGGGATGGGTTTCGAAAAAAAAAGAAATTTTATTAATTACCAAAATTAATACAACATTTTGAGGATTACCACAACCCTCTTACAACACCTTCAAAGAGATTACCACAATCTTCCTTCACCACTTTTGAAAAGTACCACACTCTCCAAACACCTATCACCTAGATCACCCAAGTGTATTATTCTTACCACAAGAATACTCACAAGGATGTCTTGTGTTGAATGATGACCAAAATCAAGATTACAACTCAATAATGAATGATACAATATGAGTACAAGTGTAATCAAGAATTGAAAGCCTAGACCTCAAATGTGTGCAAGTAAAAGTGCTTAGGCTAATACAACAAGATATATGAAAGTGTTTGCTTGTTTGCTCTTTGCTTGTGTGATGTCTTGTATGTTGTTGCTTGAATGAAGCCTCTATTTATAGGAGAGGTCTTGACTTTGATTTTCAGACATAGGCTCCTCCTTGGGGAGTGATTTGCTGCAAAAGAAACCATTTAAAACCATCAATATAGCTGTTAGAAATCAATCCCACAAATTAGGGAAAAGCTGTCTGAAAATGCAACAAATAGTTTCTTTGATAAAACAGGGGTTCGACGGTCACAGAGAGATAAGTTTGAAATAGGTTTTCTGCGATTTTTACACAGGGGGACCGGTCGGAAGGGAGTTCGACCGGTCGCCCTTGATCTTGACCGGTTGGGGTTGTTTAAAAATTGAAACAGAGAAGACAACATCTTCAGGAGGGCGCCCAGGTACCGGTCGACCGGTCGCCCTCCATAATTTTTTCTACGTCCCTTTTTCTATTTCAAAACTCAACTCAGGTACGAATTGCCCTATAAGGCGACCGGTCGAGCCTGAAACAAATGTGTTGTCCAATTTTTTTATCGAAAATAAACTCCAAGAAATACTCCGAAAAATAGTAAAAACATTTGAAATCGATCGGAAGTATTCAGACAACATTTAGGGATATTGTTTTGGTTTAAAAACTCATTTGAACAAAATCATCAAAATCATGATAAAAATATTTATCTAACAGTTTTTGCCTTTAATCTGATTTCTCTCCTTCTTCTGCAGAGTAAGAGGTGGCTATTTAATAGGCTTGAAGCCAATATATGTAAGGGAAAGGCCAATTAATTTTTATGTTGTTTATTGGCTCAAGAAAGGTACAATAATTATTGAAGCACATGACTTCCACCACTAGCCAAAAGAATAGGATTTATTGGTTTAAATAAGAATTACAATGAGATGTGAATATATAAGAATCCAAGGCAAATAAATATAAATTAAAATTGTGGTGGGATAGAAAATATTTTAAAACACTCTTTTATACAACAATTCCCCACATGTTTTAAAATATTTATAAAGAGACGAAATGGTTTGCTGGGTTATCAAAATGAGTGTAGAATACATCGAATCTGGTGTCTTTTGGACTATGAACCAGACCTAGAAATATAAGATTTAACGTACAGAGTTATGGTGAAACTTGTAGCTTCTATGAACCAAGAACTCTTTATTGTAAGTTAAAATCTTACCAGTCACATTACACTCTCTCAATAATTTGTCGTTCAATGCGGTTTTGCGCTAACAGGCCATGCGCGTGCCTGGCATTCATGAGTGCTCTAGAAACATGCCAAAGTCTCATAGGAGTGGCCCCACTCCACACTCATATAGGTGAATTTCATCAAGTATATTTTGTAAGTAAATATACCACCCTTAAGGGATATGAAATTCATTAAGAGTTTATTAGCTCATCCCTCCATACTTGTATTATAGCACTTCTCACACTATAGGAATGGATAATCAATTATTGTTGCTAGCAGAATTAACAAGTGACTTGTTATTACCCATATGAACCTCATTTATGGGATCTCCAATCACAGAGGTTAGGTTTCCTTCACTGTTAATTTCTTAAATTGGCTTAAATCTCATTCCCCTCGATATTTTAGTAATTAATTTTCTTCCCAAAACTTTAGTCAGATGATTGGCCAAATTCACTTCTGACTTCACATAATCAATGGATATTACTCCATCTTTTAACAGATGTTTAACCACATCATGTCTCAGACAAACATGTTTGTTTTTACCATTAAAGGTTTTATTCTTTGCAATTGTAATTGCTACTTAGCAATCACAATGTATATACACTGAAGGTGTTGGTTTCTGCTAAGAAGTTTTTCAACCACTCAACCTCATTGCTAGCTAACTCGAAGTGAGTAAACTCAAGCTCCATAGTAGATTTTGTTATGATACTATGTTTAGTTGATTTCCAAATAATTGCACACTCACCAAGGGTGAATACATAACCACTAGCGGATTTTATCTCATATGAATCAGAGATTCAGTTATCATCACCAATCACTCTAATACGTAGTGAAAATCCACTATAAAGAATACCATAATTCATGGTATCTCTCAATTATTTCATTAGTCTGACTAAAACAATCCAATGATCACAGTTGGGATTATATGTATATATGCTCAATCTATACACAACACAAGTCATGTCAACGTGAAAAATTCATCAAATGCAACAGACTCCTAATAATCTGTGCACACTCAGATTGAACCACATGATCACCACGATTTTTCTTTAATTGAGTATTAGCATCATAAGCACTCACAGGTTTGAAATTAAAATGCCCAAACTTCCTAACTCGTAGTTTTGACATTGAAATGTCCAATCTTCTTAAGAAGTTTCTCATCATAATGTTCTTGAGATAACATTATGATATCATCATTTCTTATGATTTTAATACTCAATATCACACTTGCTTCCCCACATCCCTCACATCAAATTTAGAAGCAAATAACCCTTTAGTATTATACATCAAATAAATTTTAGTACCAAATGTGAGCATGTAATCCACATAAAAAAATTTATTACACACTCAAAGATCATCAAGTTTAGTATAAGCACATCTAATCATCAGACAATAAAACTTTGATTAAATTTCTCATACCACTTGGTGTTTGTTTAATCCAAATGGCACTTTAAGTAATTTACAAACAATTTTTTTTTAAAACAACAGATCCTTCATCAGTTGCACCATATGAATCATCCCGTGCTAAGGTGCACAGATAGCAACATCCTCTTAAAAATCTTCACTTCATAGAACACGTCTACTTATCATCACAATAGATTTGTTTACTCCATTCATGATTTATGGTGGCACTACCAAAAATCTTTATGCGCAAGGGAAGTTACACATTCACAATCTACATTGATCCTAATTAATGTAGCTAATTTTATCTTCTCCATGATATCAACTCACGATAAATATTTTATTGGCAGGTGTAATTGATCATATTAATGCCACGTAACTCTTTCTATATGCCACAATAATTAGGCATTTTCACTTAAACATCTACTACTAAAGTAGTAAAACAGTCACTACAACTGTAATAAAGAATTAGAAGCAGACTCAACATTCAATAAGTGCACAAGAATTTATCTCAGTTTTTAAATGGGAAATATGATCAAAGAATTCAACAATTTTTGTTTCAACAATTATATATATCATTTTCTAAACAAGAAACATATACACAGCAATATGATAATATAACCATTAAATAGGCAATCAAGATTTTTAAAACATTTTTCTCTCTCTTAGACTCAGATAACATAACTTTAGCAAGACACCCCCACGCTTTTAAATATTTTAGATTAGACTGATAGTTTGTCCATAATTCAATAACTAATATGGTGTCTTACCAGTTTTCTCATAAGGTATTTTTCTTTTCAAGTGACATGCAGATAAAATACCTTCACATTAAAAATTATCAGCTCCTGAACTAATGTTTTTCCCTTTTAGCTACACCATTAACATCATGATTTACTTCTCAATGTTCACAAAATTCATTAAGTAAAGTAGATGTGTCACCTCCATATGATTTAACTTTTTTTTTTTGGTGGGTAAAAGGACGAGTTTTATCATTAACCAAATGCTAGCAATAAACAACAATTAACCACAATATTTACCCTCGGTTGCTGCGGCGAAATTGATCCTAGCAAGGCAGCCGCTAGGTTCCACACGTCTCAGTCTTAGCCCAATCGCTCAGCGGTCACCAGCTTGTTGCTCGGCGGAGATGGTATCCACCGCCGTGAAGCTCGTACCTCCGATCCATCTTCCGACAGTCGAACCGGACACCAAAATGAGCCTCACGCCTACCCCGACCCTTACGCTCAATGCCGTCAAAACTCAAAATACATGCTTCTGCTCCATCACTATCTGAATTTAAGCGCATGCTGCTTTCCCATCCTCACCAATCACATAAGGGTCGATTTTAAGGCAGAAAACGACGACCTGAGAGTTGGCGGAGAACAGCAAGAGGCGGCATTCACACGGCGACAGCAGAGCGGAACAGTTGAAGACAAAAGAAGGTTGTTCTCGCCGTGAACGTGAACCCATCAGACCTCTAAACCAAGGCTTTATCGCACGGCGAGAACATGTTGTTTGTGTCGCTACTCGATTCTTCTGACGAAAGAACACGTTGCTGAATTTGAGCCTGGTGAGTTAGGCCTTCTTATGGGCCTCAATGATCATGCCTTCAAAGCTGATGGTTGATAATGAGAACAATAACAGAGCTGCTAGGTAAAGATCACACGCTCAACACTCAAATTTGTCATTGCAAAATGAAGGAATGGAGATTTTTGGAGTGCAACGATTTACAGGAAATTTTCGAACTACAGATAAATTTGTCATTGCAAAACTGTCCTTAAGGATTTATTTGCATAATCCCCCGGGATTCAACAGGGTTTTGAACGACAAATTAAACATGAACCCAGCAAGATGCAAAGAAGTTAGAAAAGAGTTTTTGCCTTTAATTTGATTTCTCTCCTTCTTCTGCATAGTAAGAGGTGGCTATTTAATAGGCTTGAAGCCAATATATGTAAGGGAGAAAGGCCAATTAATTTTTATATTGTTTATTGGCTCAAGAAAGGTACAATAATATATAAGAATCCTAGGCAAATAAATATAAACTAAAATTGTAGTGGAATAGAAAATATTTTAAAATACTCTTTTATACAACAAAAACGACCATACTACAACATATCACCACATCAATCAAAGTCAACCACAACTACATAATCCAACATAAAGTAAGAACAAGTAAATAAAAAATAGAAAATAGAAAAAGTACATGTATGAACAAGAGTCTGCTTGAACCTCGGTTACAACTTGTTTCCAACTTGTCGGCCACAGACTATAGCTTGAAGTCTCACCAATCCTTTGAAAACCCTTAAAGTTGTTCTTGTCTAAAATATTTGCATAGCAACAGATAAGAACTAATTAATTAGTTAAATGAAATTTGGATGACATGTTATCATCCTTTTAATTACGTGAAAGACATTTGATTAACTGTAAAAAGATTATATCTTGAGACAACATCTGTAGCAAAAAGAAAAGACTATATCAGGTGATGTAAAATAAAACCACCCAAATATATGCAATAAAATTCAATAAATTTAACCCTTGAGTTGATGTATGCAATTTTTGGAATAAAAAGAAGAAAATCAAGAGGAGAACCCATGAATATTACAGATGATTATAATAAGAAAAGCTCAATTACTACCAAAATTTCAACAGTAGAATTTATTGAACCTCGCATGAGACTATGTTTCTCCAAACATGAAACATCTCTGGTTCACAGCACCTTGGATTAGCCGCCAACAAAGTTTTATCTGTTGATTCGAGCGAACCGACGGTGATCGAGGATAAGGAATAGGTTTAAACCTAAAGGAAATCAGCATAAAGCTGATGATGATAAAAGCTGAAAAGAACCAGGAATCCATACTTTCATTAATACTTGAAAAGATAATATTTGGCATAATGACAATAGGTATTTCACTAGGCTATTTATAGATACATCTCAACATACACTACAAGAAAACTGCTGATAGACACCACCAAAAAGACACCAGTTTTATGACCAAAAAGACACCAGTTTTATGACTATACTGGTGTCTTTTCCTTTTTAACACCGGTTTTGTAAGAAACCGGTGTCTTATTAGTGCTATCGTTTTATAAACAACACCGGTTTCCTAAAACCGGTGTCTATTGTAAAACCATTTCCCAAATAGACACCGGTTTTTGCATCGGATTTTGAAACCGGTGTCTATTTTTATAAAATAGTTTAGATTAGACACCGGATCTTTCGACACCGGTTATAGAACCGGTGTCTTTATTTTTTAATTAGGTTTTAGACACCGGTTCTAGAACCGGTGTCTTTATTGTTCCTAATTAATTAGCTAGGGTTTACTTTTCAGTTGTAATGGAATTGCCCAAAAACAATCTCTGCCCGTCGTCGTTTGAAAGGAGAGCGATGGAGTTGTGAGGAGTCATCATTTTCATGGTTTCCATCACTCATCGCCTTCTCTTCCTCAAAACCCAATAATTCTTATTATTATTATAGCAATAAATTTCTTTTTCGTTTTTGACATGTAGCAAAATTTTCAGTTTCGATGGTTTCTTTCTGATGTAAGAGATAACTTACTGCTAATTCGTAAAAGTTTTCTAATATGAAACTGATTGGGGATTAGGTGTCTATGGAAACATTTGTTCAATTGATTGAGAGTGTTGGTATTTGAGTTAATTTCTCAGGAATTTCAGACTTAGAAAAGAAATTGAAGGAGATGGGGGAAAGACCATCTTAGGTTTTAAAAATCTTACTCAAAATTTTTCGATCTGACAGCTAAGGAGCTCTTCAAAAGTTGGCTCGCAAATGGCGAGAGCAGGTAACTGTATCATCCTCTTGTGTTGATTTAAATGCTCCTGCTTTTTACGCCATTTGAATACTTCGTGTTCTGCTAGAAGGTGAAGGGAACTGATTTTTTTGATTTATAACGTGTTTTCTTTCATTGAAGCTCATAATCTTAGTCGAACATGAGGTGAGTTACTTTAACCTTTCGTATTATTTTGGATTTTGAAATTCCTTTTTGTTGTTCCTCTGTAACGAAACCCTAGATTGGTACTTACCCATATCGCTTTGGGGGATCTAATCTGAATTAGGCTGAGTAATTTTAGTTTGGAATTTTATGCAGTCATTTGATAATTTCTGTTCACTCACATCTGTTTTTTGGTTTAGCATTTAAATTTCTGAATGGTTACTGACTGAATGGGTGCGTATTTTCTTTTTAAGCAATGATTGGTCACAATTTCGGAGCTATTTTTGTTTTTCCAGATTATATTTTGGCTTGATGTTAGTATGCTACTGATGTTTTGTGTTGTTATTCTGTTTTGCAGTCGGCCAATGGATGAAGACGCCCCCGTAAGACACCTCAACCTTTTAATCTTTTTCACTCCTATTATTTTTCATTTCTCTGAGTCGTATCATGAAACTTCTCTTATAGAAGTGACTAGTTGGTTATACAGTCCTTTAGTATTAGCATATGCAATTGTCCTTCTGAACAACAATGTTGTATGTAGTATGTCTCATACAATTGATGTCAGATTGGTGTTTGTCCTTTCCGAATGAGGGGTTTTGCAATTATATTGTGTTTATGACATGTATTGCATCTTAAGTTTATTTTTATTGTGGCTTTACCCATTCTCTTATCATCATTCGGAGCAATGAGCTTCTTGCATTCTTCAATACTCATATCTCTGATGGGAAATTTGATTTCTGCTAAAACTTTTAACTGTTGCATACATGAGATGCATACTTCAGTTATAGAGGACTGTGTGTAAGAGTATTCTATTTGGACACTAGACTACTGAAAGTTTTAAAAATTGAGTTTGTCGGTGCACGGTGCATTTGTGTATGTGTTTGAAGTTGCTCCAAAGAGGAAGGGTAAATGGAGGTTTGCCCAAATTACTATCATGACAATGTTTTGATGTCAAAAATCGTTTATTCCCTTCAAATTTTCCACTTTATCTAATACTTTGGGTGCATGAACTCTTGTTGTTGAAGTGCAGCAAGCTGTTCTGGCTTTCACCCTCAGCAAGTTGTGTGATGATGTGGTTGTTTTATTATTGGATTTATGAATTTGATGATAGGAAAGAGGGATCAATGTGCTCTTTGTGCTGGGTGGAAATGGTACACATGCTGGTGCCAATGCCATAAATGAAAAGGTTTTTGAGATTATGACCTTTGCACTCAATTTTAGCTCTCTTTCAGATATTATACGCATTTTTTATTCACTATGATCTTCAGTGTGAAGTTGAGTCAGTTGAATATTTAAGAGTTTTTTTTTTAAATGAACGGAAATTTAAACTATGTTTCTCCTAAACTCAAGGTAACCTAACAGCTGCATATGGTAAACTCCTAAAATTATATTAAAGCCAGAAGGAGTTGTCTTCTTTCCATTTGAAAAATAGTAGGATGTGATATGAATCATATATATATATATATATATAAGTAGTTGTAGTTGGTGTGCCAAAAACCATAGACAATGATATTCTGTTCATGGATAAAACATTTGGTTACTCTGCCTTGTGTAATCATTAAATTTCTCTTGTTTAATCTTTAAAGGTACACCACGTGTGTGTGTTCTGTTTTTATCTTTCAGCAGGGCTAACTACTTTTTGTTTTCCTACAGTTTATCTTTATACCATATATGCAATTTTCATATGCCATATGGTTTTATAATAAAGGGTTAATTACAAAATTACCCCTGAGGTTTAGGTTAGTTACAAAAAATCCAGTTATATTTAAAAATTTATAAATATCCCTTGGCTTTTATTTTTATTTTACAAATCGCACCTCAAGAAGAGGATATTTGTTAGGTAAATAAAAATTCAAGCATATTCGTACACTTTAAGGGGTTATTTATAATTTTGAAAGATAACTGGAGTTTTTTGTAACTAGGCTAAAACTTAGGGTAGTTTTTGTTATCATACCTATAATAAATTTTGCTGTCTTGCTCACACCTTGAACCATTATGTTATCATTTTTGCTGCAGCTGAGTAATGATTGTTCCTATGAAGGGGTTTTATATTGCAAACCTCATTTTGATCAACTTTTCAAGATGACTGACAGTTTGAATAAGAGCTTTGAAGGTTGTAGCATTATTTGATCGTCGATGTTCACTTTCCGGTTAATATATTGTTGCATCTTAACTAATATTTTTGTGATTGTTGTAATGATTTTCGGATTCTAGGACGTGACTAAACTTGAAAATCTGGCATTTATGTACACAAATCCTCAAGATCATGCTAAGTCCAAGAGAAGAGTTGCAGAGCTTTATAGAGAACATGAAAAGGAACTCAAAGACGTAATTTCGATTATTCTGTGAAAAAACTGTCTGACAGTGCGGATCGGCATAATATATCTATTATCTGGATTTGGTGGGAGCATACTATCATCCTTATTCATAAGAAACAGAATTTCTGTCGGTGCTTCTGGTGCACTTTTTGGTTTGTCTGTTTCTCACTCTTTATGTGAGTTTTCAATCATGAATGTGAACAATTATCACATAGAATGTTCTTGTATCTAGGCAGGGGAGAAATGCTAAGAGAAATTACATGTGATCTATCTCCATTAGTTGTAAGGCAAATGTGGGGCTGTTCGATCTTCAACTTTTATAATAAGCATCTTAGCAAGAATTCTCTGTACCTCAAAAAGAGAACATCTCATCCAGATTTGAGCCCCCAGCTGCAAATGCAGCCTATTTCAACACCTACTAAAACTCATAAGCAAGTAGCAATTAGAAGATACATGGAAATAATTATTACACTACTGTTATGGAAACATGAGAATAGTATTCTTGAGGATGTCTGATTTTGGAGTTCTTTCAAACAGGTTTATAATGTGACCACTTTCTTGGATGAGCATCCTGGTGTGATGAAATATTGTTGGCTGCAACAGGTAATTCCTATTGATTAATATGGGTAAATCGCAAAACTACCCCTAAAAATGAATCTAATTACAAAAAAGAATCAGTTATCTTTCAAAGAATAATAAATATTCTTTGCACACGTTATAGTTAAGTAAGATTTGATCATATTGTTGATTTTTTGTTTCATTTATAGTCTTGATTTGATATTCTTCCTTCGAGGCAAGGGCAAATGAGACGAGTTTGATGATGTCGGGCACAACCAGGATGCTTGGGCAATGTTGGAGAAATACTATGTGGGTTAACTGAACAAGTCAAACATTCCATGTTTAATTGGATTTTGTTGTTGATCATATGGATTTTGTTGTCTGTAGTTGAATTATGTAGTCTTTTTGTTGGTTGATGGAATTAATCGGATTATGAATCTATAGTTGTTTTATCGAAAGGAAACTTCGCTACTTGTACTTTTTGTTGGATTTTGGCTATTGGTGACTTTAGTATTAATGTTCATGTTTAATTGGTAGTGCACTTATGATGGTTGCTAGAATTAGAGTTCATAATGAATTATTTATTTATATGGTTTTTTTGCAGCTTTGAGTCGGTGTTTTTGTATAAATAAACAACCCTTTTAAAATCGCTTCTAAAAATATTAAGACACCGGTTATGATGCGGTGTCTATTCATCAAAAGACTCGGTTTAAAACCGATGTCTTTAACATAAAAGACATAGGTTTAAAATCGGTGTAAAAAATATTAGACTTTTAACACCGTAGCTTTAACAGGTTGTTTTTACTAATAGACAGGTTTAAAATCGATGTCGTTGAAGGAAAAGACACGGTTTTAAACCGGTGTCAAAAAGTTCAGACTTTTAACACCGGTGGTTCTAACACCGATTGTTTTTACTAATAGACACCGGTTTTAAAACCGTGTCGTTGAAGAAAAAGACAGGTTTTAAACCGCGTGTCAAAAGTTCGGACTTTTAACACCAAAGTGGCTTTAACACGGTTGGTTTACTAATAGACACCGGTTTAAAACCGGTGTCTTTCGACTTTTTTGTAGTAGTGATATATCGATGCCTAATCATTGGATAATGATTACAGCTGTAGATTTATGTAATCCAACACAGGTAACGATCAGGGAATATTTGTACAACCTGAGGTACAAATTCATCATAGGATGGTAACACTTGTATGGTGTGATGAAATCCAAGAGAGAGTGATCAACTGTGGGTGACATTCAGTACACTTGTGTTGTGCTTCCTTTCTTGTGTGCTTAATCATGATGAGTGATATCTTTAATTCTTCCAATACTCCCTCTCAATTCGAGCTCAGACAAGTACAAAACTTTAAGTTTACTACGTAGTCTAGAGAATAATTGTAGGATCATTGGTTTTGTAAAAACATCTGCAATTTGATTAATGATAGGAACATGTCTGACTTCAAGATCTTGGGCTACAACTTTCTCTCGAACAAAAGGAAAATCCAATTCAATGTGCTTGGTTCGTCCATGCAAAACAGGAATAGATGCCAGGGTAATAGCACTCAAATTATCTACCCAAATAACAGGATTAATCTTTTGATGAAATTCAATTCAAACATCAGATTTTTAATCGACAAAATTTCTGAACAAGCATGGGCCAAACTCTTGTATTCAGCTTCAGCACTGGATCTAAAAACCGAGGATTGTTTTCTAGAACTCCAAGATACCAAATTTCCAGCAAAATATACACAAAAATCCACTTACTGACTTGTGATGGTTAAGTATTGTAATCCTCCCACAATTCTCTTGTATAAAGTTCCAACTATAGTTGGATCTCCTTTCAGATCTTCACGAGGTGAGAACTTGTGACCATAGAGTACTTGATCCCTTAACATTAGCCATTAGGGATGTCGGCGGGGCGGGCCGGGACGGGGAGCAATCCCCGTCCGTCCCCGCCCCCAGCAGACAAACGGGAAAAAACTCCCCCATCCTCGTCCCCGCGGGATCTCGCCGCATGGGGATTCCCCGCCAGCGTTTTATTATTATTATTTTTTTTAAAAAGATTTTTCAAAAACTGATTTTTTTTTAAAAGATTTTTAATATTTAAAATATATATAAATTATATAAAAAACTTAAAAAACACTTATTCTACAGAAAAAAAAAAAAAAATTAAAGATTTTTTTATTTTATATATTTAATGTAGATATATTTATAATATATTATATATTTTTAAAATATTATATTATATATTTAATATTCGATTCCCCGCGGGGAACGTGGCGGGGACTATGATCCCCGCCCGCCCCGTCCCCCCAACGGGAGAAAAATCCCGTCCCGTCCCCACGGGGAAATTTTCGAGATTCCCGCCTGATTCGGCGATTCCCATGAGGAATGGAGAATCCCCGCCCCACTGCTATCTCTATTAGCCATTGAGAGCTTAGACAACAAATCCTCTGCATATTTCTTCTGAGACAAAAACAGGCCTTCAGTTGTTTTATGAACTTCCATTCCCAAGAAATGATGTAATTCTCCCAAATCTTTGAGAGAAAAATGTTGAGAAAATTGAATAACAACCTGATTAATCTCCTTCAAATTGCTCCCAGCCAAAAGTATGGTATCAACATAAATTAAAATGAAAATGGTTGTTTGCTGATTGCTTTTATAGAAAGAGAATTTCCAGACATGGAATAGAAAAAATCCATGGTTAGGAGAGTATTTTTCACTTTGAGAAACCAAGCTCGGGAAGCTTGCTTAAGACCATAAATGGCTTTTCTTAATTTACATACTTGATGCTTGACAGCATTAACCTCAAAACCAGGTAGTCAATCATGAATATTTCATCAGAAAACTCACCATTTAAGAACAAATTGTTGATATCCAATTGTCTAATAGGCCATGAATGACAAACAGCTATAGTGAGAATCAGTCTTATTGTAGTATGCTTGATAACAGGGCTAAAAGTTTCATTGAAGTCAAAACCTACAATTTGAGAGTAGCCTTGAGCCATAAGACAAGCTTTGTACCTTCCAATACTACCATCAGTATGTCTTTTGAGTTTAAAAACCCATCTACATCCAACAATGTTCTTTCCAAAAGAGGAGTCTAAATGGATGAGGAAATATGTATGTCATGAGGTGTGTGTAGGGATGTAGTGACAAGAGGAGGTGCCTCTGCAGGACTGGTAGGAATAGAAGAAGCAAAATCAGAGCTATGCTTTTTGGCAAAAGGGAAAATGTTTTCATTAAAAAAGAACATGCCTCGACATGATGATTTTTTCAAATGGAAGTAACACCTATAGCCTTTATAAGCATTACTAAAACCAAGAAAAGTGCCAGCAATAGATCTAAATTCTAGTTTATGCTTATTAAAAGGTCTAAGAAAAGGAAAACACTCACAACCTAATACCTTGATGTTCTTGTAATCTGGTTTGTGATGGAAGAGCTGCTCTAAAGGACTCATATAGGTCAAGGATTTTGTGGGAATTCTGTTTATGATGTAGCAGGAAAAGGAAAAGGCATCATCCCAATATTGAGTGGGAAGGTTGGATTGAGCTAAAAGGGAAAGGCCCATTTCTGTGATGTGTCTATATTTTCTTTCTGTAGTACCAATCTGTTGAGGGGTATGTGGACATGATACTCTATGAAGAATACCATTATTTTGAAATAAAGAAGTAAGAGCCTTGAATTCTCCTCCACAGTCAGATTGCAGTGCTTTAATCTTATGATTAAATTGTTTTTCAACCAGAGTTTTGAAATGGACAAATACATCATATACTTCTGATTTGGCTTTTAAGAAGTACAACCAGGTGAATTTGGTGTATTGATCAATGAAATTCACATAGTATAGATGTCCATTTTTAGATTTAACATGGGTTGGTCCCCAGAGATTTGAGTGGATTAATTCTAATGAATGAGAATATACAGTTTCAGATAATGTGAAAGACAATCTATGAATTTCAGAGACAGCTTAAACAGAACAAAGATTGGAATCACTCTTTATTTCATATGGCAAATTACAAGATTTTAAGGCTTTTTAAACAATATCAAAACTAGTATGCGCTAATCTCTTGTGCCACAAATCAAGACTCTGAGTATTCCTTAAAACAGCAGAATTCACAGATGGACTAGAAACAGAAACAAGAACAGCTGGAATCGAAGTAGAGGTGGCTTGTTGAGTGGGAGAGAGGTGGAACTGGTATAGCCCTTCCTTAAGAGTCCCTTGGAGTAGCACTGCCTGCGTTGCTTGGTCCTTAACAAAGCAATGAAAAGGGTGAAACTCAAAATATACATCATTATCAAGTGCATACTGAGAAACACTCAAAAGATTCTTACTGACATTAGGGGGACATAAAGGAGATTCCTAAGCATAAAAATTCTAGTATTGAAAGGAGATTTAAGAAAGGAATTACCTATATGAGTAATAGACTCACCAACTCCATTTCCCATTTGAAGTTTGTTACCTCCATGATATTCACTTGCTATGCTCAAATTTCCAAAATCATTAGAGACATGGTTTGAAGCTCCAGAATCAGGGTACCAAAAGTTGTTATCAGTGCTAGCTTATGATGGTGTAGATGGATTAGGAAGCTGAGCTATGTGAAGAGATGGATTGTTATCAATTCTGTGTTGAGTAGAACCAGAGTTATGTCCTGTGAAATTGTTATCAAACATGTGCCAGTATTTGTCTGCACCATGGCCAGATATACCACAAACCTGATAATTAATCCCGTTGGATTGAAATCTTCCACCTCTTCCTCTGTATTCTCTTCTATTTCTACCCCCTCTCAGAGGAAATCTGTTCCAAAAATACAGATTTGTGCCTCTTCCTTGAGCATGAGTAATCGTGTTAAGAGTGGGCATGCTACCATCAGTATTCAAATTAGTTTTTGAGCCATTCATAGAGTCCTATCTAGCTTCATAGCTCAAGAGAAGAGCTTGAACATCAACAACAGTCCAAGGTTCTACCCTTGAAGTGACATATACCATCACTGCATCCTAAACCTCCAATCATATGCATGATCTGCTCTTTTTCAGTAACCCTTTGGCCAACAGCATCAAGAGCATCAAAATAGATTTTAAGGTTGCTGATATATTCTCTCATAGAAAGAGAGCCTTTCCTTATGGTTTGTAGTTGCATCTTGTATTACATGATTCTGGCAAGAGATTGGCTGCTGAAATTTATTTCAAGAGCATGCCATATCTCTCTTGATTTATTCAAACCAACCATCAGAACTAGAATGCCTTCACTTAGAGAAAAAATGATCCATGAAGCAAGATTTGCTCTTGCCTTTCCCTGCAAGATCTGATTCAATGTTGGTGCAAAATAGCGATGGCCTTGATAAATTTTTCTGGCATAGTGGTGTTTCCACTGATGAAATCTTCCAAGTCGTATCCCTTGATAGTTGTGAGAACTTACTGTTTCCAAACAAGGTAGTTGGAATCATTTAGTTTGGTAGTAACAAGTTGATTATGAGGAGAAATGATGGATGAAAAAGGGGTAGATTTAGATGAAGTACTCGAATCCTCAGACATGGCTAAAAGGGAAAAAGAAAAAAGCAAAAAGAAGAAATATGAGGATACCAGAGTCAGGTATAAACCTGCTCTGATACCATGAAGGAAATCAGCATAAAGCTGGTGATGATAAAAGCTAAAAAGAACCAGGAATTCATACTTTCATTAATACTTGAAAAGATGATATTTGGCATAATGACAATAGGTATTTCACTAGGCTATTTATAGATACATCTCAACATATACTGATGCTTAATCATTGGATAACGAGTATATGAATGATCTTTCTCGAAACTAATATCCAGAAATTGACCACTCCCACTGATCAAGTCATTTTCCAAGAAATTTTGCATTTCTTGATTCCACAAATCTAGTGCTATGCGATGGACAATAGAATCTATATCCCTTAGACCTCTCGGCATATCCAACAAAATATCCACTTATGGTCCTGAGGTCCAACTTCCTTTCTTGTAAACTTTTACTTCAGACGGACATCCCCAAACGCGTACATGTTGCAAACTTAGTTTCCAACCCTTGAATAATTCAAATGGTGTCTTAGAGATTGCCTTTATTGGAACTCGGTTTAATATGTACATTGCCGTTTTGAGAGCTTCAGTCCATAAGGACTTTGGAATTTTGGAGCTAGCAAGCATACTTCGTACCATGTCCATTAATGTTCGATTTCTTCTTTAAGCCACACCATTTTGGTCCGGAGAACTAGGCATGGTATATTGGGCAACAATCCCATTCTCTTGAAGAAATCTTGCAAATGGACCGTATGCTTGTCCACTCTCAGTGTATCTACCATAGTACTCACCACCTCTATCTGATCTCACAATCTTAATTTATTTTCAGCATTGTTTCTCTACCTCAACTTTAAAGATCTTAAAAGCATCGAGTGCTTCATTCTTGTTATTGAGTAAGTAGAGATACATATAACGTGAGTAATCATCTATGAAGGTAATAAAGTAATTATCACGATACGCATCTATATGTGGACTACAAATATCTGTATGAATAATTTCCAATATTTCAGAACTCCTCTTAGCACCCTTCTTTGACTTGTTAGTATTACCCTTAATGCAATCTATACAAGTCACAAAATGAGAAAAATCTAGAGTACTAAGTACCCCCATTATTTACTAATCATTTAACTCTATCAATGGAGATGTGTCACAATCTCCGGTGCCACAACATTGAGGATTTTTCATTCATAACACATGGATTAATACCACCAGTATCATGAACGTGCAAAACAGTACAGAATCATCATTTTGCAAATTAAGACGAAAAAGACCATCAGACATAATACATCATCTAATAATATCATATCTATAAGATAAACTAAATATAAGAGTCTGAAACGTTAAAGGAATAACTAGATGATACCAGTCTTGAAACACAAATTAAATTCCTAGAAAAACTAGGAATATAAAAAGTCTTTTCCAAAAGCAAAACAAAACCACTGCCTAAAACTAGTTTGCACGTTCCTACTGCTTCCACATGTGAGGGCATCTTATTTCCGGAGTAGATGCTTTGCTCACTTCCCACTGGTTTCCGCAGGTTTTGCAATCCCTACAAAGAATTGGTAACATGAATTGTTGAACCATAATGAATCCCCCCATGTGTTATGATTAACATCAATCATATTGGATTCATAACAAACAAATGAAAGTTGAGTACATTTCTTTTCAAGCCACTTCAAGAATTATTTAGTGTGAGTTTTGCATGTATTTTAGGGCATATTTATGGCTATAATTATTTATAAACATGCAATAACGCATATGAAATGGTATATATTAACTCTTTGTGGAAAATGTATTATGTTTTGCTTGTTTTGTAGTAATTTAACGATATTTGGAGTGATTTTGTGACAAATACGAGCATTGCTACCTAAAATCATCAAGAATCGAGTGATTACACCCAATTGAGAGCCAACTATATTGAGTCTAAAGTCATAATAATGAGTCGTGTCAAAAAAAGCATGGATGAGCAAACAACGAGGGGATTAACTTCAAGAAATGTCCAAATGCGTCTGGAATTTCCAGCACTAGTAGGGTTTAGTATTTTGGCCATAACTCTCTCTACAAAATTGATATTAAACTGATTCAAGTGGATATGGAAAGATAAGAGAGAGGGCGACAACTCTTATGAAGACCCCATAAGCAAATTCAGAGGTTTTGGAGGCGCACAGCCCGTGCTTGTGACGCACAGGCTCCCCGTGCTCACCTGCGAACCTGAAGAATCTTGAAGAACATGAACTGACTTACGGCATTAAGCACGGGTAGGTCATGCGTGGGGTGCACGGCCCATGAGTGGGTCGCTGAAAATTGATTTTTCATGGCCTGGAGCACAACCAGGTCGTGCGTGGGGTGCACGGCCTATGCGTCTGTGCTGGAATGTCCAAAAATGACAGCACATTGACCTAGGCTTCTAAAAGGGTATAAATACCACTTTTTGGGGTGCACACCATAGGAGGAGAGGTCTGGAAAAGGCCCAAGAACACAAGAAACATATTAATTTCATCAAGGAAGAATCAAGGGAAGAATCGGGTCGAATCGGAGCTTGAGGATTGAAGATTAATCGAGAGATTATCCATTTCCCTAAGTTTTCTCATTCTTTGTGTTTTAATCTTTCACTTTAGCTTGTCATGAATATGAACAATTTGTCTATGAGTTGTTTATTTGTAATGAGTAGCTAAACATCTTGTGATTTCTGGGTTTTAGAAGTAGATTAATGAACTCTTGTTGAATGTTTTAATCTTAGTTGAAGTTATTTTCTTGAAGCCTATTTGAGTACTTGGAGCTTATTCTTGTTTTATCATTTGGTCTATAGATGACATGCTTGATATGTTGATTCATAATTCGAGAGATGTGCTTCAATATTTGATTCTTGATCACTTTGGCCTATGATTTAGCATGCTTAATATATTGATTCATAATTCGAGAGATGAGCTTTAATATTAGATCTTGAGTACTTGACACGAATATTGCATGAATCGAGAGGTTTGCAATATTGTGAGGACATTTGATCTTTTGAACTTTTGGGAGTTGTATATCTCATGTTGAGTAGAGATGCTATCATAGATATTTCAATCTACGTTTTATATACATCTCGAGAGAGGGGATAAAACATATGTGTGATCGTCTTATAGGTAGATTGATAATAACTTTGGCTTTGATTAAATCAGACAACAAGAGGAATATTAATTGAAACCATAACCCGGGAATCCATTTTATTCTCTTGATAATTCCATTATTATTGTCATCTTGTGTTTTTGTGGTTATTCTTGTCTTTACCTCCACAACAATCATCCAACTACGATCGTGTAAATAAAAATAAACATATCTTGGTTCAATACTTAGCGCACTAATTTATTAGTCTCTGTTGATACGACCTTGCTTACCCTATTCTATAAACTACATCGTGCACTTGCGGTGAAGCTAAAAATAAGGCGAACAAGTTTTTGGCGACGTTGTCGGGGACTAATACAATTTTTGGTACTAATATTGCGATAGATAGAATTATTTTTAATTTAGACATTTTTTATTTTATTTTATTCTTCTTTTGTAAATTCTATCTCTACAATGTTTGATTTATTTCATTGAGTTGGTGCAGGTAGTACACGAACACTTGCTCGAATAGAGAAAGTCAAATACTTCAATAACTAGAATTCTTATAGTTATTGAAATAATCCTACTTCTACGTGCTATTATCCAAATTGGGGGAATCATGAAGATTTTTTATATGCTAACACAGAGAATGTGATTCAACCGCTATCAAGCTTCAATTTAACGAATGGATTTACTAATGTGGAAGGTAAACCATCTTTAGAAGAAGCCCTCACCTCGTTAATGAGTGAAACAAGTTTATTCATGAGCGAGTCGAGGGACCGCTTTACTCGCGATGAAGCTAATAAGCCATCTTTAGAAGAAGCCCTCACCTCATTCATAAATCAATCCAATGCATTCATGAGTGATACGATGAGCTACTTCACAAGACAAGGTGCAAGGATGGACAAGATGGAGCTACAATTGACACAGTTGGCCAGTACGATGAAAAATCTTGAGACTCAAATGGGCCAATTAGTTACAATTGTTGGTGGGAAACAACAAAAGAGCCAATTTTCAAGCACCACTAAAGCTAACTCAAAGGAACAATGTAGTGCCATTCATCAAAGGAGTGGTACCGGATACGAGGAGCCGAAGATCCTGGAAAAGCAAGAAAGTTCGGAACCAAACACGGATTGTGTGTCTGTGCACTTTCAGCCCGTGTGTGTTACCAAAAAGAAGTAAACACAGGACAAGGAACACTCGAACCATGTGTGTACTCCCGTACAACGCGTGCAAGATATCATAAGAAAACTATTACAAAATGAGACGAGCATGAACTATGAGTATGCACACGAACAACATGAACATAATTCAAATCAAAGTGTTCCAACATCATGACTCCAATACTTGCTTGGAAATCCTAATTATGCATTACTAGATGCAAACAATGCAAAAATGGTTCTCGATCATGACCCAAAGCAGCTAATATATGCATTCAAATGTGGTACGAATTGAAATTAACAGGCGTTGAGCTAAAGACATTAAATATAGCGCTTGTTGGGAGGCAACCCAACGGTTTGTCGTGTGATTTTTGTTTTGTTTGTTTTCTAAAAAAAAGGAAAATTACCACGATTTTACTTGCGACCCACGCAGGCGGGCGTGAGTGAACGCACGACCCGTGCGTGATTGAGGAATTGGAGACGTTGCTATGGCCCCACACATGGGTAGCCCGTGCGTTTGGCGCACGACCCGTACGTAGGAGATGCCCAAGGAGGGCCACGAACCGCTGCCACCCCCATAATAAATTAGGTCCAATCCACACAGGTTTATATTGAAATTCTATCTTCTCTTACGTGCGATATAATTTCATTTAAGTTTGGGGGGAGAGATAGTTATTTTGATATGAAATGTGTGGATAGCAAAAAAAATAGTGCATTTTGTGTGTTTCCATATGGTTGCATGTAAAGCATTTTAGGTTGCATTTGCATTAGAAACACATTTATTGTTTTAGCTCGTTTATTGATGTCATAGATTTTAGGGAGTGAGTTGATCTCTTGATTGCGACTCGTGCTGCATTTTTGGAAAATTTATATTGTTTGGATTGGGTGTTGAGTATGAGTTGATTGAGCCATGAATAGATGACTTTGAGCATATGGATATTTAGAACATGGTTTGATGCTTTGAATTACGTATTTGCAAGCTTGTGAGCTTTCGAGCCTTTACTGCTTTCATTATATGCAGTATTGTTGTTGATTTGAGTGTATCATTCATGTTGTTTTGAATTCTAGAACTTGCTCTGGTATCTCTGTCAAGGCCACATGTTAAATGCTATTGTGAAAATGATTAAAGGCCAGTTTTGTTAAGCGTTTTAAGCCTTTTGCTTACCAAATGATGTTGAAATTCCTAGTTAGCCAACTTGAGCCTATTGCCTAATTTTTGATAGCCATAATTCAAGCCTTAACTTGATAAATCTTTTGGGGACTAAGGATTATAATTTGAGGTGATTCTGTCACGCCCCAAACGCGACGCGACGACGATCAATCACTTAAATAGAAATAATTCAACAGTCTAAACCAATGATACAAAACTCCAAATGAAATAGAGTCTAATGCAGCAGAATAATATACACACAAGTACGAATTACATCTCAAGGTCCGACATTATCTGAATACAATCCATCAAAATATCCAAATTTAAACTTACAGTCCAAACTAAAAAAGAACGAAGGAGTTCAACAATAATAAAAGGAAAGAAAATTTCGCTCGACATCAATGATTATAGGAACTAGTACGATAAGCGGAGCACGGGATTCAGTCTGTGGTAGGTTCGACGTCTTCAACGTACTCCTCATCTATAGATTAGAAAACAGAAGGGGATGAGACTGAAATCTCAGTGGATGGGGTGATCGTGTGAGAGTGTGGCAATGTATATAGTTAATGCGAGAAAATAGTTGTATGAAAATGCGTGAGGTATGATGCATGTTTTCACACATAGTCCACAAGCATCGTGATAAATATATATTAAGTAATATACTTATACAGTTTAAGAAATAGTTCGTGGTCACACAAGCACTATGATTCATGCAAGACAGGTAGGATTGCGTACTGAATGTAACGACAATCCTATGCAAACGAGTAAAGATTGCGTACGGATTTGTAGCGCCAACCAATGCAATACAAGTAGCGGTTGCGTACGGATTTGTAGCGCCAACCAATCGGGTCTAATTAACTCTGGAATCGTGTGGATCAGACAACGATTTCTTCGTTCTTCCTTATAACTCCACGTTCAAGATGGTCTAAGACTTGTCACCTTATCGCTCCATAGGCAAAGACAAAATCCACATTGGATCTTGCAAGGCTCGGATTCGTCATAATCATGATTATACCTCAAGTACTACGACCCGCTTCACTTCAACAAACTCCGTCCCTCAGTTGCGGGATTAGGACGATGGGGCCAGAGAGTGGAATAGCAGCCGAGCTGCCCGGTTCCATTCCGAAAAGTGAGTACACGTTCAGATAGTCAACCAGGCAATCGAGTATTATTGATTCAGGGAAATATTTTAGGAAAGTTTCGAAAAATCGCGAGTGGCAATTATGGCGTTGGTGGAGTTATTTGGATGAAGATAATTATCGGGAGGGTATGTAATCTTCGATATCTTGAAATATTAGGTGGAACATAAGTCCCGTTATAGATTTGAAATCGCAAGACGAGGAAGTCGCCCCACGATCGTGTATTATTTGGTCAAGACGATCCGATAAGACAATGGATTTTTGAGAAAATAAAATATTTTTAATTCATTATTAAAGTCAGAGGGTCCAGGGTTGTTTCTTTAAAAGAAAAAATAATTTGAGTTAGGTCCTTGTTAAAAAGAAAATTTACAATTAGCCCCGTTTTGTAAAAATCACTACTTTTGGGGTTAAAAGTTAAATATATAAATGTCCCGACCTTGAAAATTTATGAGGTCAGTTCTTAAATTCTCTAAATTGTTCAGAGATTCAGGTTTTTAAAGTTTGGAGGTCGAGTTTTTATAAAATTCTCACATTGGCCCCAAATTTGTTAAAATTGTCATTTCGGGCTCTAAGTTTAAAATAATTGGAACTCACAAACCGGAAGAGCTTTTAATGTGATTCCAGTTGTAAAATGTCAATAAGGTCAGTGGTATATTGGGACAAAAGCGGTTTTTAAAAGAAGCAAGTATAGGCCCCTTAACTTTTGAAAATCTCATTTTTGTCTCATTTTGAAATAATTGCCTTTAAGACTTTTAGGGGTCTAATTGTTATGAAATTTGAACTTTGGGTCCAAGATATAATTATGTTATAGTTAAATTAGTTTTTCCAGGTGCATGGACTGTATAAGTCCTGGAAATTATAATTTAGTCCTCAAGTTTAATTTTTTTCAATTTGGTCCCTCAATCTTTATAAAATTACTTTCCAAGCTCTAAACACTTGGATTTTGGGAATACACTTAAAATATGTTATTTACAGTCCCTTAAGAGTTAAAATTTCAAATTTTAAAATTAGGATCTGGTACAGTTTCAAAAATTATAAAATAGCCCTTAAACTTCTAAAATTTTACAATCTAGTCCTTTGGCTTTTAAGGGTTGATTTTATTTATCTAAAAACTCTTAAACTTTATTAAAATGTCAAAACATAATGTTTGAACCTGAGTTCAGTCCCAAAAATAAAAAATTACATAGGGGTCCCTTAAGTTTTATTTTCTTGCAATTAAGTCCACCAACTTTTTATTTTTGCATTTTAAGTCAAAAATATTGAAATTTAATCAATTATGCTCGACTTGTCCAGGTTTTAAATCATTCAAAACATAGATTTCAAGAGTCATACACATACATATCCTTCTCATACAAAATTTCATCAAGCATAACAATAAAGTGTACATGTATGCCCTATTTTTCGATAAATCGCATTTTTGAGCAACACTTGAGAATTTTTCCAACTTGATACAAGAAAATAGCATGCAATACATAATATATATCTCAAGTGTTCAAAATCAAAATACCACATGCATTTTTAAGTAAAATACCTAGAAGTTGAAATGATTTTTTCACCCACCTTAAAGATTGATTTGTTGGTGAAAAAATAGAATAAATCACTCTTGATGAAGAAGTGACTTAGGTCAGCCCCTAAGTCAAGGAATATCAAAAAAATATAGGAGTTAGAAAAATGAGGTTAAAAATTTAATGAGAAGAAGAAGATGGTGAGAAATTGGAAGTACTACATTTACCTTGTGTAGTGAGTAAAGTGTGACTAGTAATGGCCTCAAAATATAAGATTTTGGTCACCCTTAATAACAACCTTCAAGGTCAGCCCCTAAAACTCTAAAAATAAAAATGGAGTGTCAAAATTTGGAAAATAGAAAGTGAAGGAGAAAATGTATTAAAAATCCCATTTCTTACCTTATAGTCCAACTTCTTCACAATTTCTTCTTCAAGATGACCTCAAGTCTCTTAATATCCTCAAATGATCTTCTATGTATACCTCAAAATCAAAAATAAAACTTAAATTAGAAGGTGAAAGAGATGAGTTAGGTGATATCAAAAATGGGTAGAAAAGAAATTTTTCCTTACCTTAGTAGTGATGGTTCGAATTTTTTGAAGGAGTAGGGAGATGAATTCTTGAAATTTTGGCTAAGTGTTTGAAGGTTTGAAGAAGAGTATGTAGAGAAAGGTAGGAGGATTTTTTAGAGAGAAGTAAGAAGATTCAAGGCTTGAAGAGATGAATGTTGGTGAAATGAAAAATGAACCAATTTTTGGTCCTCTAAGGCCATATGGCCGTCCATGAGAGAGGGGGAGGAGACAAAATTTTTGTCTTGATTGGTTAGATGATAAGTTAGGGTAATAATTGAGGAAATTAGGGAGTAAAGTAATACCTATGCTACTATGTTAGGGACAATTGACCAAAAGTCATGTTTTAGGGGAATTTAAATTTGTGTCTTTTTTGACCAATTGGGTGGTTGAATTTGTAGGATAATTCTAAGATGTAGGTTTGAATTAATGTTGTAGTAATACACAAGATGAATACATAAGGTGTATATGTACAAGAGTTGGGAGATATTTCTACCCTAAAAATTCCCATCATGGTCGTCCCTCTTAAGGGTATTTGTGGTAATTCCATTTTTTTGTCCCAAATTTGATGATAATAGATGAATAATATCAATCTCCAAAATAATTAGTAATTTTCTTGATCACTTATAAGTCTCATGATCACTTATTCTAAATCGAATTCTTAATTCTATAAGGTATAAATCTCTAAAATAAATAGTCTCTTAAAATTCTAAGGTGACTAATAGATACACAAATAATAATAATGATGATTGATCAAGTGATCATTAATGCGAAATAGAATTAATAAATAATTATGATCACAAGTAATAAATAAAAGAAATTACATGCAAATTATATTTATCATTAATATTTACCCGTCAAAGCGACGCGGTAAAATAGTCAAATTAATACAAGGACGATACGTGGAACAAGTACATGTTCGAATAAAAACCGAGGGCTTCACATTCTCCCCTCAAAAGAATTTGGTCCCCAAATTCTCTTCGGAATAGCTCTGGATATTGATTCATCATGTCTTCTTCCATCTCCCATGTTGCGTCTTCGTCTCGGTTATGGTTTCACCATACAACTTTAACCATCAGAATCTCTTTATTACGCAACTAACGTATCTACTGGTCAATGATCTGGATTGGTACCTCGGTGTAAGATAAATTTTCCATCAGAGGAGGAGCATCACGAGTGATAATATGCTCGGGATCCGGTTGATACTTTTTCAATCTCGATACGTGGAATACATCGTGCATTCCCACATACTGTGCCGGTAACTCGAGCCGATAGGCCAACTTCCCGATCCTCTGCAAAATCTTGTAAGGTCCAATATATCTCGAACTTAGCTTGTCTCCCTTCTTTGGATTGATCAAACCTTTCCGTGGCAAGAGTCTGAGAAATACTTCATCTCCGGCTTCAAATTCCAAGTCCTTTCTCCTCTTGTCCGTGTAACTCTTTTGGCGGCTCTGAGTTGTGCGGATCTGTTCCTTGATCAACTTGACCTTCTCCATGGCCTCCTGGACTAAGTCGACCTTTGGAATCGATGGTTACTTTCGTTTCTCTTTTGGAGTCCATTAGTTATCAATCTCCCAGTGTAGTGGGGATCTACACTTTCGCCCATACAAGGCTTCGTAGGGTGCCATCCCAATTGTGGCTTGATAGCTATTATTATAGGCGAACTCGGCCAATGGTAAGTGTGAATCCCAACTTCCTTGGAAGTCTAACGTGCATGCTTTCAAACATGTCTTCCAGAGATTTGAATCGTCCGTCGCTCGCCATCCATCGGTTTGTGGATGTCTTTGTTGTCTTTGAAACTTAGCGAGGTACCCGATTCCTCATGTAAGCATTTCGAGAATGAGACGAACCTCGGGTCTCTCGTCGACACTATGTCGTGGCACTCCATGCGGTCAAATGATCTCTCGAGATATAAATGCGCAAGTTTTACGCAAGCTATCGGTTTTCTTCATGGGTAAGAAATGTGCGATTTTCGTGAGTCGATCTACGACTACCCATATGGCGTCATCGCCTCATCTGGTCCTTGGTAGATCTATCACGAAATCCATCGTTATGTGTTCACATTTCTACTCTGTAATTCTCAACGGTTGTAATAAACCAGATGGTCGCTGGTGTTCTGCTTTTATTCGTTGACAAGTCAAACATCTCGCAACGAACTCGCTACAGTTCTTCATGTTTACCCACCGTAATGTCGTTTCAAGTCTTTATATATCTTGTTTCCTCCAGGGTGTATAGTGTATTTCGAACGGTGTGCTTCTGAGAGAATTCTGCTCCTAATCTGCTCGTCACTTGGTACACAGACTCGATTTCGGAATCTAATGATTCCATCTTCATGTACCGAGAATTCTGATCCCTCTCCTTTAAGTATCTTCTCTTTCGGTTTTTGAAGTTGTACATCTGTCCCTGTCTTTGCTTTGATCTTGTTGAGATCGGGTTTAACTAATATGTTAGCACATGAAATGTGATTATTGGTTCTCATCAGTTCAAGTGCTCAACTCTTCTAATGATTTCCACTCTCGAATCATTAGCCTGCGGCTAAACTCGCCGCAAGGCGCGGCTAATACGTTAGCTTTCAGGGATGGTATTGAATATCAAAGTGATAGTCTTCTATTAACTCCATCCATCTCCGTTGCCTCAAATTGAGATCCTTCGAGAATTCATAGATACTTTAGGCTCTTATGATCTGTGTAAATCATGAATGTTGCTCGTAGAGATAGTGCCTCCATTTCTTTAACGCGAACACTATTCTTTGCCAATTCTAAGTCATGCGTTGGGTAATTGGCTTCATACGGATTGAGTTTCCGTGATGCATAAGCAATGACCTTTCCTTCCCGCATCTTTGCTCCTAGTCCTTCCTTTGATGCATCATTTGTGAGACGACAAAGTTTTTACATTCCCTTTGGAAGGGCTAAGACTGGAGCTGTAGTAAGTCGTTTCTTCAGCTCTTGGAAACTAGCCTCACACTTGTCCTTCTACTTAAACTTGACTTGCTTTTGGGTTAGTCGAGTGAGTGGTCCGGCTATCTTGGAGAAATCCTGGATAAATCTTCGATAATATCCAACTAGTCCTAAGAAACTTCTGATCTCCGTTATAGACTCGGGTTGTTTCCATTCAACCATTGTCTGTACTTTCGAAGGATCTACGGCGATCCCAGTGTCGGATACTATGTGTCCCAAGAATGCGACTTCACTAAGCCAAAATTCGCACTTGCTGATTTGGCATACAGCTTGTGCTCTCGTAGAATGTCCAAAATAATTTTCAGATGACGTTCATGCTCCTCTCTTGACTTAGAGTATACGAGTATGTCATCAATGAATATCACTACGAATTGATCCAAATAAGGTTGAAAGACTCGATGCATCAGATCCATAAACGATGTTGGTGCATTTGTCAGACCGAAAGGTATCACTACAAACTCGTAGTGTCCACATCTGGTCTGAAATGTCGTTTTGGAAACATCTTCTTCACGGATCTTAAACTGATAATATCCTTGTTGTAAATCAAACTTCGAGTACACCATCGCTCCTTGAAGTTGATCAAACAGTTCGTCTATCCTCGGGAGGGGATATTTGTTCTTGATGGTCACTCTGTTAAGTCCGCGATAATATATACACAGTCTTAATGTGTCATCTTTCTTCTTGACAAATAATACCGGTGCTCCCCAGGGAGACGTACTTGGTCGGATAAATCCCACATCCATCATCTTCTGTAATTGTGTCTTCAACTCTTGTAACTCAACAGAGCCATTCTATACGGCGTTAAGCGTCGGGCGGTTCTTGGTAATACCTCGATGGTAAACTCGACTTCCCTATCTGGAGGGACAGTGGTGAGTTCTTGTGGAAATATATTTGTATATTCCGACACTATAGGTACTTGATTAATTTGTATCTCAACCTTAGGTTTGTTAATTACAAACGCCAAGTACCCTTGTGCCCCTCTAGTGATCGTCTTCCTCGCTTTCATTGCTGAAATGATTGGGGGATCTTAACACGTGCTCTTCCCAAAATTTCTACTTCGGGCTTACCGGGTTCACATAGCTTAATGGACTTGCGATGGCAGTCCATTTGTGCATGGTGTGTAGACAACCAGTTCATTTCCAATATAATGTCATATTCGGATATAGGCAACAAGATCAAATTGGCAGGAAAGTTTATCTCATCAATCTTAACTTTGCATGCATTATAGATAATATATGTTATCTGGCTTGCGCCCATAGGAGTGGACACTTATAGACCTATAGGCATATGTTCCATGCATGCATGCAACTTGTGTACAAAATGTGGTGCGACAAATGAATGCGTTGATCCAGGGTCAAATAGTACTTTAGCGTAGTGGATAGATACTAGAAGCGTACCTTCCACCACGTTTGTTGCCTCTAGAACCTCATGTCCGGCTAGTGCAAATGCTCGAGCGGGCATCCTTGCCCGATTTCCCTGGCCATTACCCGGCTTTGGCGGCTGCACTTATTTCGTGCGATCCTCGTACTTCGGGCAATCATTCAGCTGGTGCTGGTTATTGCCACATAGCAAGCATTGTAAATCCAAGCGGCTACGATAATCTAGAGGGGGGTGAATAGATTATCTCCATCTTTTCGATTTTGCCCTCTTTTTCGAACCGAATGCTCAAAGACAATATAAAGGTGCGGAATGTAAACAAACACGCCGTCGATTTAAAGAGGTTCAACCCACCTAGGGCCTAATCCTCTACCACCCCAGTATATCCGGGATGGATTTCAAAAAGAAAAAAGATTTTATTAATAATTACCAAAATTATTACAACAAAATCTTACACCAACACCTTGAAGAGCACCACACTCTTCTTCAACACCACCTTTGAGATTACCACAATCTCACTTGAAGATTACCACAATCTCCAAACGGCACCTTGTGAAGATTACCACAATCTTCAACCTTGAAGAATACCAAATTCTTCAACACCTCAACAAGAAGATTACCACAATCTTCTCACACCTAACACCTAGATCACCCAAGTGTGTTCTTACCACAAGAACACTCACAAGGATATCTTGTGTTGAATGATTACCCAAAATTCCAAGATTACAACTCGATAATGAATTATACAATTGAGTGCAAGTGTAATCAAGAATAGCCTAGACCTCAAGAATGTGAAAGTGAATAGCTAGGAAAATTACAACAAGAAATAAGACAATGTAAGAACAAGTGTATTCTTGAGTGTATCTTGTTGTGTTGTAGTTTTTTCTCTTGTTGTGTTGCTTCAATTCTTCCTCTATTTATAGAAGATGTCTTGTACATGATAGGCTCCTCTTGGGGACATGAATTCTGTAAAAAATTGCAAGACAATTGAAGAAAAGAGGCTGTTAGAAATCAATCCCACAAATTAAGGAAAAGATGTCTCTGCACAACGATTACATTTTTTTGTCAAACTTAAAGCGACGATCCACACAAATAGACGTTTGAAAAAGAGAATACACATTTACACGGGCGACCGGTCGACGTCTACCTCGACCGGTCGACCTATGCCTCAACCTAGAGTTCCCCTCATGGGTTTGAAGAAAGAAAACGTTCTGTTTCAATTTTGCTCCAGTGCCGGTCTCCTATAGGGCGACGATCGGCGGCACGGTTGCCCCTATAGGGCGCATGGTTGCCCTCGACCATTTCTCGCAAACATGAAGTTTTTGTTTTCCTCAACTTTCGTGTACAGGTTGCCTATACGGGCCAGGTTGACCTCAAAACAAAAGTGTTATCCAATTTTATATCGAAAATAAACTTCAAGAAATACTCCGAAAAATAGTGAAAATATTTTAGACCGATCGGGAGTATTAGGACAACATTTAGAAACATTGTTTTGGTGTAAAAATACCTTAACAAAAAATCATTAAAAGTGTTGTCCAATTTTGTCGAAAATAAAACTTGAAGAAATACTCCGGAAAATATTAAAACCATTTTAAATCATTTAGGAGTATTTGGACAACCTTTAAAACCATTGTTTTGGTGTAAAATCAAAATCATCAAAATAATGATAAAACCATTTATCAAACAATCTCCCCCTTTTTGATGATTACAAACCAAAACAATTTTAATGAGGTCGATTTTGAAAATAAAACAATTTTACCGGTTAAAGAGAACTATCCGTTGTGAGCGACAACATTCCATGCAATAAAAACACAAGGATGGGAGTAGAGATATTCAAACACATATAGCAAATGCTCCCCCTATCAACATGCACATCAATAGTAATATAGAAGCAACTTAAACATAAGCTAAAAACTTAGCTATTCGATATTGAACTTAAGTATCAATAACTTAAAAGCTCCCCCTGTCAAAGAGACATCATTAGAAACATATATACGTCCATACTACAACCAATGGACTAAGAAACATACACAACTTATGGCTTTAGGAAGCCATAGCCTATAGCTTCTATTTGTTAAGCTTATCTTAGCTTCTTTTGAGCTAAAGAGCTTATAACCTGTTTCTCCCCCTTTGGAATCATCAAAAAGAATGTTAGCACGATAAATACATCATATATTTATATCAAAGTGCGCAACTAAACCGATGTATCGAGCTATTTGGACATTGAAGCTTATAAACCAAATAGAAGGGAAAAGTCGAATCATACGACTTGAAGAAGCTTATGAAAAATCATTAGATTTGCAAAAACATGATCTCTATAAATATATGAGACTTTTGACTTCGAGAGAATCATGTGGGTGATGAATTTTTTTATTGAAACGTTTTATCGAACAACGAAGCGGGCGTCAAAAATAGAAAAAGTTATATATAGCCCTTGTAAATGAAATCAAGCCAAGTTTTTCATCACCAAATACAATTTAACAAATATCATTCATCAACAATCAATAAGCTCATCATAAATATATATGCATTGCATCAAGAAAAATACATATAAGCCACAAACTCAAGGGTTCAACCTGATTGAGCTAAAGAGAATGAAATTCTTACCATTCGATCGGTAAAGATGAGCAATGATGATGATAATCAAGCTAAATAGGTCAAGATATGAAGTGTATGCAACAAAACAAATTTGGAGTGGAATTTGTGTGCAAATTTCGAAGGGACGAAAAATGGACAAAATAAGCCAAAATGACTAAGTCTGGAAACAGAACCATTTTTAACCAAAAATTCAATCAGGCGACGGTCAGGGCATGGGCGGCCGGTCGAGTGGTGGTGGGCGGTTTTTGCCCGCCTGGCAGCCCATTTTTGTTGATTTGAAAATTCGAATTTGATCCAAAAATCCGATTTTTCGCCCTAAGTTTTGAAAACGTGCAAAATGCAAACGTAGACCTTATTCATTATACATTATGTCATAATTAAGCTCGAAATGAGGTAAAATACTCGGCGGTGAGCGATTAAAAAGTCCGCGAGTTATACTTGAGGCGGAATTAAACACATCTCAAGTTTTTGTTAAACAAGAATCCCTTTAAAAAATTATCGAATCTGAATATATTTAGTTCGAATATGATGAACCATATTTAAAAAATATTATTTAGGACTTGTTATCTAGAAAAATAATAACGTTTTAAGACTTTGGATACAACAAGTCATAAGAAAAAATGCCTAAATGTTTGAAAATTTCTTTTCCGGCACTTTAATGAGATTCGTTGGGATAGTTTTTGAAGTCGAGCATATAGACATAAGGCATATAAAATATTGAGTCTATGGAAATAATAAAAGAGAAACGTACCTCGAACTTGTTTGTCAATTATCATGCCTGCTTCAACCTTTTGTCAATTTTCACATTTGTAGCCATATAGGTTGAAATGGATCTTCTTTCTTCAATCTTAACTCCTTCGAGAGTTATTTTGAAATATAACCATCTTCTTGGCATTGAATAATTAGTAGTCCAAGCAAGAAATTGAACTTCCCCATTATGCTCATCTCAAGGTTACTTAGTATCAACTTAGAAAGACATTTTGCACAAATATTCATTAGTAGCACCAAAGATAATATCATCAACATAAATTTGCACAAGTAAACAATATTTCCCTTTTTCAAAACAAGAAGTGTAGTATCGACTTTACTTTTTGTAAAATAATTTTGCAAAGATAGCTAAGTCTATCAAACTATATACGGGGTACTTGAATCAACCGTACAAAGCCTTTTTATAAAAATCATTTGGCCTAAAATTTTAAACTCCGATAGACTTCTATTTGAATAAAACCATTTAGAAAATTGGATTTAACATCCATTTGGTAAAGCTTGAAATTTTCTTAAAACAAGAATGGGCAAGTAAAATGCAAATAACTTCTAAAAGTGCTATGAGTGCAAATATTACATCAAAATCATTACCTTCTTCTTGAAAATACCTTCGAGCTACTAACCTTGCCTTAGTTCGACCAATGTTGCCTTGGTCATCGAGTTTGTTCGGAATACCCTTTTTGTCTTCTTTATTACTATCATCATAGGGCATCCAATTGATCTAAGGTGTTCATAATAGAACATTTACATCCAAATATTTTGAGGTAACAATATTTGGAGTACTTCGTTTCTCATCTACACAACTAAACAAACTCATTACCGGTATCACTTATATAAGCAAGAAAAAATAGCCCAAGTGTAAAAATATGCCTCAATCATCAATCACAAAATATCTTGCATAAGAGCATAGTAGAAATAGACACTATATATATAGACCATGAAGCAAGAAACACATACTATGCATTTAGAATATCATCAAGAGTCTAATAAATCATGCAAGTTCAAATAAACTTAAGAAAGCTATAAAAGGTCTCTTTTGAAATTAGAAAATCCGATAGCATATAGTTGAGACCTCATTTAAAAAAGTATTTGAACAAGAGTTGACAAAGCAAATATGTGCAATCAAATATCGAATAGTGTCTTTCAAAAAAATCTAAAAATCCTCTTAATGGCACTTGTATGAAATACTATGAAAAACAAGCACATAGGCACATGGCAATACATATATCGAGTCTATAAGAGTAAGAATAACACAAGTAAACGTACCTCGATAATTTATGCCTTTCTTGACAAATAATGACGTAAATGGCCATTTGTGAAAATATGTAAATCCTACACAATTCTTAAAACAAATCTAGCACAAATCATAATGATAAAAGTGTAGGCTAAGAGATATCGCAAGTAAGCTCATGCCATAAAAATCCATAAGAGATGATAACACACTTTAGTCTACAAAAATGCACAAGAGTTTTAAAAACATCATATAAGGTCTTCTTTTCAAAGAATTTTAAAAACACACATATATTGAAGACCTTAATTTAAAAAAGAATAATACTTGAAAACTCATGTTGTAATAAAGACACAAAAAAAACATGCATAATAATAAAATACAATGCGTAATTAACTAGGGAGATACGGGTTACCAATTACGCCATTTCCATGGGTTGTGTCGTTCCCATTGTTGATGATATCTTCCCCTTGAGAAGTCACTTTGTTGATGATGACTTCTTTGATTGCTCCATTTCAAGGTTAGTTGCTTTCCCATTGTTGAAAGTCTCTTCTTTGAAAATCATCTTGTTGATGATGTCTTTGCCATTTCCAAGGATTGTGTTCTTCGCATTTTTGATTATACCCTCTTATTGGAAATTGGCTTTGTTGAGAATAGTTTCTCCTTCTTTGATCAAATGCAACGGTCATTTGATGCCTTCTTGGCGGTATGAATTTTCTTCGATCATTATTTCGCCGGGTACCTAATATGACATTATTTTGTGGTACCCTCATGTGTTTGGGTCCTTTGGGATTAGTCTTGAGACTTTTAGGTCTCCAACAATAATTAGAGCTATTTCTAGCTCGACAAGAATTAGCCGTATGACCCTTTTTACCGCAATAGAAACAAGTAATAATTCTAGGAGCATAATGACCAATATGCTTAGAGACTTGATTCTTTTTCATATGATTGACAACATTAAACTTATGATCAAGCTCTAGTTTCGAATTATCACAATAATCAACAATTTCATCGGTACTCAAGTTGGATTTAGATAAATCCCCTTTCATGCAATTAATATCCTCAACAAGAGTACTATTTTCTTTTTCAAGGTTTCTAACCTTGTCAAGTGTGGTGGTGTGAGCACATGATAGTGATTCGTAGGAAGTAAATAACCTATCCTTTTCATTTTTCAAAACATTGAATTCCTTTTTCAAAATTTTGTATTTAACAAGTAAATTTTGAAATTCATTTTGAAGATCATCAAAATCATTTTGCAAATCACTATAATCATTTTGAATAACAATATCATAGGAAGTAGAGGGTTTAAGACATACCTCGTTTTCTTCTTCGATGCCCATAAAACAATATTCAACTTCTTCATAGTTGGAAGTTGTAGGAGGCTTGTTCCTTAGATTTGAACTTGTATCCCTTTGAGAAGTAGATGCTTTTGTTTGACTCCTTTCATTTGCAAATACTCCATAGATGGCTTCTAATTTTTGCCATACTTCATGTGCCGATCGAATTCCTACAATATGTTCATATTCCAAATTAGTAAATGAACAATACAAAATATTGAGAGCATTACCGTTTAAGGAGATGATTCTCTTCTCTTCATCATTGAGCTCTTTGAAGCCTTTAGAGATGTGTGGTGTATTCTTCATCGGAATGGATTCTCCATTTATGACGGTGTTCCAAATATCGAACCCGCAACCTTGTAAGTAACATTCCATTCTTTCTTTCCAAAATATATAATTTTTGGAATCTAATAGTGGTGGCTTGGTGGTGGAGGTGCCGGATAAATGAGCTTCGTTCGTAGCCAACGATCGTTTCACTTCACTCACGATGTGAAACGAGCTTGCCAAAGAGTTTGGCTCTGATACCACTTGTAAATCAGCGCTCACGATAATCTAGAGGGGGTGAATAGATTATCTCCATCTTTTCGATTTTGCCCTCTTTTTCGAACCGAATGCTCAAAGACAATATAAAGGTGCGGAATGTAAACAACACACGTCGATTTAAAGAGGTTCAACCCACCTAGGGCCTAATCCTCTACCACCCCAGTATATCCGGGATGGATTTCAAAAAGAAAAAAGATTTTATTAAAAATTACCAAAATTATTACAACAAAATCTTAGACCAACACCTTGAAGAGCACCACACTCTTCTTCAATACCACCTTTGAGATTACCACAATCTCACTTGAAGATTACCACAATCTCCAAACGACACCTTGTGAAGATTACCACAATCTTCAACCTTGAAGAATACCAAATTCTTCAACACCTCAACAAGAAGATTACCACAATCTTCTCACACCTAACACCTAGATCACCCAAGTGTGTTCTTACCACAAGAACACTCACAAGGATATCTTGTGTTGAATGATTACCCAAAAATCCAAGATTACAACTCGATAATGAATTATACAATTGAGTGCAAGTGTAATCAAGAATAGCCTAGACCTCAAGAATGTGAAAGTGAATAGCTAGGCAAATTACAACAAGAAATAAGACAATGTAAGAACAAGTGTATTCTTGAGTGTATCTTGTTGTGTTGTAGTTTTTTCTCTTGTTGTGTTGCTTCAATTCTTCCTCTATTTATAGAAGATGTCTTGTACATGATAGGCTCCTCTTGGGGACATGAATTCTGTAAAAAATTGCAAGACAATTGAAGAAAAGAGCTATTAGAAATCAATCCCATAAATTAAGGAAAAGATGTCTGCTCCACAACAGTTACATTTTTCTTTGTCAAACTTAGGCGACCAATCGCACACAAATAGACGTTTGAAAAAGAGAATACACATTTACAGGCGGCCGGTCGCGTCCACCTCGGCCGTCGACCTATGCCTCAACCGGTCCCCCTCATGGGTTTGAAGAAGAAAACGTTTTGTTTCAATTTTTGCTCCCAGTCACAGGTCGGTCTCCTATAGGCGGCCGATCGACGGCACCGGTTGCCCTATAGGCGACCGGTTGCCACGACCATTTTTTTTGCAAACATGAAGTTTTTGTTTTTCCTCAACTTTCAGTGCACGGGTTGCCTATATCGCGAAATAGGTTGACCTCAAAACAAAAGTGTTATCCAATCTTATATCGAAAATAAACTTCAAGAAATACTCCGAAAAATCGTGAAAATATTTTAGACCGATCGGGAGTATTAGGACAACATTTAGAAACATTGTTTTGGTGTAAAAATACCTTAACAAAAAATCATTAAAAGTGTTGTCCAATTTTGTCGAAAATAAAACTTGAAGAAATACTCCGGAAAATATTAAAACCATTTTAAATCATTTAGGAGTATTCGGACAACCTTTAAAACCATTGTTTTGGTGTAAAATCAAAATCATCAAAATCATGATAAAACCATTTATCAAACAAGCATCTCCCCTGTTTGCGCCAACAATCATTGACAGTATGTCCCATTTTTTGGCAATGTGCACATACTTGGCCTGGTTTTTCCTATATCGGTCCTTTTCCTTTATCCGTCTTATTAACTGGTCCCTTCTGAAACTTAGCAGGCTGCTTAGATGGCTATCCCACAGCTGTCCTCTTGAGACTGTTTGATGACCTACTCTACTAAATCTGCCCAATACGGTTCAGTCCTGACTCGATGCGGAGAGCTGCCTTTACTACGGCTGAGTAGGTTGTCATTTCTAGGGATGTCAATGGGTCGAGTCTGGGTCGGGTCCGCCTGGACCCGAGACCCGACCCGTCAAGGAAATACAATACCCATACCCATACCCAGCCCGCCTCATCTAGACCCATACCCGCCCCGACCCATACCCGTGTCTTGCGGGTAAGACCCGTTAGACCCATTAGACACGCCAACTTCATATATTTGGCCAATTGTTTACGATTTTTACCCAAAATAGTGCATTCAAAATTTATGTTATTCATATAATTTTGTAGATATTATATAAATTATGAAATAAACACCAACATATATAAATTAAGAGTTCTTGAACAAGAATAATACAATATATTCATTCTATATAAAAAATAAAAAAATAAAATAAAAATTATACGGGTCGGGTCTGGGTTGGGTCCTGCCATACCCGTTACCCGACCCATACCCGCTCGGGTCTAAAACTCAATACCCGTTACCGCCCATACCCATTTATTGGACCCATACCCGCCCCAAATGAGGCGGGTCTGGTTCGGGTCCGGGTCTTACCCGGACCCATTGCCATCCCTAGTCATTTCAACAGTCAAAAACTGCTTTTGAAGTTCCAACTTCAGTCCACGTGTGAACTTATATAATTTGTCCTCTTCTGTATTGATTGTCCCCAAAGCATATTTGGACAACCAATGAAACTCAGACTCATACTGGGCTACGGACATGTTCCCTTGCCTCAACTTATGAAATTCATCCCGGCGTGCCACTTTCAAGACCTGGAAAGTACTGCTCATGGAATTCAGCCAGGAAATTTTCCCACGTTCTATCTACATAATCATGTTCCCACTTTCTCTCAACTACTCTCCACCAATCTCGAGCAGCCGATTCTAGTCGGAATACTGCGAGTGTAACCTTCTATTCCTTCGAATATTGGAGATCATTAAAGATATTTTCTAGTTTCTCGATCCATTCCTCTGCTTTTATGTCATCTGGTTCCCCTAAGAAAGTCGGGGGTTCGAATCGTAGGAACCGCTCCAATGTGCGATCATTCGCTTCTCGGCGAGGTTGAGGGTTAGGGCCGACGAGGCTCGCAGCATTTGTCTCATGAACAACGGGATTTCTTCTGCGTGCTGTGCATTTAAGTTATCTCTAGCAGCTGGCAGAGGAGGTGGTGGCAATTCGGGGGAGGGTACTCGTTCCCTCGGCGCATCATTATACCTTTGGGGAATACGGTGGGGTCTCCCGCGTCCACGGTGTCTAACCATTTTGTATCCTGAGGTTTAGCTACAATCCATAAATGAATGATTTCAATAAATACTCGCATATAACAAGTTATATCACAACAGCAATACACAAGACATAGAATAAGTAGAAAAAGTATATTCATTGATGTGAAAATTTGAATACACCCGAATTCATACAACAAGAATACAAAATCGAAGATAATCTAGAGTTAGGATACAATTTGATCAAAGTACAACGGGAAGCAAATACAACAGGATAGAAATAAGCGCCGGCTAAAATCTAACATAGAAGCTATCTACTCGGTGAGGTCGCCGTCATCATCACTAGCAGCCTCGTCCATAACCGGTTCGATCGGTGAAATCGCCTCAAAGATTAGGCCGATCGGCTAAATCAGTCCCGTTTGCTCCAGTCCCGGAGCGTCATCAAGTGGGGCGTCTTCAAGTGCCTCGGGCTCTCCATCCTCCATTGGATCCTCATCGGGATCCTCTTCAGGATCTTCTTCAGGATCTTCCTCGGGATCCTCTTCATTGTTCGCTTCAGGGTCGGTCTCTGGTTCCACCTCGGGTGGTGGCGGTGCTAGTGCATTGGCTGCCAAAGCAGTCTCCAAAGCGGCATCCCGCTGAGACAAGGCATGTGTGAGGTCCTCGATCACCATCATCTGTTTGATGATAGTCTCTTCGAGGCGTCCGATGGTGTCCTCGACATGTATGCATCCCTTTCCCACTTTGTGCGGCCTTCCTTAGCGCGTTCCATCTTTTTGCGAGTAATTTTCAAGTGTTCCTAGATCGACTGAATTTGATCTTTACGAGCGCGGATGGTGTCTTCGCGATCCTTAGCAAGGAGGTGTTCGCCTTATTTTTAGCTTCACCGCAAGTGTACGGTGTAGTTTATAGAATAGGGTAAGCAAGGTCGTATCCACGGAGACTAATAAATTAATGCGCTAAGTATTGAACTAAGATAGCTTTATTTTTATTTAGACGATCGAAATTGAATGATTGTTGTGGAAGAAAAGATAACAAAAACACAAGATGAAAATAATAGTGGAATTACCAAGGGAAATGAAATGGATTCCCGGGTTATGATTTCAATTAATATTCCTCTTATTTTACGATTTAATCAAAGCCAAAGTTATTATCAATACACCTATAAGACGATCACAACGGTATTTTATCCTCCTCTTGAGATGTATATAAAGTGTAGATTGAAATATCTATGCTAGTATCTCTACTCAACATAAGATACACAACTCCCAAATGCACAAAAGATCAAATATCCTCACAAATATTACAAACCTCTCGATTATGCAAATATTCATGTCAAGTACTCAAGATCTAATATTGAAACTCATCTCTCGAATTATGAATCAATATATCAAACATGCTAAATCATTGGCCAAATGATAAAACAAGAATAAGAACAAAGTACTCAAATAGGCTTCAAGACAATAACTTCAATTAAGATTAAAACAATCAACAAGAGTTCAATTAATCTACTTCCAAAACCGAAAATTACAAGAAGTTTAGCTACCCATTATAAATAAACAACTCATAGACAAATTGTTCATCTTCATAAGAAGCTAAAATGAAAGATTAAAGCACAAAGAATGAGAAAACTTAGGAAATGGATAATCTCTCGATTAATCTTCAATCTTCAAGCTACGATTCGACCCGATTCTTCCCTTGATTCTTCCTTGATGAAATTGATGTGTTTCTTGTGTTCTTGGGTGTATCCCCAAGTGTCCTCCATGCCCTAGATGAAGCCTCCCATGTATCTATTTATAGTACCCTCCTTTAGATCCAAAAATCGGACTTTCATTGTTTTGTCCGCCCATGGCGCTGCAGTAGCTCCAAAATGGGCGTTGCAGCGCCAAAACACAAACCCACACTGCCCATTTTTGACCCCGGCGCTGCAGCGCCAAGGAGGGCGCTGCAGCGCCCGTAGAACACTCCGGCGGCTGACTGCGGTTCGTTTTGCTTTTAGCTGCTGCGGCGCCATTGCATTAGCGCCTCTTATTATTCGCGCTGTAGCGCCATCCAAACGTCCGAATTTGCTTTTTGTGTCTTCATAAGAGTTGTAGCTCTATCTCTTAGCTTTCCATAGCCACTTGAATCATCTCAATATCCGTTTTGTAGAGAGAGTTATGGCCAAAATACGAAATGCTGCCAGTGATGGAAATTTTCACGCGTTTGGGCGTTTCTTCAAATCAATCTCTCGTTGTTTGCTCGTTTGTACTTATTTTGATACACGATTTATTACTATGACTATAAACTCAATATAATTGGCTCTCAACATGGCTTGGCTACTCAAATGAATCAAAATACTCAAAAACAACACAAAACTCAAGTCTAGGAAGCCCAAATCATTGGTATAAAACCAAGTGAACAAATACCGCCAAACTTAAACTGTTGGCCGTCCCGGTCAACACTTTTAAAAACAAGACAAAACATGACTGGGAGTAATGAAAAGTAAAACGCACAACAACTCCATAAAATTCGTATTGTTCATCATATGTGTCAAACAACTAATCAACCAAGCCTCAAACATCTAACATAGAGCATACATCAAAGAAACCATGGTAAATGCTAAGAATCACGTCTCTCAAAGATCAAGTGTATACTCTCATCTCGAATGAATATAGGACGTGTTTACGCTCAAATCAATTCAATGTCGCAAAATTACCATAGGCTTGCAATTCGTCTCATATCTCCGCCACTAGAATGTATGCAATTTGTGAATCAAAAAGGACTTTTTTTCTTTGGTTGTAATAAAGGTTCTTTGGTTAGGGTAGGAAAATATGGATAGAGTGACTCAAACTCGAGTGTATAGACCGGTGAGCATATAAATCATCTACATTAAGACTCAATATGCTACTCAAATCATCTCTCATTTTCATCAACTCCTCTTATCTCCATCTCATTTCTTTCTTTTGAGAATCACCTCAAATTGCAATCCTTAGCCCCCAAGTTCATTTAAATGAAACTCATTTACAAAGTCGATTTTTTTTTTCGACATTTATACGAGTTTTCAACACTTCATTTCTCCTCCTTTTCTTCCCATCAACCAACTCTAACACCATCTTCTAAAATTTTGATTTTACCCATTCACCTTTATTCAATCCTTTACTCAATGCTATACGCTCAAGTTTTGGGTAAAAGATTTATCAAGTTAAGGCTTGAATTGTGGATATCAAAAATTAGGCAATAGGCGCAAGTTGGCTAACTAGGGATTTCAATATTATCATTAGGTAAGCAAAAGGCTTGAAGGGCTAACAAAAATGGCCTTTGATCATTTTCACATTTCGCATACAACATGTGACCTTTGAGAGATACGAGCAAGTTCTAGAATTCTAACAACATGAATGATACACTCAAATTAACAACAAGATCGCATATGATGAAAGCAAAGAAAGGCTCAAAAGCTCACAAGCTTGCAAATACGTAATTCAAAGCATCAAACCATGTTCTCAATATCCACATGCTCAATATCATCTATTCATGGCTCAATCAACTCATACTCAACACCCATCAATCAAAACAATACAAATTTTTTCAAAAATATAAGCATCAAGTCTCGCCGCACATGGTCAACTCACTCCTTAAAATCTATGAAAATAATAAACGTGCTTCTAATGCAAATGCAACCTAAAATGCTTTACATGCAACTATATGGAAACACACAAAATGCACATTTTTTTTTTCAATCCACACACACATTTCATATCAAAATAACTATCTCTCCCCCAAACTTAAATGAAATTATATCGCACGTAAGAGAGGATAGAATTTCAATATAAACTTTTGTGTGGATTGGACTCGATTTATTGTGGGGCGGCGGCGGTTCGTGGCCCTCCTGGGGCGTCTCCTCCGCACGGGCTGCCCATGTGTGGGGCCGTAGCAATATCTCAATTCCTCAATCATGCACGGATCGTGCGTTTACGCATGCCCGCCCGGTGTGTGGTCAAGTAAAATCGAGGTAATTTTCTTTTTTTTTATAAAGAAAACGAAAAAAAAAAAAATCACACCACAAACTGTTGGGTTGCCTCCCAACAAGCGCTATATTTAACGTCTTTAGCTCGGCCCTTGTTAATTTCAATTTGTACCACCTTTGAATGCATATATTAGCTGCTTTGGGTCGTGGTCGAGAATTGTTTTTGCATTGTTTGCATCTAGTAATGCATAATTAGGATTTCCAAGAAAGTAGTGAAGTCCTGGTGTTGGAACACTTTGATCTGGGTTATGCTCATGTTGTTCGTGCGTGTACGCATATTCCGTGCTTGTCTCATTTTGAAATAGTTTTCTTATATCATGCACACAATGCACGGGCGTACACACATGGTTCGTGTGTTCCTTGTCCTGTTTTTGCTCTTTTCGGTACCACACACGGGTTGAAAGTGCATAAACACACAATCCGTGTTTGGTTCCCAACTTCTTGCTTTTCCAGGATCTTCATCTTTCGTATTCGGTACCACTCATTTGATGAATGGCACTAGATTGTTCCTTCGAGTTGGCTTAGGTGGTGCTTAAAAATGGCTCTTTTGATGTTGCCCACCAACTATTGTAACTAATTGGCCCATTTGAGTCTCGAGATTTTTCAATTGTGAATCCATAGTATTGCCAATTGTGTCAATTGCAACTTCATCTTGTCCATCTTTGCTTCGTTTTTGGTAAGGCTATTTCCCATTTCCCTCATGAATAAATTTATTTGACTCATAAATGAAGTCGTTTGATTCATGAATGAAATGAGGCGTCTTCCAAAGATGGTTTTGCCTCTTCCATCCGAATAGGTGCACTGTGCCAATTCAAAGAAACAAATCAAGCATTGTAGAAGTAGAATTTACAAAAGAAAAATGAAAAAAATAAAAAAATGTCTAAATTAAGAATAATTCTATCTATCGCAATATTAGCACCAAAAATTGTATTAGTCCCCCAAGAAAAAAAACTTGTTCGCCTTATTTTTAGCTTCACTTTTTGCAAGTGTACGGTGTAGTTTATAGAATAGGGTAAGCAAGGTCGTATCCACGGAGACTAATAAATTAATGCGCTAAGTATTGAACTAAGATAGTCTTTATTTTTATTTAGACGATCGAAATTGAATGATTGTTGTGGAAGAAAAGATAACAAAAACACAAGATGAAAATAATAGTGGAATTACCAAGGAAATGAAATGGATTCTCGGGTTATGATTTCAATTAATATTCCTCTTATTTTACGATTTAATCAAAGCCAAAGTTATTATCAATACACCTATAAGACGATCACAACGGTATTTTATCCTCCTCTTGAGATGTATATAAAGTGTAGATTGAAATATCTATGCTAGTATCTCTACTCAACATAAGATACACAACTCCCAAATGCACAAAAGATCAAATATCCTCACAAATATTCACAAACCTCTCGATTATGCAAATATTCATGTCAAGTACTCAAGATCTAATATTGAAACTCATCTCTCGAATTATGAATCAATATATCAAACATGCTAAATCATTGGCCAAATGATAAAACAAGAATAAGAACAAAGTACTCAAATAGGCTTCAAGACAATAACTTCAATTAAGATTAAAACAATCAACAAGAGTTCAATTAATCTACTTCCAAAACCCGGAAATCACAAGAAGTTTAGCTATCCATTATAAATAAACAACTCATAGACAAATTGTTCATCTTCATAAGAAGCTAAAATGAAAGATTAAAGCACAAAGAATGAGAAAACTTAGGGAAATGGATAATCTCTCGATTAATCTTCAATCTTCAAGCTCTGATTCGACCCGATTCTTCCCTTGATTCTTCCTTGATGAAATTGATGTGTTTCTTGTGTTCTTGGGTGTATCCCCAAGTGTCCTCCATGCCCTAGATGAAGCCTCCCATGTATCTATTTATAGTACCCTCCTTTTAGATCCAAAAATCGGACTTTCATTGTTTTGTCCGCCCATGGGCGCTGCAGCGCTCCAAAATGGGCGTTGCAGTGCCAAAACACAAACCCACACTGCCCATTTTTTGACCCCGGCGCTGCAGCGCCCGTAGAACACTCCCAGGCGCTGCAGCGCTCGTTTCGGGCGCTGCGGCGCCGCTGTTGCACTGCAGCGCCTCTTATTCGCGCTGTAGCGCCATCCAAACGTCCGAATTTGCTTTTTGTGTCTTCATAAGAGTTGTAGCCCTATCTTTTAGCTTTCCATAGCCACTTGAATCATCTCAATATCCGTTTTGTAGAGAGAGTTATGGCCAAAATACGAAATGCTGCCTGTGATGGAAATTTCTGACGCGTTTGGACGTTTCTTCAAATCAATCCCTCGTTGTTTGCTCGTTTGTACTTATTTTGATACACGATTCATTACTATGACTATAAACTCAATATAATTGGCTCTCAACATGGCTTGGCTACTCAAATGACTCAAAATACTCAAAAACAACACAAAACTCAAGTCTAGGAAGCCCAAATCATTGGTATAAAACCAAGTGAACAGGAGGGTAAGGCTATTCTTCTCTTCTTGGCTCTTCGTCAGGAGGTGTGTTAGTTCTTGGTTAAGGCGGCGCTCCCATGCCAATTCTGAGGTAGCTCGAAGGTAATCCCTGGTGCCAGTGGTTCGTGTATGCCCGGAAGTAATCATGTTCGGCGCGGGCCTCCAATAATTCCCACCAGATAGGTGGCGTCCGCTCCATCCTGATCAAGCCCAACTAAGGAGGATTAAACGAAGTTAAGGAAAAGATAAGGGAGAACAGGGAAAGAATGAATAAAGAAAGTCAAGAGTTAACTAGGTCAAATCAAGTATGATCATGGAATCTTCAAGTATAAATTCTAACTTAGTATAAAAATCAGTAATACGGTTCTATGCCATTTTTGAAATCGATTTCACACTTAATTGGTCGGTCGCGAGACTTACCCAACACGGTCAGGGTCCTATCTCGGGTCAGCTCGGTGTAAGTTTCCATCTTACTAGCCGAGCTCGATACCATAATAATCACGCCGCCCAAACGCGCGCGCGACGACGAAATCATTTAAATAGAAATAATTCAACAGTTTAAACCAATGATACAAAACTCCAAGTGAAATAGAGTCTAATGCAGCGGAATAATATACACACAAGTATGAATTACATCTCAAGGTCCGACATTATCCGAATACAATCCATCAAAATATCTGAATTTAAACTTACGGTCCAAACTAAAACAGAACGAAGGAGTTCAATAATAACAAAAGCAAAGAAAATGTCGCTCGACATCAATGATTATAGGAACTAGTACGACAGGCGGAGCACGGGATTTAGTCTGTGGTAGGTTCGACGTCTTCAACGTACTCCTCATCTAAAGGTTAGAAAACAGGAGGGGATGAGATAGAAATCTCAGTGGACTCGTGTGAGAGTGTGGCGATGTATATAGTTAATGCGAGAAAACAGTTGTATGAAAACGCGTGAGTTATGATGCATGTTTTCACACATAGTCCACAAGCGTCGTGATAAATATATATTAAGTAATATACTTATACAGTTTAAGAAATAGTTCGTGGTCACACAAGCACTATGATTCAGGTAAGATATGTAGGATTGCGTACTGAATGTAACGCCAATCCTATGCAAACGAGTAAAGGTTGCATACGGATTTGTAGCACCAACCAATGCAATACAAGTAGCGGTTGTGTACGGATTTGTAGCGCCAACCAATCGGGTCCGATTAACTCCAGAATCGTGTGGATTAGACAGCGATTCCTTCGTTCTTCCTTGTAACTCCCCGTTCCAGATGGTCCAAGACCTGTCACCTTATCGCTCCATGGGCAAAGACAAAATCCACATTGGAGCTTGCAAGGCTCGGATTAAATGCATAATCATGATTATACCTCAAGTACTACGACCCGCTTCCCTTGGACAAACTCCGTCCCTCGGTTGCATGGATTAGGGCGATGGGGCGGAGAGAGTGGAATTGCAGCTGAGCTGTCCGGTTTCATCCCTGACGTATCCATTCCGACTGTGAGCTCGACACACCAAGTTGACTCAGATAGGAAAGTAAGTACACGTTCAGGTAGTCAACCAGGCAGTCGAGTATTATTGATTCAGGGAAGTATTTTTAAGAAAGTTTCAAAAAATCGCGACTGCAATTATGGCGTTGGTGGAGTTATTTGGATGAAGATAATTATTGGGAGGGTAGGTATTCTTCGATATCTTGAAAGATTAGGTGGAACATAAGTCCCGTTATAGATTTGAAATCGCAAGACGAGGAAGTCGCCCCACGATCGTGTATTATTCGGTCAAGACGATCCAATAAGACAAGGGATTTTTGAGAAAATAAAACATTTTTAATTCATTATTAAAGTCAGAGAGTCCAGGGTTGTTTCTTTAAAAGAAAAAATAATTTGAGTTAGGTCCTTGTTAAAAAGAAAATTTACAATTAGCCCCGTTTTGTAAATATCACTACTTTTGGGGTTAAAAGTAAAATAAATAAATGTCCCGACCTTGAAAGATTATGAGGTCAGTTCCAAACTTCTCTAAATTGTTCACAGATTCAGGTTCTTAAAGTTTGAAGGTCGAGTTTTTATACAATTCTCACATTGGCCCCAAATTTGTTAAAATTGTCATTTTGGGCTCTAAGTTTAAAATAATTGGAACTCACAAACCGGAAGAGCTTTTAATGTGATTCCAATTGTAAAATGTCACTAAGGTCAGTGGGATATTGGGACAAAGCAGTTTTTAAAAGAAGCAAGTATAGGTCCCTTAACTTTTAAAAATCTCATTTTTGTCCCATTTTGAAATAATTGCCTTTAAGGCTTTTAGGGGTCCAATTGTTATGAAATTTGAACCTTGGGTCCAAGATATAATTATGTTATAGTTAAATTAGTATTTACAGGTACATGGACTGCATAAGTCCTGGAAATTGTAATTTGGTCCTCAAGTTTAATTTTTTTTAAATTTGGTCCCTCAATTTTTATAAAATTACTTTCCAAGCTCTAAACACTTGGATTTTTGGAATAAACTTAAAATATGTTATTTCCAGTCCCTTAAGAGTTAAAATTTCAAATTTTAAAATTAGGGTCTGGTACAGTTTCGAAAATTGCAAAATAGCCCTTAAACTTCTAAAATTTTATAATCTAGTCCTTGGGCTTTTAAGGGTTGATTTTATTTATCTAAAAACTCTTAAAATTTATTAAAATGTCAAAACATAATTTTTGAACCTAAGTTCAGTCCAAAAAATCGAAAATTATAGAGGGGTCCCTTAAGTTTTATTTTCTTGCAATTAAGTCCACCAACTTTCCATTTTTGCATTTTAAGTCCAAAAGTTGAAATTTAATCAATTATGCTCGACTTGTCAAGGTTATAAATCATTCAAAACATAGATTTCAAGAGTCATACACATACATATCCTTCTCATACAAAATTTCATCAAGCATAACAATAAAGTGTACATGTATGCCCTATTTTTCGATAAATCGCGTTTTTGAGCAACACTTGAGAATTTTTCCAACTTGATACAAGAATATAGCATGCAATACATAATATATATCTCAAGTGTCTTTTTTGACCAATTGGGTGGTTGAATTTGTAGGATAATTCTAAAATGTAGGTTTGAATTAATGGTGTAGTAATACACAAGATGAATACATAAGGTGTATGTGTACAAGAGTTGGGAGATATTTCTACCCTAAAAATTCCCATCATGGCCGTCCCTCTTAAGGGTATTTGTGTTAATTCCATATTTGTTTTGTCCCAAATTTGATGATAATAGATGAATAATATCAATCTCCAAAATAAGTAGTGATTTTCTTGATCACTTATAAGTCTCATGATCACTTATTCTAAATCGAATTCTTAATTCTATAAGGTATAAATCTCTAAAATAAATAGTCTCTTAAATTCTCAGGTGACTAATAGATACACAAATAATAATAATGATGATCGATCAAGTGATCATTAATGCGAAATAGAATTAATAAATAATTATGATCACAAGTAATAAATAAAAGAAATTAAATGCAAATTATATTTATCATTAATATTTACCCGTCAAAGCGACGCGGTAAAATAGTCAAATTAATACAAGGACGATACATGAAACAAGTACATGTTCGAATAAAAATCGAGGGCTTCACAGATTCTCAAAAGAAAGAAATGAGATGGGGATAAGTAAAGTTGATAAAAATAAGGGATGATTGGAGTAGCATATGGGATTGTAATGTAGATGATTAATATGCTCACCGATTTATATGCTCGAGTTTAAATCACTTTATCCAAAATTTCCATACCCTAACCAAAGAGTCTTCATTACAACCAAATGAGAAAGTCCTTTTTGATTCACAAATTGCATACATTCTAGTGGCGGTGATATGAGATGAATTGCAAGCCTATGGTAATTTTGCGACATTGAATAGATTTGAGAGTAAACACGTCATATATTCATTCGAGATGAGAGTATGCACTTGATCTTGAGAGGCGTGATTCATAGCATTTACCATGGTTTCTTTGATATATGCTCTATGTTATATGTTTGAGGCTTGGTTGATTCGTTGCTTGACACCTATGATGAACAATACGAGTTTTATGGAGTTGTTGTGCGTCCTACTTTTCATTACTCCCAGTTATGTTTTGTCTTGTTTTAAAGCGTTGACCGGGACGGCCAACAGTTTAAGTTTGGGGGTTTGTTTAGTGTGAGTTTTGCATGTATTTTAGGGAATATTTATGGCTATAATTATTTATAAACATATAATAACGCATATGAAAATGGTATATATTCGCTCTTTGTGGAAAAAGTATTACTCTTTGCTTGTTTTGTAGGAATTTAACGATATTTGGAGTGATTTTGTGACAAATACGAGCATTGCTACCTAGAATCATCAAGAATCGAGCGATTACACCCAACTGAGAGCCAACTATATTGAGTCTAAAGTCATAATAATGAGTCGTGTGTCAAAAAAGGCATGGATGAGCAAACAACGAGGGGATTAACTTCAAGAAACGTCCAAATACGTCTGGAATTTCCAGCACTAGCATGGTTTAGTATTTTGGCCAAAAATCACTCTAAAAAATTTATATTGAGCATATTCAAGTGGCTATAGAAAGTTAAGAGAGAGGGCTACAATGCTTATGAAGACCCCATAAGCAAACTCGGAAGTTTTAGAGGCGTACGGCCCGTGCTTGTGACGCACGGGCTGCCCGTGCTCACCTGCAAACCTGAAGAATCCTGAAGAACTTGAACTGATTTATGGCATCAAGCACGGGTAGGTCATGCGTGGGGCGCACGGCCCGTGCGTCTGTGCTGGAATGTCCAAAAATGATAGCACATTGACCTAGGCTTCTAAAAAGGTATAAATACTACTTTTTGGGGCGCACACCAGAGGATGAGAGGTCTGGAAAAGACCCAAGAACACAAGAAACACATCAATTTCATCAAGGAAGAATCAAGGGAAGAATCGAGTCGAATCTGAGATTGAGGATTGAAGTTTAATCGAGAGATTATCCATTTTCCTAAGTTTTCTCATTTTTTGTGCTTTAATCTTTCATTTTAACTTATCATGAATATGAACAATTTGTCTATGAGTTGTTTATTTGTAATGAGTAACTAAACATCTTGTGATTTCTGGGTTTTAGAAGTAGATTAATGAACTCTTGTTGAATGTTTTAATCTTAGTTGAAGTTATTTTCTTGAAGCCTATTTGAGTACTTGGAGCTTATTCTTGTTTTATCATTTGGTCTATAGATGACATGCTTGATATGTTGATTCATAATTCGAGAGATGTGCTTCAATATTTGATTCTTGATCACTTTGGCCTATGATTTAGCATGCTTGATATATTGATTCATAATTCGAGAGATGAGCTTTAATATTAGATCTTGAGTACTTGACACGAATATTGCATGAATCGAGAGGTTTGCGATATTGTGAGGACATTTGATCTTTTGAACTTTTGGGAGTTGTATATCTCATGTTGAGAAGAGATGCCAGCATAGATATTTCAATCTACGTTTTATATACATCTCGAGAGGGGGGATAAAGCATATGTGTGATCGTCTTATAGGTATACTGATAATAACTTTGACTTTGATTAAATCGGACAACAAGAGGAATATTAATTGAAACCATAACCCGGGAATCCATTTCATTCTCTTGATAATTCCATTATTATTTTCATCTTGTGTTTTTGTGGTTATTCTTGTCTTTACCTCCACAACAATCATCCAACTACGATCGTCTAAATAAAAATAAATATATCTTGGTTCAATACTTAGCACACTAATTTATTAGTCTTAGTGGATACGATCTTGCTTACCCTATTCTATAAACTACACCGTACATTTGCAGTGAAGCTAAAAATAAGGTGAACAAGAATTTAGGGCAATTCTTCTTTGTGTGCCCTTTCTTTTTGCAAAAGTAGCACTTGCCTTCTTTCTTGATCTCCTTCTAGGGAGGAATCTTGTCATTTCCCTTATCATTGGCCTGATTTTGCTTTTTCTTTATTGATGTTATTTCCATATTCACTTTCTCACCCTCCTCCATAGCCAATCGTCCCTCCTCTTGAACACACATGGTCATAAGTTCATTTATTGACTATTTGTCCTTATGTGTGTTATAGGAGATCTTAAATGGACCATACTGTGGAGGGAGAGTGCACAAAATAAAGTGAACCAGGAAAGAATCTGACATCTCAACTTCCAATGTTTTCAACTGAACCGCTATGTCCCTCATTCGCATGATATGCTCGTGCACACCTCTAATCTTGGTAAGCTTTATGGATGAGAACTGCATTATTAGGGTGCTAGCCAATACTTTGTCAGAAAACACAAATTGATCATCAATTGCCTTCAACAAGGCACGAACATTTTCATATTTCTCGACTGAGCCCCTAATCCCAATAGATATTTTGGTCTTTATGAACATAACGCAAAGACGATTAGATCGCTCCCACTTTTCATAAAGATCAACTTCATCTGGGATGTTATTTTCAGTTATAGCAGGGAGCTCATCTTTCATGATAGCATAGTCAATGTCCATCCACCCCAAATGGAAAAAAATTCTCTCCTTCCAAATTTTATAACCGTCCCCATTGAGCTCAAGAACATCAAATTTTATATCAGAGAAGTTAACAGGTTGAATAACTGCATATAACATAAACATACTCATATTATCAAATTTGGAGATATTTTAAACTATATAACATGTTTTACCAATGCAAATCATGTTGAAATATGAATATAGAGACATAAAACTTACATGTGGGCCAAAGTTTTAACTCAATTAGATTCATTTTAGCTTTATGACAAAACTATCAAATTATGTCCCTTTTTATAATCCTTGTGGGTAAATTAGAAAATCTAGTTTGATATTTTATCCTGATCAATTATATAAATATAATAAAATTTCCTGTGGGATAAATTTTATCATATTACATATAATTACCACAATTTATATCTAAATCCACATGTGATCATAAATACCAACTTAATATATAATTTTTATTTATAAAAGATGTTGTGGCTACTCTTTAATCAATAAAAATTATATTAATCACTTAGACATTTATCTTAATGAGAATTATGTTTTACAAATTCCAGCAATATCTAAGTCAAAATGACATGCAAAAAATTTGTAATTAAATTCTCTTGAATAAAACATAAATTGCATGATTATACAAAATATCATGCACTTAAATGATTTATATGCATTAACCACATTAAGCATATATGAACATTATAATATTCCAGAATATCACAAATATATACAAATTTGTATCAAATCATATCCTGGTAAAGTTCACATTATTTAATGATATGTGCCCAAACTGAACAGCGAAACCTTATATAACTTAACTGGAGACCTTCTAATGAAGAAAAGCAACAGCTTAAATGGTTAAGCATATAGGCCCATATCAATCCACCCAGGTTCGCATCTTCAGCAAAGCATTCCAGATTTTTTTTAATTCTTTATTGAATATTTTTTAAAATTCGTCTTCATCACAGAGACAGAAACTAGTTCAACCCATATTATTCTAGAGTCAAAACTGGACTGGCAAACCCCAAAATTCAAAATGCATGAAAAATCATATAAAAACATACCTCATAAGAGATTTTCAATCTCAAAACACACAAAACTTTGAGGTATCAACAACCCTAGAAACTTTAAAAATACATATATCTAGATTTATATTAGTTTTGGTTCATCAAAATCATGAATCCAAAAATAAAACTGAAGGATGAAATCAAATTTATACGACCAAAAATTTTGAACATATAAACATTAAACAAAAAATCATATATCCAAAAAAGCAAGGCAGAGGTTAAACTTTGCTCTGATACCAAATGTAAGTCGAAACCATTTATTCATGTTTCTACATCACAAAAGAAACATGTTTGCGGAAGCTAAAACAGATTCACATACCTCCATCCATTGTTTTTTCTAAGGTCAAATTTCAAATTATTTCCATTGGATTTCACTTATCTTCTCTATTGATAAGATGGTGTATTCTTCAATATGTAAGAGTGACAAGAGGACCCATGGATATCTCCTTATATATAGTTATTTTCCCATAAAAAATAACACATCTCGCATGCATCCACTTACATTAATATTGCACCATTTATGAGCATTTAGTTGCATTAATGTAACAATGCATCAACATGGGTTTATAACCCATGTTACATTAATATTACAATTTGTAACTAATATTACTTAAATGTTACATAGTAGACTCAAAAATATATGATATATATACTCTCGTTGCACAATGATTCATGCATTTTTTTAAATCAAATGTTTCATTCATTTATCAGGAAAAAAAAATTTACAAATGGTTACAATGACGAGTGAAAAATAACTGCAAGCCTAACATGATCGCAAATCTATACAGATCTAAAACAAAAATTCCAAACCTAAATAGATCTAACTGATTCTTAGATCAGAACTTCGCAACGGAGTCGCTGCACAAAACACGTACCAAAGATGATCAATATATCATTTCTATCAGATACCATCGGATAATGACTCATCTAATCTTCTGAACAAAATCCCAAATATGGGACATACTTATTAACTGGAGGGAAAAAAACATCTATCCAATAATTAATTGGTGGAAGGTGGATTGATATGAAAGTGAAGTTGTTGGAATTTTGGATTCTTTGTCGTTGCAATGTTCAGACGTCTTTTTTTCTTCTTGTTTGGTGTTTTCCAATTTTCTTGGGAATAATGGAGATGATGATGATCGAAAGTGTTAGAGAAGATAACCGAAATATTAAAATGTGATACAACTGTAAAATATATTCGGCCTTGGATAAAACCAGCCGCAAATCCTCAATCACATGCTCTCTCAAGTCCCATGATTCAATTCTCATCAAACTTTCAACACAGACGTCTGGGCGGACACTGGCAATAGAAACTAATTTAGGCCCAGCACAGAACTGATGGGTCTGTTATTGGGCCAGAGATGCTCGGATCGTAAGTGTGGTGGTACATAGTAGACCCAATCAGAAACCCATTATAATTACGTTAGAGTTCGGATGAAGTGAAGAGTGACGGAAACACATGGGCCTACGGGCAAGTGGGCGACCCATCTTTCTATTTTCATCTTAAGAAATGTTTTTTTCTTAACTACTAAACATTAAACATGGCAGTATTCATGTATTTGTATGTGTTTAAATTGGGGGACTTGGTACGATCCCACACATGAAGCGTACCCAATATGGAAGATAGACCAAGCCCACCAAATAAGGTTTCATCCTAAAACCAATTGGTGATATGAGGAATAGTTCACTTGGCATATAAAGTGGACTCTCTTTCCTTAATTAATTAATATGAGACAACTCACAGGTGACATATCTCAACAGTATGCATGTTAAAATCCACTTTAAATGAAGGTCGCTTATTTTTTAAATGAAAATGAAGGTCGATTTTGACCTAGATGTTGCTCTATTTTTTCTGTTCTGATGTGATCTTCATTTGTCCAGAGCATTATACATGCAATTCACACAATTTCATCCTAAAAACACTGAAAGTGCAACATAGGGAGCATTTACAAAAACTTATGCTTTTAAAATAAATGATTTTATCGAAAGAGTATAAAACCGATCGCAAATCATAAATTGGTAGCGTTTACAAATAGAATCAGAATCTGAAAATCATAAGTTGAGAGTGTTTAGTGAAAAATTGTAAAAGTACTTATTTGTTTGTAAAAGTTAAAACAAAAGTAGAATCAGAAATTTTAAATCAATTATCTCTCTTATTTTAGGTTCTAATTAAATGAAGTAGAAGTAGAAACCAATATTTGCACATACTAAAAAGTGATTTTTATCAGGCAAAAGCAGATAAACACTTTTTTTAGTGATTGCAAACATTCTCATAGTAAAGTTAATTCTATCTGAAAAAAAGGTCATCCTATTAAAATAAAAGGCGTTCGACAAAGCGAGGGCATAAAATATGCCTGACTTTATGGCTAACCTTCCTTTATAACTCCAAAGGTGGAGTTCATCTTCCAGTAGCCAAAGCAGTCTACGATAACGGCCAACCAATCCAACTCCACGCGGCCAAGAACTACCCTCTCACTTCTTCCCTCGAGCTAGCTTAAAGAAAGGCTACTCAAAGGTCCTCACTTCTAGACACCCAAGTCTCACTCAAGAAAGAATTCTTTATCAAGTAGGCTTCTAGTCTCCTATAAGAAGAATAAGAATCATCAGTTTGGTGCAAGAGAAATTCATTAGAAAGCACAGCTAAGACACGGGAATATAAGACTACTCTCAATTTATCTCATTTGCTTATTCTAAACGATTCTATTATTTTTCTTCGGCTGGTCAATCCACACTTTTCACCTATTTTTTCTCGATTTATATTTATCTTTTCTCAACTATTTTTTTCTAAAAATAAACATCAATAAAAAACGAGAGGAATAAACATCATCAAGGTGAGCAACCACCAAGGTCGGTAACTCTACCCAACTAAGAAGACTTGCATAAGAACTAGAAGTTCTAACAATAGCATGGACAATTATGTTCACTCGTGTTCTAACAAACTGAACCAAAAGAACAAGGTTCAAAAGAAAGGATAACACTATAACAAAGAATAAGTTTTCCAAACTCAGATAAATCATAGTCGACCCCTTTTAAAGCATCAACTCCTTCGGCGTCCATTTGAATTATAATAGTTTTGAGGCTCGAATTTCGGATCAATTTTAATCCTTCTAATAGTCCCAGATTTTTCTCTCAACTGTATGTTGAGATTAGAAGGTTAAGTTGTGATTGGATGTGAAAAACAATTATAAAATTTTCCTTCAAGAAATATTTTTAACACAAATTGTGATTGGTTGTACAAAATTTCAAAAAATACACTATTCACTCATTTTCATTTTTTCAACCATCAATCCCGTCAATTTATTATTATTAAAAAACATTCCTATCAACTATGATAATTACACAATTACATTGCAAAAACACTATTCACTCTTTCTTAATTTTCAAATCATCAGTCACTATTTTAAAAAAAAAAAAAATCGCATTAACTATCATCACATTTTCATCTTATATTCAATCACACTCTAAAAAAATCCACTACTTTTCAAAAATAACTTTTCACCACTATTTATTTTTAAAATAGAAATGAATGGAATGAAAACACATTCAATAATAGACTTAGCTTGAGGTCTACCCAACCCACCTCTCCTAGGTGTAATTTAAACCCAAATTCAGGATGACTCTTTTATCACTAGTAATACCTACATGTTGAGCTTTTAATTTGTTGGGCAATCTATCAAAATGGCCGACATGGAAAATCAGGAAACCCCAGACTCACATATAAAGCAGCCCATAACTTGAAGAAGTGGGCCTTGGTTATTTCATGGACAGGCCCAATTACCCATATAAGATCCCACATCCGACTCGTATTTCTTCTTCCTTACGAGTTACGATGAGAAGAAATCAAATTTCCCTCTTACGTTTTCTCTCTAGGGGAAAACCTAATTAGGGTAGACATACTACCAAAGTGTAGGATTCTTCCATCTGGGTATTGATCGTGCCTGTGGTGGGATAGATCGGTTTAATTCATCAGGTTTGAGAATGGATCATGAGGAAATATTACGGCGGATTCGGGAGATCAAATTGTCACATAAGGGTGAAACTCCTTTAGTAACCCTAGATCGAGAGGTGAGAAAACATGGAGAAGATCGGATGGCAAGGTGTTTGGTTGCGAAGGTGTTTTCAGCCAAACGTGTGAATCGGAACACGTTCAAACAACACATACCAAGGATCCTCCAAGCCACGAAGCAGATCGATATTGACGTGGTGGGGGAGAATTTGTTTGCATTGGAATTCCAAAACCTAATTGACAGGAAACGGGCTATCAACGGAGGACCGTGGCACTTTTTTAGGAATCTAGTGATTTTCAAGGAGATGAGTGGAACACAAAATCCAGAACTCATGGAATTTAATTATATGGAGATCTGGGTTGAGTGTCATAATATCCCCATTGTGTGCATGCAAGAGGTGATGATACGCTGGATCGAAGAACATTAGGGGTGGTGTTGGAGATCGACAAAGGTGAAAATGGCAATCGCTAGGGAGATTCGCACGAATCAGAATTCGAAGAGAGATTGCGAAACCCTTGCAGAGCCACATACTAATAAAAGATGAGAATGATGTGGAAGAGTTCATGGTACTATTAACGTACGAAAAATTACCAGATTTTTGCTACACGTGTGGGAAAGTAGGACATACGTGGCGAGAGTGTGCTGACGAAGACAACGAGAACCAGGGTACCACGTATGGCAATTGGCTAAGGGCTACCCTTCCAGTAGGGGGACTAAGAAATCGTGGAGGAGGTACGGACTATAAACAAGAAAATGAGATGGCAAGGAAAACCCTACCTAAGAGAGATAGTGCGAATGATGGGCTCAACACTAGTGATACGGAGAGGGATAAGATATACGAGGAAGATGAAAGCGGGGAGAAAGACTGTGGGGGGCATGAGGAGGTTAGTGAAGGAATATTACCAACTGACATGGAGCATTGATAAAGGTTGGAGAAAACCATAGCAAAGTGATTATTGCAACAATAAATGAAGGACTGGAGTTATTAGAATCAAGTGAGGGAAACGAAAATTCTCAATTAGAGATGCAGACCATTGAGAATTCAGGAGACCCTCAGATATCAGAAGTATCGACAGGAAGAAGCCCTAAAAAATGGAAAACAAGAGCTAGAAGCGCGGGTCAGGGAGGAAAAAAATTAAAGCTACTGGAAAAAGGTACTAAAAGAAGCCAATGGGATGAAGAGGAAATAGGGATCGATGAAAGGGGTGATAATAAACGTCTGAATATTGGAGGTGAAGATACATCGGAGTGGAAAGAGATAACAGACATGGATACTAATGATTCGGCGGGGATTGCGATGCAACCCCGCCAAGAACCATGAGTTGCATAATTTGGAATGCTCGAGAGCTTGGGAACCAACGAGCATTCCGAGAACTTAAGCGACTAATCGCTGAAAAGGACCCACATCTCTTATTTTTGTGCGAAACAAAGATGAGAGATTATAATTGTAGAAGGTGGAGGGAATGACTTGGTTTTGAGGGGATGTTTATTGTCAGTTGCGAAGGGAAAATGGGTGGTTTAATACTAATGTGGAAGAACACAATTTCAGTTTCTATTAAATCATACTCACTGGGCCATATAGATAGCTTAATACAAGATGGGACTAAGCGTTGGAGATTTACGGGATTTTATGGAAACCCGGACGTGCAAAAGAGGAAAGAATGTTGGACGCTAATGAAGAGGCTAGCTGCGTTGAATGAGTTCAAAGAGTTGCCTTAGTTAATGGGAGGGGATTTTAATGAGATTTGCCACCAAAATGAAAAGAGTGGGGGCCGAACACGATCGGATACACAAATAGAGGAATTTTGGACGACGATTGAGATGTGCGAGTTGAGGGAAATTTATGGCGATGGGGATTTCTTCATATGGGTGAATAGAAGAGCTGGAGAGGAAGTAATTTGGGAGAAGTTGGATAGATTTTTAAGCAACATTTATTGGAGGTTGCTATATCCAACTGCCAACTCTAGAATTTAGAGTTTTATTCGTCCGACCATAGAGCAATACAAATTATATGGAGCAAGAATGGCGATGGGGGAAGGAATAAATGAACTCCCAGTAACAAAATATTCCGCTTCGAGAAATGCTGGGTAGGGGAGGCGGATTGTCGAGAGATTGTTCAGCTGGGATGGAACAACGGAGGACGGTTGACACCATTAATCGAGAGGATACAAAATTGTAGTTGGGCGCTACAAGGGTGGGCCGGGAATCGATTCAAAGAACTACCAAAAAAATTAAAGAAGGAAAGGGAGAAATTGAATCGAATGAAGCAGTCGAATTTATGGGATAAGTCAGCTTACCAGATTATGGAGGTGGAAAAGAATGTGGAGAAATTAGCCACGCAAGAAGAGATTTTTTGGAGGCAACGGAGTCGAAATAATTGGCTTAAACATGGGGATAGGAACACGCCGTACTTTCACGCTCAAGCCTCTCAACGCCGTGCGAAAAATTGGATTAAAGAGTTGGCATCGACACAAGGGGATTTTTGTACGAGACAAGAGGAGATGGTGGATATCATTACGGAATATTTTCATGATATCTTCATGACTCAAAATCCATCAACAGAAGCAATTGAAGAGATTGCTAAGTGCGTGGAGTGCAAGGTCAATGAGGAAATGAATGAAATCCTCTGTAAGCCATTTACAGCAAGGGAGGTGCGAAAGGCTCTCTTCGACATTCAGCTAGATAAGGCGCCCGGGCCAGATGGAATGCCATCACTCTTTTACCAAAAATATTGGTCGGTTGTGGGAGAAGCGGTGACAGCGGAAGTGTTGAACGTTCTAAATAATGGGGGTGATCTCAAAGATTGGAACGGTGCTACTATAACACTTATTCCGAAGGTAGCAAACCCAGTTATGGTTAAGGAGTTTAGGCCAGTGAGCTTGTGCAATGTTTGTTATAAAATTGTGGCGAGGGCAATTACGAACAGAATGAGACCATTAATGCAGGATATTATGGATGAACACCAGAGCGCATTTATCCCTGGCCGATTGATTACAGATAATGTAATATTAGGGTTGGAAAGTATTCATTGGATCCACAATCACAAAGGAAGTAATCGAGGGTACGCGTCATTAAAACTAGACATGAGCAAGGCGTATGATAGAGTAGAGTGGGGTTTCTTACGAGCAGTTATGGATAGGATGGGGTTTGCGGCTAAATGGATAGAATTGATCATGAAATGTGTACAAACAGTACACTATGCATTTGTAGTAAACCAAGAAGTGGTGGGGCATGTGAAACCAACTAGAGGTTTACGCCAGGGTGATCATGAAATGTGTACAAACAGTACACTAAATGGATAGAATTGATTTTGCTTTTTTTTAAGTATTACCATTTTTAACTTAAAAAAAAAAAAGAGCAAAATAAATATAAAGGAAAAAACGGCATGATAATCTCCGACTTATTAAAAGTCGGTCACCATGTTGGCGACTTTGCCTATAATTTTAAAAGGATTCATTTTTTGCTTTATTTTTGTAACAAGATTTTTTTTTGTAATAATGTGTTAAAAAGCCCCATATATCATGTAGTGCATCTTTTCCATTAAAGTAAAACACATCTTTTTTACCAAACAGTAAGAAGGATGAAGAGAAAAAAAGATCATAGGTAAACATTAAAGCCCATATCTGATTTAGGAAAACAAATCTCCATTGGATGACAACTCACAAAAATAATAGAAAAATGAGGCAATCAAAGAATCGGATTCTAGCCAAACATATATATCTGATGAAGTCCCTCATCGTCCCAACAAAGCCCTGGAAAAAAAAAAAAACTAAATCTGATGAAAACAACTCCCACAAGAGAGGGGAGAAAAGACACTCATTCATGATGAGGGAAAATGTCTACTTTCATGATCCGGAAGAAACTACTCTAATTACATAGGTAGAAAAAAGGAAAATAAAGAAGATAGAGAATGAAAAACATTAAAAAAAAAAAACGATTATTCCCCTCATTAGAGAAATGAAATGAAAGGGGTTAGATAGAAAAAAAAAAAAAAAATAGAAGCAAAAGAAACTCACCTCTACTCGTGAAGAAGCTAAGGCAACAAAAAATGCAATTTTCATGTGCAATTATAGCATGTACTTTTTTTAAGTACACAATTATAACAAGGTGGTATGTGCATCAATCAGTATCATCTTAAATTTTTCTTTTGTATATATTAAAGAAGATATCAATAATATAAAACGTTACCAACATATATATATAATATAACCAACGTTCAATCCATCTTAACTTGTGAGTACACTTAATATCTGATTATTAGGAACTTATACTTAATCTTGAGCGTCAAAATTTCTTGGCGACTAATATGTTCAACCACACCAACTACCACCCGATTGTAATATTAGAGTTCAATGTAAATTTGGACGTTTCGCAAATTCTGGGTCCTAAATTCGATCCAATGTATTTTCCTCTAAGCAGGCATTAAAACAAGGGAAAATTATATAAAATACTCTCTTTTTGGTAAATATACCGCAAAATTCTCTTTTTGGTAAATATACAGCAAAAAATGCGCATATCACTTTTGTACCTATTTTTTTCCTTTGTACCTATTTTTTTCTTTTTTTACGCTCCTGCATATTTTTTGATTAATTTTATTTTTTTCTCGTTTTTCTTTTGTTCATGTATTGCTTTATATGTTATTGTTCGCCTTATTTTTAGCTTCACCGCAAGTGTACGGTGCAGTTTATAGAATAGGGTTAGCAAGGTCAAATCCACAGGGACTAATAAATTATTGTACTAAGTACTGGGATTGTATAGCCTTATTTTTATCCATATGATCGAAATTTGATGGATTTGTTTTATTAATGCAAAAACAATAATTTATCCTAAAAAGACAAAGTAAAGAGTTGATTGAAAGATCAAGGAGATAAATGATTCTTGAGTTATGGTTTCAGTTAATATCCCCTTTTATTATCAGATTAATCAAACCAAAGTTATACGTATTCTTCCCTATAGAACAATCACAAAAGTAATTTTCCCTCTCTCTCGAGATGCATGTAAAAACGTTGATTGGAATATATATGCTAGCATCTCTACTCAACATGAGATATCCAACTCCCAAAAGCACAAAAGATTAAATATCCTCACAAATATTCACAAACTTTCTCAATCTTGCAAATATTCATGTCAAGTACTCACAGATCTAGTATTAAAACTTATCTTTCGAATTATGAATAAATATATCAAACAAGTTAAACCAATAGCTTTTTGATAAAACAAGAATTAAAACAAAGTACTTGAATAGGGTTGGAAAACAATAACTTCAATTGTAATTAATCATCAAATAAAAGTATCCATTAACCTACTCTCAAACCCGGGAATCACAAGATGTTTAGCCAGACATAGAAAACAAATAATTCATAGACAAATTATTCATGTTCATGTCCAACTAATTGAAAATAAAGATATTATGGAATGCGAAGACTCGAGGATGTCGATGATCTCTCGATCTATCTTCAATCCTCAAGCGTGTTGTTGTAGCCTTGATCGACCTTTCCAATTCTCCGGTGAAAAATTGCTCTTTTCTCTGTGTTATAGGGCAAAAGTCAGTGTGTTCCCGTTTGTGGCCGCCTCGTCTCACTTTATATCCATTCGGGTCAAAACCTAGTTCACAATCTGTCAAACTCTGTTTTCGCGCACAGACGCACGGGTCGTGTGCCTAGCGCACGCCCAGCCCGTGCTAGGTGCCGCATGAAATTATCTTTTTACTGAAGGACACACAGGGTCATGCCGTGGCTCGAGTCTAAGTCTTTGGTTAGCGCACGGGTCGTGCTAGGGACGCACGCCCTGCCCGTGCGCACCTGCTGGACTTGATACTTGTTCGTTTTCTTCCATTTCTCGCCCGGTTAGTCTGACTTCTTCCCGATTCAACTCCAAACTTCGTACGTTACTTCAAGTATCGGCGGTTCTTTACCGCAATGCTCCGAATTGTTGCCAAAATGCTACAATTATCAATAAATTCCTACAAAACGAGCAAAGCGTAATACTTTTTCCACAAAACATAAATAAAGCCCTTTTGACTTATGTAATGCATGCATAGCAACTAATTCTAGCTATAATTAAGCCCAAAATACATGTAAAACACATATCAATCAAACCCCCAAACTTACACTGTTTACAGTCCCGGTCAACGCTTTATAACAAGACAAAACACAAATGGGGATAATGAAGAGCAAATCAAGAACAGCGCCTCACAATTCATGTTGTTTATCCCTAGACGCCAAGCTACAAATCAACCAAGCTTCAAATATCTAACATAGAGCACAAGTCAATTAAATCCATGGCAAATATTTTGAATCACGTCTCTCATGGATTAAGTGTATACTATCCTATCTAGAATAATAAGGGACGTGTATTCGCTCTAATCATATCAATGTTGAAGAATTACCATATGCTTGCAAATCGTCTCACATCTCCGCCACTCGATTGTATGCAATTCATAAATCAAAAAGGACTTTGTTTTTTGTTGTAATGAAGGCTCTTTGGTTAAGGTAGGGAAATATGGAGAAAGTGAATCAAACTTAAGCGTATAGACTGTGTGATAAATGGTTTTATCATGATTTTGATGATTTTGTTTTTATACCAAAACTATGTTTTTAAATGTTGTCAAAATACTCCTAAATGATTTAAATTATTTCTACAAATTTCCCGGAGTATTTCATCAAGTTTATTTTCGACAAAATTGGACAACACTGTTAACGATTTTGTGTTAATGTGTTTTTACATCAAAACAATGTCCCTGAATATTGTCCAAATACTTTCGATCGATTTAAAATATTTTTACTATTTTTTGGAGTATTTCTTGAAATTTATTTTCGATAAAAAAACTGGACAACACTTATGTTTCAGGCTAGACTGGTCGCCCTATAAGGCAACCTGTACCTGAGTTGAGTTTTGAAATAGAAAACGGGACGTAAGGGAATTTGGGGAGGGCGACCGGTCGGCCCTAGGGGCGATCAGTATGGGCGACCGGTCGACTGGTTAGCCTACACTTGTATCATTATGTTTGTGCAAGACGTGTTTAAAAACTGTGTAGGATTCACCAATGGCTATTTATGTCATAATGTGTCAAGAGGAGCATAAACTATCGAGGTACGCTCATCATTGGTATTCATCTTATAGACTCGATATATTTTTTGCCATATGCCTATGTGCTTGCTTTTTAAGATATTTGAAAGCATCTCACATAAGTGTCATTAAGAGGATTTTTCGATTTTTGAAAGGCACTATTCGATAAAGTTTGTTTTATCCGAGACTTGTAAAGGATCATATTTTGTTTTGATGAAACAATTGATTTTCATTCATCTCTCAATATTATGCATTTGATTGCTCATATTCATTCTTGTCTAAATGATTCTTTTAAATGAGGTCTCAACTATATGCTCTTGAATTTTTCAAATTTCAAAAAGAGACCTTATATAGCTTCCTATAAGCTTATTTGAACTTACATGTTTTATGAAACTCTTGATGATTTATTTGAAAGCATAGTATGTGTTACTTGTTATTGTATCTCTATTATTCGATATTACTCTGCTCTTGTGCAAAGATATCTTCTTAAGATTTTGCAGAAATTTTTGGTATTTTGGAACAAGTTTGATGACCAAGGGAGGTTAGTAGCTCAAAGGTAATGTCAAGAAGAAGGTCTTGATTTTGATCAAACATTTGCACCCGCAGCATGTTTTTGAAGTTATTCGCAGTTTACTTGTCCATTCTTGTTTTAAGAAAATTTTCAAGCTTTACCAAATGGATGTTAAATCCTAATTTCTAAATGGTTTTGTTCAATAAGAAGTCTATGTAAAACAACCGGGGTTTGAAATTTTTTCTAGGCCAAATCATTTTTATAAAAGGCCTTGTATGGTTTAAAACAAGCATCCGTGTATGGTATTTTCTTTTGCAAAATGGTTTTACAAGAGGTAAAGTTGATACTACTATCTTTGTTTTGAAAAAGGGTAAGATTGCTTACTTGTGCAAATTTAAGTTGATTTGGTGCTACAAATGAATCTTTGTGCAAGATACTTTTTCTAAGTTGATGCAAGGTAAACTTGAGATGAGCATAATGAGGGAGCTCATATTTCTTCATTCGAATTCATGTTAAACAATGCTAAGAAGGTGGTTATATTTCACATTCAAAATAGACAATAGAACATTTGAAAAAGTTAGGCCTTGAAGAAGGAAGAACCATCTCAACCTCTATGGCTACCAATATAAAATTGACAAAGGTTGAAGAAGACATTGACAAACATATTCGAGATATGTTCATTAACTTTTCTTATTCCCATAGACTCGACATTTTTTACACCTTATGTCTATATGCTTGACTTCAAAACTATCCCAATGAATCTCATTAAAGTGCCGTTAAAAGAATTTTTCAAATATTTCAAAGGCACTTCTTCTTATGGCTTGTATATCCAAAATTTTAAAATGTTCATATTTTTCGGGATAACAAGTCCGGTGATTACAACTTCTCAAAATATGGTTCGTCATAATCGGACTAAGCATATTGAGATTCGATATTTTTTAAGGGATTGTGTTTCTAAAAACGAAAAATTGAGATGTGTTTAATTCCGTCTCAAGGACAACTCGTGGACTTTTGGTTTCAACCGCAGAGTCTTTTACCTCATTTCGAGCTTGATTATGAGATAATGTATATTGAATGAGATCTACGTTTCCATTTTGCATGTTTTTAAATCTTAGGGGCGAAAAATCGGATTTTTGGTTCAAACTTCAGATTTTGCAAAATCAAAAAACACTGGTCGATTTGTTGAGTTGGTGGCCGGTCGCCCAAGCCGTCAACCGTCGCCCAAGCCATCGACCGGTCGCCCACAGTGATTTTATGGTTAAAATGCCTTCTATTTCCAGACTTAGCCATTTTGGCGTTTTTCTTCTATTTTCGTCCCCTTTGCAAATTTCACACACAATTCACTTCAAATGAGTTTTGTTGCATAAATTACATATTTTGGGGATTATATTGCTCGTCTATCATCATTGTTACTCATCCTCACCGATCAAATGGTAAGAATTCTACTCCCTTATCTCAATTGGGTTGAACCCTTGAAAAAATGCTTCTACTTGATATATTGATGGAATTCTTATATAATTGTGTTGTGAATGATGATTGTTGTTGGATTATATTTGTAAAATTGCTTTTGGTGATGAAAAAACTTGGCTTGATTACATTTACAAGGGCTTTATATATCTTCTTCAATTTTTACGCCCGCCAAGTGTTCGATAAAACGTTTCATTAGGAATTTTATTGTTTAGATTTTGATGAATGCCATGTAAAAATTAGAATAGAAAGTTGGCACCCCAATTCTTGTTGTAAAATGTATTGTAACAATTAGAGATGGCCAAGCGAGTTAAGTCGGCTACGCCTTAACATGCAAGAAGACAATGAAGACTGAAGGAAGACTTCACGCGAGACAATTGAGTATGGCAAAGAAGAGTAGACAGAACTCTCTTCGAAAAGCGGTGAGATGCGGTGAGTGGAGCATCGATCAAGTCAACTCAAGAAAAGCCAAGTCTCAAGTTGAAGTGACGAGAAGAGTCATCCATGATTGGAAGTCGACTCTAAGTCACCCGGGGAAAGCAAGGAAATGTCAAAAGTCGAGATAATCGAAAAGAACCGTTGCGAGTAAATCAAGAGATTTACTTAAACAAGTAATATCTCCATACCACCTTTCTTGGAGTGCTCGGTCCCCGAGGAAGCGTGCAATAGGAATGAACCAATGGGAAGCACTACACCGTGTCGAACTCGAAAAGGTGAAAGAACAATTCATACGAGGAAATGGCAATTCCAAGAAGCGCAAGCCAACGACGCAAAGTGACTTTCAAAAATAAGCCTATCTCTTCAACGGGCAAATTTTTGAAAGTTCACTATAAAAGGCTGAGGAGTTTGTTTGAGAAAAAGATGATAGATGACACACACGTGAGATATACAAGCTTATTAAAAACTGAAACATTCTCAATCCTCAAGCCTACATCTCGAAGTACATCAATCCAACACTTACCTGTGAAGGAAAGAGAACTTCAATCAGTTGAAGAGGAAACTTTTGAAAACAAGGGGTCTACATTCCAGGAAGGATTGTAGAAAGGTTCAAGGTTGAACCAAGTCTTAAGCTTTTGGAGGGCTTCGTGATCAAATCCAAAGAGCTTAAGAAAGTGAGCTGTAGTAGCAAGGCAAGCGCCCTGTGAAGAAGCGAGTCGCACGAGAAGCCGGTGAGTGATCAAGGCGTCTCTAGGCGAGTCCCAAAGGATCAAGTCGGTTGTTGTGATCAAGACTTGTATACGGACTCATTACCACTTTGTAAACCGATCATTACCTAGTGGATTCCTCCGGGAGTTGGAGAAGAGAGGAGTAGAAGAATTACCCCATCTTCGAACCTCTATAAAAACTTTCTTGTGTCATTTACATTTCAAACATTTAAATTCTCGCACTTTTAAGCGCTTATATCTGTGATAAATTTGCTATCCATTTGATAAAATATAAGTACTAAATCAAGCTCTAAAATCTTGTTTAATCAAACTTAAGGGTGTTAAGTCTTCCAATGAAAATAAAACCACATTGAGTTAAATTATAGTCAACAATTTGAGTTACTCCATCAACGGCTCAATTTGAGTCTGTTGAGAGATTAACTCTCTTGAGTGACTAATTCGATCGTCCATCAAGGACACGGTGTGTAGAATCAACTCAGAGATTTAAAAGGACTAAATCGAAAATTTGGTAAGGTTTATTCAACCCCCTTCTAAACCTTACACTTACACCCCTTGGGACCTACAAGTGGTATCGGAGCGGTTGGTTCATTGAACCCTCCGCACTGTTCTTGAACTAGATCTCCAAACTTTTCAAAGTCTGCTTTAGTACTTAAATTTTCAAAACTCTTTTTATCATTAAAAGTCATTATCATGGAAGCAAATTTGACACGCATCCCTATGTTCACTATTGAAGAATTTGATGATTGGAAAATTCGTATGCGAGGCTCATCTATCAAAGCATTACATGATGAAATGTGGATAGTGATAGAAGATGGGCCTCTCGCAAATATTAAAGGTGAACACGGTACATCACGAAGAGTTAAATTTGAAGGAGAAGAAGATCTTTGCTCCCGGACTAGTCATGGTTGAAAAACCAAGAAGCGAGTGGACAAATGATGACGAGAAAAAGATACAACGGACAATGTAGCCAAGGACATCCTTTACAAAACCTTGGACAAAGCCATGTTCAACAAAGTCAAATCTTGCAAAACAAACTAAGGAAATGCAGGACAAGTTGACATTGATTTGTGAAGGCTCGTGAGCAAATCAAAGAAAACAAATTATCGGTGGTTTTACAAAGATTTGAAAACTTCAAAATGGTCTCGGGAGAAAACCTGGATCAACTGGATGCTCGGTTTACGTAAATCATAAATGAGGTGTCTACACTTGGAAAGGAATATACACGAAGGAAATGTGTATGAAGATCCTAAAAAAGTCTTCGGTGAATGGGAAATGAAGGTCATGGCACCGAGACATTCCATGGACCTATCTAAGACATCCAACCATGAACTATTCTCGGACCTCAAAGCCTACGAGTTTGAGTGAGAATAAAAGACGAGGAAAGAAGGCATTGTACCCAAAACAATTTGCTCTAATTGTTAAAGATGGGAAGAGAGCCGAGGTCAAAGAAGTCATTGACCCGGAAGAAATAATACGATGGTTAAAAGATTCAACAAGTTCTTTAATAAGAACTACAAGAAAGGAAAGGGTGAATCTTCCGAAGACACTCAGCTCCCTTCAAATCAAGGGAAGACAAAGCCAACCAAGAGAACAGATCTTCAAAAAGTTGAGTATCAAAGGGTTGACAACTCAAGAATGGAAAAGAGTGATCAAAAGGTGAATATCTATGTTGGAACTGTAGACAACCAGGTCACTATGCCATTGATTGCTCATATCCTGTAGTCAACAAGTACGAGAGATGAAGAAGAAAGAAAGGTCTTGAGAGAAAGAAGACAAGGGGAAAAAAAAGGGCAATGATGGCTGAGAGGCTGCTGAGACAGCCAAGTCAAGAGAGACAGTGATTCGAGAGCAGCGTGAAGCTAACTACTCAAGTGACTCGAAGAAGAAGCCCCGATCCGCTTGATGGCCAAAGAACAAGATCAAGAAGATGAGGTACAATCTAACTTAACAAGCTCGGACACTAATGATAGTGTTGTGACACACACACTTCATCACCTACCGATCTTTATGATTCATTAGGCAAAATGATGAAAGATTTTGAACACATTAAATCCTCACACACTATTGAATGAGGAAAACGACTACTCAAAAGTCAAAACTCAAAGTGACTAAGAGCCGAGTACTCTAAGTCAAATAGCCGTTGAAAATGAAAGTTTAAAAGGTGAAAATGCTAAATTAGTAGCGAGAAATTGCTTTGCTATAGAAAAGAGGGAGAATGACCTCAAGAATGTTATTGCCTCATTCACTAAGGCATCTAAATCATTGGATGATCTTATTATGAGTCAAAGAGAATGTGGAGACAAGACGAGGCTTAGGATTTAATTCCTCGTGCCATGTCAAACCTCAAGAGTAATTTTGGAAAAAGGATCTTCAAGTCATGAAGAGTCCGAAAAATCCAAAACTCTAAATGTTGCACACACATTCACTCCAAAGCACAATACTAAGCAAACTGGCCTTGGTTACAAAGGAAAAGGAAAACGGCCAGTTGAGAGTCTTTGAAAGGGGCAGTGAGAGGAGATTCGGCCGAGTCCTCAAAGCAAACTCCAAACGAAAAATACTCTGTAAAGAAGAAGCGAGCTACCAAACATCCCAGAAAAACCATAAAAGAAATACATATGATGGGAATGGTAGAAAATATCCAAGCCAAGTGATTGGAATAATGTGAACTGTCAAAGACAGACTTATGGAATATAAGCCCAGGATGGCAAAGGCCTAGAACTCAAGAAAGGCCATTCCAAAAGTATGAGAGCTTTCATCAAGCACACATATGCACCTAGGCACTACACTCAAAAACACCACAATTACCCAAGGAAGGCAATTGCTAAAACACATATGCGGCATACAGACAAAAGAGACAATTTGTATGAACCTAGAATCCCCAAGCAATTTGCCAGGATTAATTATGATTATGGCGATAGATGGCAACCCCTTAGAGTCAAATCATTTGGCTATAGGTTGGTTGGATCATCTTACAATTCTAACCCCTCGGGACCCGGACAAATATGGGTACCTAAAACTTAATTTCCTTGATTGCGGGTTCAAGGAGCAGTGAGTGCCAAGGAACCTGGTACATGGATAGTGGTCATTCCGGACATATGACAGAAATAAGAGAAATCTGTCAAAATTCAAGGAAGTCAAAGGAGCAAAAGTCATATTTGGAGAAAATGAAGCTCCTGGTGAAATAAGAGGCATTGGATCCATCAAGAGGAATGGATTAGAAATCACGGATGTTGCATATGTTGAAGGACTCAACTTCAATTTATCGAGTATCATCGGCCTGCGTGACAAGGGCTACAATGTTGGATTCAACATGGGTATGTGCCAAATCAAAGATATTAAATCAAATGAAGTGGTGCTGCAAGGATGTAGACAGAAAAATATGTATGTAGTGGATTGGTCAACCGCAACACCCAAAGACATGTCTACTAGCAAAAAGTACAATTTGAATCAAGTTGGTGTGGCACAAAAAGCCGAAGTGAGTCACCTGAATTTCAAAACAATTAACAAGGCTGGCAAGAAGTCATCTTGTAGAAGGACTTCCAAACTCAGTATATAAGAAGGAGAGTATATGTGATGCATGTCGGAAGGAAAACAAATCAAGTCGTCATTCAAAGAAAAGACATGCCCATCCTCAACGAATATTGCATCGCTTCATATGGATCTATTTGGCCCAAAGTGGAACCAGGCATAAGATAAGTGGAAAGAAATACACCTTGGTGGTAGTAGATGACTACTCAAGACATACATTGACAATATTCATGTGTAAGAAGAAAGAAACTCTACAAAAACTACCCACGGTGATGAAAAGGATTCAAAATGAGAAGAGTCAAACCATTATCAAAATAAGATCGGATAGAGGAACCGAGTTTGTCAATGGAATAATAACTCGGTATTGTATTGAGAATGGTATTGGCCATGAACTATCGTGACAAGGACTCCAACAAAATGGAGTTGCGAGAAAGAAGGAAGCAGAACTCTCAAAGAAGCAAAGCAAGGACCATGTTAGTCAAGCGGGGTTACCAAAAAGATTTTGGGGTCAAGCAATTAACACGACTTGCTACACCAAAACAGGATGTATGATAAATAGCGGTGACAAAGACTCCCTATGAAATCTGGATTTGGAAGAAAACCAAATGTTTCATATTTGAGAATATTTGGATGTAAATGCTTCATTCACAACAATGGCAAAGACAATCTAAAGGCTTTTGATGCTAAAGGTGATGAAGGTATCTTCTTAGGATACTCGGTGAAAGCAAAGCCTGAGAATACTAAACAAAAGAACTATGGTTCTGAAGAATCCATTCATGTAGTATTCGATGAGCAAAATGTAAATGGAGAAGACATTGAAGAGTTAGGTGATAAATTTGAATCATTCAACCATACGAGAAGAGTCCTATCTTTCAAGTCAAGCCGGAATTATCAATTGAAGAAGATGAGAGAGTGAATCTCAAAAACAGTGGAAAATTTAAATTAAGTGATTACGAGAACCGACAACAAAGAACACAGTACCAAATCGATCGAATCCAGCTAACTTACTCCAACTTTGATGTAAGATGGTGAGAGACCATCCACGAGAACTTGTCATTGGAGATATAAGAGAAGGTGTCAAGACAAGATCGAACTCAACAAGAAGCAATGTTCACATGCTTCATCTCGCAAAATAGAGCCAAAAGATGTGTCACAAGCATTGGATGACACACATTGGATTCAAGCTATGCAAGAAGAGTGAATCGGTTTGAAAGGAATAAAGTGTGGGAATTAGTGCAAAGACCCATGCATCAAAATGTTATTGGTACCAAATGGGTATTCGAAATAAAATGAACGAGGAAGGCTCTGTGGTAAGAAACAAAGCAAGATTGGTAGCCAAAGGATATTGCCAAGAAGAAGGGATAGATTTTGATGAAACATTTGCTCTGTAGCAAGATTGGAAGCTATAAGGATGTTTCTTGCCTATGCGACTCACAAGAATTTTGTTGTATATCAAATGGATGTAAAAAGTGCATTCCTAAATGGTTTATTGGAAGAAGAAGTGTATGTTGAACAACCTCCAGGATTTGAGCGAAGACTCTTAGAGACAAGGTATACAAACTCAAGAAAGCCCTGTATGGATTGAAACAGCACCCGAGCATGGTATGATACCTGTCACAATTCCTCGAAAATGGATTCACTAAAGGAAAAGTAGATAGAACACTCTTGAGAATTCAAGACAAGAAGAGTATCGCTTGTTCAAATATATGTGGATGACATCATTTTTGGATCCACTAACAAAGAGTGTGTGAAAAATTTTCAAACCTCATGCAAAGTAAATTTGAAATGAGCATGATGGGGAGAGTGACATTCTTCCTTGGACTTCAAGTGAAGCAGTGAAGGATGGAACCTTCATAAGTCAAACAAAATACACCGAGAGATTTAATGAAGAAGTTTGGTATGGAGGAGAAGTCTTCGTAAAAATACCAATGAACACATCGGTCAAAATGGACATGGATGCGGATGGCAAGCTGTAGATCAAACAAGATCAGAGCACTTATTGGATCATTGCTCTATCTCACGGCTAGCGCGAGCCGGACATCACTTTTTCTTTGTAGGTGTATGTGCAAGATTTCAATCTGCTCCAAAAGAGAGCCATATGAGAGCAACTAAGAGAATCGAGATACTTGAAAGGAAGCCAAGAAGTAGGCCTATGGTATCAAAGGAAGGTGGATTCAAGCTAATTGGCTATTGATTCGACTATCTTTGGATGCGAGTGGGACGGGGGGAAGAGCACTTCGGGCACATGTCAAATGCTAGAAACAGACTAATTTCCTGGTTTAGCAAGAAGCAAAACTCAATAGCCACCTCTACTGGTGAGGGAGAATACATAGGCTGAGGCATTGTTTTGCAGCCAAGTCCTATGGATGAGACAATGAGAGATTATGAAGTTGAAGAAAAAGAAATTCCAATCATGTGTGATAACACAAGTGCAATTGCAATCACTCAAAATCTGCGTTGCACTCAAGAACAAAACATATTGATGTCGATATCACTTCATAAGAGATCATGTTGAAAAGAAGGACATCATCCTAGAATATATCTCAAGCGATAAACAACTAGCCGACATCTTCACAAAACCATTATGTGAGTCAAGATTTGAAGAACTCAAGCATGAGTTGGGACTAATTGTGGTGACACTCAGACAAATCAAAGAAGAGAAATGGAACAGAAAAGGGGAGAAAAAGAGTCGAAAACAGAAATCATTTCAAGTAAATCACCAGATATGTCGGAAAAGACTGACTACACCAAGTCGGTGATACGAGTCGCTAAGAGAACTGTGAGAAGTAGAGTTAAATCGGCTAAGAGATAAGCTGAATGACTTATGAGCAAAGTGACAAAAAAAACGATCGTTTTGACTAAGCGGGAATGTTTTAAGGAACACGTCAAAGATAATGATGATGTGTACGGACATAAAAGCCGCACACAAGCTTATGATTGGATATAAATCTTTGCCGCATTAAATACGAGACATGAAATGCTCAATTGGCGTGCAAAATCAAGCCGTTGATTTCGATCACAATTCAAAACCGTCAACGCCCTTTCATAAACCATATTTAAACCATTTTCGTCCGTTTCTCTCTCACACTTCTAAAAATTGTTCATCTATTTTTCTCAAAAGCAAAGGCAAAATACTCTCGAAACCCTATCAACCTTCAAATCAATTTCTCGAGTTTTTCTTTGAAATAATCGAGAAATGGCACCAACTTATGACTTTACCAAGTTAGGAAAGCAAATCCACACCGGTTCGACGGTGGATTTTGACGGAATGGTGAAGCAGGGTCCGATGACACCCTAGTGAAGAAAATCGCTGAGAAGTTGGAAACGTCCGGACTAAAACCGTTTCTAACGCTAGAATATCCGATGACCTATGTGGAGGGGTCGCACAATTCTACGTGAATGCTTTGAGATTCACGATGAAGGAATCAAGTCATCTGTTCATGGGAAGCGGTGACTATCACCGCAAGGATTTGGTGAATATTGCTCACTACCGGTGAAGGCGAGCATCCGAGATTAGAGAGGTGATGTAAACTTGGCCGACGCATGGAAAGAAATAGCCAAGTCCGACGTTGTGACAAAATAATATACACAAAGCAAACAAGAGATCTTTGAAGGAGGATTATCACAAATTCTTTGGACATAGTTGCCAAATGTATCGACATCAAATTTGGCGGACTTTGACCAATCACAAAGGCAAAACCGATTGTGATGGCTGCAATCATCGAAGAAAAGAAGATAAATGGGCTGAGTTTATCTGCAGACTCGCTCTGCCCGAGCGTGGGGAACAAGTCCTTCAAAGAAGATGGCACATTTGGAGGATCTCGGGATATGGCCTGGTGATTGGCCGGCTATTGGAGGTGAAAGGAGTCCCTCTTAGGCATGGAAAGGCTTTCCATGTTAACAAGAGAATGTTCGGCGCTAACCTCTCGGGCGCTCGAAGCGAGCTTACGCCAAGAGAGTTGACACCGATGAGGGGAATCGGTGATCCCGAAGATACAATGCTTCCTCTCCACCCTAAGAAGAAAGCTGCCCAGTGTTGCTAAAAAAGATCACGCCCCTGCTGAGCAAAGAAAACCAAACATGTTCTCGCCCTGCGTGAGAGTCACCGCCCCGGCGGCCGTGTCACCCGCCCGGCGGCCGTGTCTCCCGCCCCTGCGGTCGAGAAGGACTCACAAATACCTTCTCCGATCGTCAAAAGAGGAGAACCGAGAAGCCATGATGGCTCGCTCCTCGAAACAAACACCGCACGGCCCCACCGCCCAAGACTCGAGGACACCGTCTCTCGAACCGAGTAAATCCCTCCGGTACAAACTAAGAGACGAAGAAGACTTGTAAAGCGGTCGACAGGGAGAAAACCGGTGAGTCGATTACTCGGCTAGCACAAATACAGGAGACTCGGAAGAAGTAGAGTCTCGGATGTAGTTGATAAACAACCAAGTCTAAGCTTGAAAGCGTCGAGAGGCAACCCGAAGACACACTGATTGTAGCTCACACGGTGAAGCACAAGAAAGAACTGCGGAGCGGATAGTTATGTAATGATCCTATCTCCACCTTACCCGGACATCCAAAATCGTCTGCGTGAATGGAGGAAATGGAAGTTGAACAAGTCAAGGGAACAGTTCCAACGGCCGATTTCATAGAAGAAGAAGAGGAATCGCTAAATTTCCTTGGATTAACTATTGTGCTCCGGCTCACGGATGAAGACAAGCGCACGAGAAATCTGCAGATCTACAAGGACAAGGAGAGAGAAAAACAAGCTGAAGAAAGCCGAAGCACACGTGAGAAGGCAAGCATCCGCCCTATCTCGGCACCCACGAACACACACATCCTCTCCTTGATGTCTTCTCTGTGTGACGAGGAACGAGAGAATGCTTTGCCGCCGAAAGAGTTGCAAATGCAGCAAGCATTGCACGAATCAAGAATCCTTCACGAGCAAAGATTAATGGAGGGACCAGGAGAGTCCTCTAGAACACGGTGAAATCGATCCAATGGGAGTGGTTAAGCAAATAGCCATTTGTTGTTCTTTGCTACCACCATGACTCACTCGGAAGAAGGCGATAAGGAGATGGCGATGAAACCGGGATAGTGGGGACCCCGGTCGAGCCAACCCCTATTGAAGGTGTCTACCACCGCCCCAACGGCCGAGCAATCAATCGAAACAGCCGGGAGTTTGGAGACAAGTGACCCCATTCAAGTCACTCAGTGGTGCGCCCGAGGGGGAAACTCCTCCACCGCTGCGGCAAGGTCGGAGGATGTGCAGATGACTCCACAAAGAATGTAGGAGGCGAAGTAGAGAAAACTCAAACACAAGAAAACTGACAGAAGTTGCCATCAACGAAGCTCCAGGCGATTGAGACTGTCTCGGTGAGGTGACAAAGCGCTCTACGAAGCTAATGACGCCGCTGCGATGCGGTCGAGGCACATGAAGGAATGTACCGGGAGTTAACACTGGGCGATGAAAGTGCAATCCATGGGGTTGAGACTCCAATGGATGCCATTGTAGAAGACCCTAAGACAGTGACACTGTCGAAAGGGAGGACCAAGACTCGCAAAGATAGAGACTGCTGGAGGAAATGAAGCCCACGGGAGGTTGAGACTTCCGGGGTAAAAGTAGCTGAAGTAGAGAACATCCCTCCTGGTATCATCGACCCATCCGAGAAGGAGATCGGTGCACTTCATGATTCCCAGGACAACCCCGATGTCACTTTTCCGGGATCGAAGGCGAAGAAGAAGTTCGAGTCATCCCCCATGACAAATCCAAAAGACTGTGCGGATGTTCCAAGCACGAGCAAGTCGATCCCAAGACTACTCGTCAAACCTTTAATTTTAATGATGAGCCACCAATGGAAATCTCATCATCGTCCGATGACGCTCGATAAGGCCGAGGACGTCATCGAAATGGAGAAATCGGTGAGACCAATGGGCGTTAAGGCAGTGAGGCTCAAAAAGCGGGCCCACTTGCACAACTGTAACCCAGTGAACAAGAGACCACCGCTCGGGCTCCTCAAGGCGCAGCAGGATCGATTCCCAAAAGAACTTCACGCGCACCGTTCATCATCGAACGATTCGGTTTGGCGGTGATGACTCTTTTGTAGAATCTTTCCCTTTCTCACTTTGGAGATACGAACTCCACGAAGAGTCGAAACGAACAAGCACGCTATTACAAACCAGCTCCTGTTCTTCCATCGAGACACCATTGTTCCAAATGCTAATTATGACGATCTTTGTATGGCCATCACCGCAATGAAGAATCATTTGAAGCTCGAGAAGTGTTCAAGGCACTCTTTTTGCCGAGATTGAAAGGATGGAGAGGCATCAGGCCTCTTTGGACATGCGATCGACAATGAGAGATGCCACCCTTACAGTGATTTAAGAGGCATAACATGATTCGGATAAGGGAATGGTGGCAACAAAGACAAACAATGCGTGTGGAAAGGTGAGATACTTGACAATTGTTCAACAAGGCTTGTGTGTGGAGAGTCGAAAATGCGATGCAAAGACAAAGCCGAGAGAACACATTGAGCATATGCATGAAGCTCACACCGCCGAGATCAAGGCTGGCTTTGTGTGAGCAACATACACATGATCTACGGCGTTTGGAAGAACACATGACAAGAAAATTCACCTTCTCATGGTGAGGCCGAGAAGCGATTTGTGAGAATCCAACGCTACTCGTCTGAATTCGGCCGCATACAACGCAGCAGACTTGAAGAGAACTCAACCATCGAAGACTCGACTTCATGCTTGCCAAAGACATGTTCCCGGGGTTCCTCTATCCTTTGATGATGCCAAAAAGGGGGAAGAGGAATACCTTAAAGCAAAAAAATCAAGTCGAAAAGAAAAGAAAGCGGTGAGTCGGGAAAATCGGTGAGGAAGTCTTGAAACGAGAAGAAAGGAAAGCATGTTGAGGGGGAAGGATCAACGGATGTGACATTGATGATTGCACAAACCCCCAACAAGGTCCTCACGGTGACATTATAAGCGGCAAACTCCGGTGACTCGCCACTCCAACACTCTCTTTGTATCTATGGCCGAGAAGAGAAAATCAATTGAAGCGAGGGATGAAGGAAGTGGAAGGAAGAATGGATGCCAGGGTGATGAACATCTTGAAAGAACACGGAGGCATTCCGGTGAGACGAGAGACACCTATGCCATCTCGGATGTCGGGACGAGCCACGATCGGTCGATGAATTTAAAACGCTCGAGTCCGAGGAATACTTTGCAAATATGTCTATGGCTCAAGCTTGGGATCAGATCTTGGGAAAAGGGTCTCACAATATGTGAAGAAGGCGACAGCGACGGAGACAACCGCGATCCTCTGCTTTGGTCACTCATTAGTCACTCAATTGGAAAAGAAAGAAGACCCCGCCAAAGATACGCCCGCAGGTAGAGGAAGAAGCGTAGTGGAGGAAGAAGCTTGGACCCAGGCCTCCGCCCAAGAATATTGAATACGTAGATCCGGGGAAGAAAGGAGGGATCTCGGGTCGGGCTTAACCAAGTGGCAAATTTGAAAGTGGCTAAAACTAATGCCGAGTATGCAAAGAGAATAGAAGAAGAAAACAAGAGACAAACTCGGCTATGGGAGGAGAGACAGGAAAGAATAAGAAGAGATGAAGCGCCGATGAAGAAGGCATATGAGAAGAAAAAAAGGCGACTGCGAGAAGAAGAAGAAGAAAGAAAGAAGATCCGATCAAGACGAAAGAAGAGGAGACGAAGAAGATGAAGTGTTCTTTGTCCAACCCTTCGTGTATTTTATTATGTAAATACATACAATGTAAGTCTTACGTAATAAAGGTATAAATTCTTTAATTTTTGTGAAGACAATTATATGCTCACGATACACCTTGTAAACAGATTGTGTTGAGAAACAAGAATGATATGATCAATAAAAAGAATTGATTCTGCGCGCATACATTTTATGTCAATACACTATCTGTATGTATCATTCTTTGTTTGCATCTTTGAACGATTTAAGTTTTGGCATCATCAAAAAGGGGAAATTGTTAGGAATTTTATTGTTTAGATTTTGATGAATGCCATGTAAAACTTAGAATAGAAAGTTGGCACCCCAATTCTTGTAAAATGTATTGTAACAATTAGAGTGGCCAAGCTGAGTTAAGTCGGCTACGCCTTAACATGCAAGAAGACAATCAAGACTGAAGGAAGACTTATTGCGAGACATTTGAGTATGGCAAAGAAGAGTAGACAGGAACTCTCTTCGAAAGCGGTGAGATGCGGTGAGTGGAGCATCGAGTCAAGTTAACTCAAGAAAAGCCAAGTCTCAAGTTGAAGTGATGAAGAGTCATCCAATGATTGGAAGTCGACTCTAAGTCACCCGGGAAAGCAAGAAAAATGCGCAAGTCGAGATAATCGTAAAAGAACCGTTTACGTAAATCAAGAGATTTACTTAAACAAGTAATATCTCCATACCACCTTTCTTGGAGTGCTCGATCCCGTAAGCGTGCAATAGGAATGAACCAATGGGAAGCACTACACCATGTCGAGAACTACGAAAAGGTGAAAGAACAATTCATACGAGGAAATGGCAATTCCAAGAAGCGCAAGCCAACGACGCAAAGTGACTTTAAAAAATAAGCCTATCTCTTCAACGGGCAAATTTTTGAAAGTTCACTATAAAAAGGCCGAGGAGTTTGTTTGAGAAAAAGATGATAGATGACACACACGTGAGATATACAAGCTTATCAAAAACTGAAACATTCTCAATCCTCAAGCCTACATCTCAAGTACATCAATCCAACACTTACCCGTGAAGGAAAGAGAACTTCAATCAGTTGAAGAGGAAACTTTTGAAAACAAGGGGTCTACATTCCGGGAAGGATTGTAGAAAGGTTCAAGGTTGAACCAAGTCTTAAGCTTTTGGAGGGCTTCGTGATCAAATCCAAAGAGCTTAAGCAAGTGAGTCAGTAGTAGCAAAGCGCAATTTGCCTGTGAAGAAGCCGAGTCGCACGAGAAGCCTTGGTGAGTAATCAAGGCGTCTCGATCGAGTCCCAAAGGATCAAAGTTTATTGTTGTGATCAAGACTTGTATCGGGACTATTTACCACTTTGTAAACCGATCATTACCTAGTGGATTCCTCCGGGAGTTGGAGAAGAGATGAGTAGAAGAATTACCCCATCTTGAACCTCTATAAAAACTTTCTTTGTGTCATTTACATTTCAAACATTTAAATTCTCGCACTTTTAACCGCTTATATCTCACGATAAATTTGCTATCCATTTGATAAAATATAAGTACTAAATCAAGCTCTAAAATCTTACTTAATCAAACTTAAGGGTGTTAAGTCTTCCAATGAAAATAAAACCACGGTTGAGTTAAATTATAGTCAACGGTGAGTTACTCCATCAACACTTTGAGTCATTGAGAGATTAACTCTTGAGTGACTAAATTTGTCCATCAAGGACACACTTGTGTGTAGAATCAACTCTGTAGATTTAAAAGGACTAAATCGAAAATTTGGTAAGGTTTATTCAACCCCCCTTCTAAACCTTACACTTACACCCCTTGGGACCTACAGTTTCAATGAAAAATTCATCACCTACATGATTCTCTCGTTTTCAAATGTCTTATATATTTATAGAGATCATGTTTTGCTAATCAAATGAGTTTTCATAAGCTTCTACAAGCCATATGATCGACTTTTCCCTCCTATTTGGTTTATAAGCTTCAATGCTCAAATAGCTCGATAAATCGGTTAAGTTGCGCACTTTGATATCAATATATGATGTTTTTATCGTGCTAAGATTCTTTTTGATGATTCCAAAGGGGGAGAAACAGGTTATAAGTTCATAGCTCATAAAAGCTAAGTTAAGCTCAATGAAGGAAGCTATGAGATGTGGCTATTAAAAGCCATAAGTTGTGGATCATACTTAGTCCATTTGATGTTTCATGGACTTTACATGTCTAATGATGTTTTGTTGACAGGGGGAGCTTATAAGCTCTTGATACTTAAGCTCAAGTTGTAAAAGCTGAGTTTTTAGCTTTTGGTTGACTGCTTCTATATTACTCTTGTTGTGCATGTTGATAGGGGGAGCCTTTGCATAAATGTTTTTGAAAATCTATACTCCCATCCTTGTGTTTATGTTGCGTGAAATGTTGTCGCTCTCAACGGATAGATCTTTTTTTTAACCGGTAAAATTATTTTGTTTTCAAAATCGACCTCGTTAAATTGTTTTGGTTTGTAATCATCAAAAATGGGGAGATTGTGTGATAAATGGTTTTATCATGATTTTGATGATTTTGGTTTTATACCAAAACTATGTTTTTAAATGTTGTCCAAATACTCCTAAATGATTTAAATTGTTTCTACAAATTTTCCGGAGTATTTCTTCAAGTTTATTTTCGACAAAATTGGACAACACTTTTAAAGATTTTGTGTTAATGTGTTTTTACATCAAAACAATATCCCTGAATATTGTCCAAATACTTCCGATCGATTTAAAATATTTTTACTATTTTTCGGCGTATTTCTTGTAATTTATTTTCGATAAAAAAATTGGACAACACTTATGTTTTAGGCTCGACCGGTCGCCCTATAGGGAAACCTGTACCTGAGTTGAGTTTTGAAATAGAAAATGGGACGGAAGGGAATTGGGAAGGGCGACCGGTATGGGCGACCGGTGCCTGGAATGAGCCATTATAGAACAGAGGTCTCTGTTTCGACTTTTGCTCACCTCCAACCGGTCAGACATAGGGGTGACTGGTCGGACCCCCCGTCGACCGGTCCCCCTGTGTATTTTTTGCAGAGAACCCATTTCAAACTCATCCCTGTACGACCGGTCGCACCCCTTTCTTATCAGCAAACTATCAGTTGCATTTTCAGACAGCTTTTCTTTAATTTGTGGGATTGATTTCTAACAGCTATATTCTTCATTTGTCTTGCAATTTTTACAGATTTCAATCTCCTAGGAGGAGCCTATCATGTTCAAGACATCTTCTATAAATAGATGAAGAATTGAAGCAACACAACAAGAGAGAATACTACAACACAACAAGATACATTCAAGCAAACATATTTGTTCTTCATTGTTATTATTCTTGTTTTAATTTGCCTAGCTTATCACTTTCACATCTTGAGGTCTAGGCTTTATTTCTTGATGAGACTTGCACTCAATATTGTATTATTCATTATCGAGTTGTAATCTTGAATTGGGTTATCATTCAACACAAGATATCCTTGTGAGTGTTCTTGTGGTAAGAATACACTTGGATGATCTAGGTGATAGGTGCTAGAAGATTGTGGTGATTTTCTTATTAAAGAGTGTGGTGCTCTTTGAGGTGTTGAAGAATTTGGTGTTCTTCAAGGTTGAAGATTGTGGTGATCTTCACAAGGTGCCATTGACGGAAGATTGTGGTAATCTCCAAGGTGGTGTTGTAGAAGAGTGTGGTGCTCTTCAAGGTGATGTTGTAAGGTGTTGTTGTATTAATTGTGGTAATTAATAAAAAAAATTCTTTTTGAAATCCATCCCGGAGATACTGGGGTGGTAGAGGATTAGGCCCTAGATGGGTTGAACCTCTTTAAATCGACGCGTGTTATTTACTTCTCGCACCTTCATTCTTGTCTTGGCTTGTTTGATTCGAAAAAAAGGGATAAACTGAGAAAATGGAGATAATCTATTCACCCCCTCTAGATTATCGTAGTCGCTTGGACTTACATAGACTGGTAAGCACATCTTTTTCTTACTCAAATATTCTCATTCAAATCAAATATGCACCCCCAATTACCTCTTATTCTTATCACATCTCTTTTTTCTCCCCTTTTTTCCTACAATTTGCTCTCTTTCGCCTTACATCGTAATCCTCTGCCTATAAATTCATTTAGGGCCAACTCACTTATGCAGTCGATTTTTTTTCCGACTCTTTTGTGAATATATCCTCCATTTTCCTCTTTTTCTTCTTATATTCCCAACATCCAACATGCACGCCATTATCTAACTTCTCTATATCCTCCTATTCCACTTTATTCAATCTCTTACTCAATGATATACGCTCAAGCTTAGGATAACAGATATATCAAGTTACGGCTTGAATTGTGGCTATCAAAAAATCAGGCAATAAGCTCAAATTGGCTAACTAGGAAAATTAAATGTCATTAGGTAGGCAAAAGGCTTGAAAGGCTTAACAAAAATGGCCTAAAATCATCTTTATAAATTGCATACAACATGTGAATTTGACAAAGATACCAAAGCAAGTTCTAAAATTCATATTAACATGAATGACACACTCAATCAACAATAATACTGCATATAATGAAAGCAGTAAAGGCTCAAAAAGCTCACAGGCTTGCAATTGTGTAATTCAAAGCATATCAACCATGATTATAATATTCACATGCTCCATATCATCTATTCTCAACCCGGTCAACTCACGCTTAACACCCAATTCAAAACAACATAAATTGTTCAACACATGCTCTCAAGATCACAACAAGCACACAATAGTGGTCAACTCACTCCCTAAAAACCTCAGAAAGCAATAAACGTGCTAAAGCAATAAACGTGCTAAAATAAAAAAATAATCATTTAATGCACTGCAACCTATATGCTCTACATGCAACTATATGATTGCAAAAATCGCCACACCTTTCAATCAAAATACTATCTCCCCCCCCTCAAACTTGAATGAAATTATAGCGCATAGAAGATAAGATAGAATTTCAAATAAAAGTATGGAATGGACCTGTCTCACTGTGGGGTGGCGGCGGAAAGTGACCCTGGTGTTTGATAGATGGTTTTATCATGATTTTGATGATTTTGTTTTTATACCAAAACAATGTCTTTAAATGTTGTCCAAATACTCCTAAATGATTTAAAATATTTTTACTAATTTTTCGTAGTATTTCTTCAAGTTTATTTTCGACAAAAAATTGGACAACACTTTTGATGATTTTTTGTTAATGTGTTTTTACACCAAAACAATGTTTCTAATTGTTGTCCAAATACTCCCGATTGGTCTAATATATTTTTACTATTTTTTTGGAGTATTTCTTGAAGTTTATTTTTGACTAAAATCGGACAACCCCTCTGTTTTGAGGTCAACCGTCTCCCTAGAGGGCAACCCGTACCTGAACGCGATTTAAACTTGAAAACAGAGAACATGCTGAGGGAGGGCAACCTGTGTGTCAACCGGTACCGTCGACCAAGGTGTCGACCGGTGCCATCGACCGGTCAACCAAGTGGTTGACCGGTGTTTGGGAATAATTTATTTCGTTGAACCTTTCTGTATTTCAAAATCAATCAGGCGGACCGGCTGGGCACAGGGTCGATCGGTCGGACCCCCCATCGACCGGTCACCCTGGGTAAAGATATGTTCTTATTTTCAAACGTCTATTTCTGTGCGACCGATCGCCCTATGGTTTGACAGCAAAATTCTAACTGTTGTGCAGCAGGCAGCTTTTTCTTAATTTGTGGGATTGATTTCTAACAGCTATAATCTTGATTTTAATTGCAATTTTTTTTATAGAAATCAGTTCCCAAGAGGAGCCTATCTCATGATCAATCATCTCCTATAAATAGAGGAAGATTTGAAGCAACACAACAAGAGAGAATACTACAACACAACAAGATACATTCAAGCAAACATATTTGTTCTTCATTGTTCATATTCTTGTTGTAATTTGTCTAGCTTATCACTTTCACATCTTGAGGTCTAGGTTTTATTTCTTGATTACACTTGCACTCAATATTGTATTATCATTATCGAGTTGTAATCTTGAATTTGGGTTATCATTCAACACAAGATATCCTTGTGAGTGTTCTTGTGGTAAGAACACACTTGGGTGATCTAGGTGTTAAGTGCAAGAAGATTGTGGTAATCTTCTTATTGAAGAGTGTGGTGCTCTTTAAGGTGTTGAAGAATTTGGTATTCTTCAAGTCGGAAGATTGTGGTAATCTTCACAAGGTGCCGTTGAAGAAAGATTGTGGTAATCTTCAAGGGATATTGTGGTAATCTCCAAAGTGGTGTTGAAGAAGAGTGTGGTGCTCTTCAAGGTGATGTTGTAAGGTGTTGTTGTATTAATTTTGGTAATTAATAAAATCTTTTTTTCTTTTTGAAATCCATCCCGGAGATATTGGGGTGGTGAAGGATTAGGCCCTAGGTGGGTTGAACCTCTTTAAATCGACGCGTGTTATTTACTTCCCGCACTTTTACTATTGTCTTGGCTTGTTTGATTCGAAAAAGAGGGCTAAATCGAGATAATAGAGATAATCTATTCACCCCCCCCCCTTCTAGATTATCGTAGCCGCTTGGACTTACACCTGGGAGATGTGCCACATTTGTATTTGATGCATCATCTGCAACATCTCCAATTCCCGCTGCTCATGGGCCTGATACCTCTGCTCTTGCTCCGTTCGGAAAGTACGGAACTCATCCTGGTGATGCCTGAAATCAACCCGGTGCTATCGCATACTCTCCTCAAGAGCAAACAGTCTATCCTGGTAATCATGTCCACCACGCTCCTCACCATGGTGGGAGCTTTCCGGAATTTCGGGCCTCCCCTATGGGAACCCTTGCTCGAAACCCCCTTGCTGGAAACCTTGCTTAGAACCTCTATCTTGCCGCTCATACTCCATCGCCTCAATTGCCAATTCCTCCTCATCGGGCAATCTGGCTACCCTCCTCCTTTTTCGCTCATGCATGGCTTCCGTGGCTCTGGTATGCGTTTCAGAGTTCATGAGCCAATTAGTCTCATTTTCAACCACAGAAGTGAGCTGCGGGTTAGGAAGTGGGAAGGCAGGTCCAACCCTTTGTTGGAAAAAGGTCATATTTTCTTCGTCTGTTAAGATCTTCATTTGGCGGAGGGCATTCTTATTCCTCTCCGACTGCCCTCAATGGGCTCCATTATTCTCAAATCAACTCGAAAATGCAAAGCAATGGGGGTGATCATCCCACCAATCAGTATCGTACCAGCTGTCTGCTTGGCCAAAAACACGGTATGTTCCATGAAATGGGCCGTCTTGTTGTAGGGGGTATGGGTTAGCATGCACAATAGTAGGTATAGCTCCCGAGCTTGCATGCCCCCGTTATTATGTCGGGCAAAGACGGAGTGTGCGGTGACCTTTTGGATGTAGCGAAAAACAGGGTTTCGAAGTGATGAGGCCTTAAATGAGCGCGCCTCATATAGCATTGGGCCAGTTTCCGGTGTCTAAACCAACAAACGCCAGAATTCATACTGGCTATAGTTCGCTGCTGGCCGATAAGGGGCGTTAGAAGGTACCCCAAAAATCTCGTTGAGTTGGGCGATAGATACATGTCTCCACTCGTTTCCCAACTGAAAACGGATATCTTGGGGCTCGTTGTTCGCTCTCGTTTCAGTAATGTCCAGTGTGCTTAGGAACTCGAGCGGTAGTGTTTTATAAGTTGGCCACCGTCCTACATGAACGCGTTCCACCCAACCCGTTCGAACATCTGCCAAACATCATCGTGTATTCCAAGAGCTTGGGTACACTCGTCGTTAGCATATCTCGTTGGCGTAAAAGAACGAGTGATCAACCTATTCCAGCGCTCTAGTTCATCGGCCTCAGTCAGAAGGAGTCCATAAGCCTCGGAGCTGTCTGGATTTACCTCTCGACGTAAGGCAGTGGCCCCCCTCAGGCGTCCACCCCGATCCTGTCGGTTCCTTTGGTCAGCTATATGTTCACGTATGTACCTAGCAAAAGACATGTGAGATTCCGAACATGCCAAGAAACACAAGAACATGATGAATTCAATACAAACAAATCAAATATGGCATAATGTCTCATCCCTACAATTTAATCAACAATTAAGCTCCCAAGCCTAAATAACAATGTAATTGCAGAGAATCATAGCCACTAACACCCTAAATAAGCAAGCTCATGCACAATTCATCCTTATAGCAACCCCATATATCTCAATTCAACAAGCACACAAGGTGTTCGACAATTTGCTTCATAGAAAAGTTCATGGTAATCAAAGCAATTCTAGTATAACATGCTCCATAACAATTCTCAATGCTAAGAAATTCGAAGTAGACGTGTAAAACTTATCGAAAATCCGACGAATTTGAAAAGAGAAAGTAGTGTAAACCCTAGTGTTGTTATCCAACCAATCCTCAACCAAAAGCAAAATTGAAGCTAGATTATGGTGTAATGTGGTGTGGGTGTTGAATTTATAGTGAAAATCCAAGTGAATTTGACGAAAACATCGAAGTGGGAGAGAGGTTTTCGCAATTTAAGGCTTAAGGCAACTTTTGAAGTGAAAATCTCATGCCCCTCGCGTCTGATTTTAAGTTCAGCAGACAAACGCACGGGTCGCCCGTGTGTCATGCCATGAATTCATCCCCAATTCTTGCAGGCACGCACGGACCGTGCGCATGGCGCACGGACAATCCGTGCGGGGTGCCGCAAATTCATTCGGTGACCCTTAATCACGCACGGGCCATGCGCATGGTGCACGCCCTGCCCGTGCGGGGTGCCGAACTTCAGCTCCGAAAATCCTTTTTTTTGGATAATAAAAGGAAAGCAAAAAAAATCTTAACTTATGAAAGCATAAAAAAAACCTAACTTAGCAAAAGGGAAACCAAGAAAAAAAAAACATGGGAAGGAATAAAACAGCAAACCATTGGGTTGTCTCCCAACAAGCGCTAAATTTAACGTCTATAGCTTGATGCTGTTTACTCGATCATGGTTCTAGCAAAGTGAGGCGTGTCACATCTTTCTTTTGGTCTCTATAAAGGTAGTGTTTGATCCTCTGGCCATTTACCATAAATGTCTCCCCATCCCGGGTCAACAATTCAACTATTCCTGTAGGATTTAACACTTTCTTAATCACAAACGGCCCCGACCACTGAGACTTGAGTTTTCCAGGAAAGAGTTTAAGACGCGAGTTAAACAAAAAAACTTGTTCACCAGGTAAAAACTCTATTTTCTTTATCATTTGATCATGCCTTCTCTTGGTGCGTTCCTTGTAAATCCGAGAATTCTCATAGGCTTCATCTCGGAACTCATCCATCTCATTCAAATGTAAAAGCCTCTTCTCGCCCGCTGCTTGGAAGTCAAAATTTAACTTCTTCACAGCCCAAAATGCCTTGTGCTCAAGTTCCACAGGCAAGTGGCATGATTTCTCGAATACCAACTGATAGGGTGATGTGCCCAATGGTGTCTTGTATGCAGTCCGATATACCCATAATGCATAATCTAACTTCACAGCCCAATCCTTGCGATTTATATTCACTGTCTTCTCTAAGATTTGCTTAATCTCGCGATTGGCTACCTGTGCTTGCCCGTTTGCTTGCGGATGATATGCTAATGCCACCTTGTGCTTAACCCCGTACTTCGCAAGTAGAGTGCTCATCAATTTATAAACAAAGTGTGACCCCCCATCGCTAATCAAAGCTCTTGGGGTTCCAAAACGAGTGAATATATTTTTCTCTACGAATTTCAGCACTACTCGCGCATCATTTGTTTGTACCGGAATTGCCTCAACCCATCGAGATACGTACTCCACTGCAAGTAAAATGTACTGGTACCCCGAAGAAGATGGAAAGGGACCCATAAAGTCAATCCCCCACACATCAAAGAGCTCGACCTCCATCACATTGGTCATGGGCATCTCATGTCGTCTTGAGATGTTCCCCATCCGCTGGCATCTATCACACTGCTGCTCATCGGGGAACTCCTCCTTGATTACATTTGTGCCCTCTTACTCATCCTTCTTGTACTCCAACCTGGACAAGTGGTTTGCTACCACATTCTCACAACATTTCCTATCTCGGATTTCCACATCAAACTCCTGCAATAAAAGAATCCACCGAATCAATCTCGGTTTGGCATCCTTCTTGTCGAATAGGTATTTGATCGCCGCATGGTCTGTGTGGACTATCGTCTTAGTTCCAATCAAGTAAGATCGGAACTTATCGAACGCAAAAACAATTGCCAGCATTTCTTTCTCTGTGGTGGTATAGTTTTGTTGGGCACTGTCTAAAGTTCTGCTCGCATAGTAGATGACTCTGAACAACTTGTCCCTTTTCTGACCCAGAACAGCCCCAACTACAAAGTCACTGGCATCGTACATCAGCTCGAAGGGCTGACTTCAATCCGGAACTACAAGAATTGGTTTTGTCACCAAAGCCTTCTTCAGAATCTCAAATTCCTGCAAACAATCATCGGAAAAATTGAAAGCAGTATATTTTTCTAATAACTGACTCAAAGGTTTAATGAGTTTAGAAAAGTCACGAATGAACCTTCTGTAGAATCCGGCGTGCCCCAAAAAGCTTCTAATGGCCTTCTCGTTTGTTAGAGGTGGGAGTTTCTCGATTGCAACAATCTTTGCTCTGTCCACTTTTAAACCTACCGAAGAAACCCGATGGCCTAATACAATGCCATCTCGTACCATAAAATGGCACTTTTCCCAATTCAGAACAAGGTTAGTTTCCTCGCATCTCTGCAACACTAGAGAAAGATTATCCAAGCAATGGTCAAAAGAATCCCCAAAAACAGAAAAACCATCCATGAATACCTCCATTATTTTCTCAATAAAATCATGAAATATAGCCATCATGCATCGCTGAAAAGTCGCGGGTGCATTACATAGTCCGGATGGCATTATGTGAAATGCAAGCGTACCATAGGGACACGTAAATGTCTTCTTCTCTTGGTCTTCTGGGGCAATCATGATCTGGTTGTACCCCAAATAACCATTGAGAAAACAGTAATAATCAAATCCCGCCAAGGGATCTAACATCATATCAATAAAGGGAAAAGGAAAGTGATCTTTATGAGTGGCATCATTCAACCTCCTATAATCAATACAAATACGCCATCTAGTAACTATTCTAGTCGCAATAAGCTCATCACTTTCGTTTCTAACTACAGTCATCCCATTTCTTTGGTACCACTTGTACCGGACTTACCCAAGAACTATCAGAAATATCATATATGATTCCAACATCTAACCATTTTAAAACCTCTTTTCTAACAACCTCTTGCATTATAGGGTTCAATCTTCTTTGATCCTGCACTGAATGTTTATAGACATCTTCCATTCTAATTTTATGCATTACAATCGATGGACTTATGCCTTTTAAATCAGAAATTGACCAACCTATCACAGACTTATGTTTTCTCAACACTCTAAGCAATTTATCAAGTTAAACTGAAGTTAAAAGGGATGATACGATTACCGGATTTATGTTATTTGCTCCAAGGAATGCGTATTTGAGATGCTCGGGCAAGGGTTTGAGTTTTGGGTTTGAAATGGGTTCTTCGGGTTGACGCACAGGCTGCCCGTGCTCAGGCGCATGGGTCGTGCGCTCTTCAAGTTTGCTTCCTTTTGTTTTGACCCCACGCACGACCTGCCCATGCTCAGACGCATGGGCCATGCGCTCTTTAGGTTTCTCATCCTCTTCTTCGGCCATGCGCACGACCAGGGCGTGCTCCGAAGCACGGGTCGTGCGCTCCTGTAGAATTGACTCCCGCACATTTTTCTTCGTGTGCACAACTCTCGCACTTCTCGATAGCTCCTGCATATTATCTAAAGCACAAACAGAGTCATACAAGTCTTGATTATCAAAATCAATCATCATGTTTGATGTTGAACACGAATGTGTCAAACCAAACTTTAAATCATCCTTAAACAATGTATGATCCGCATATTCATCAATGCAAGACTCAACTACGTCTATGAAACTACAGTTCTCAACACCATCATGATATTGTAGTGTCTTATAGATAGTAAATAACACATGCTCGTCATTAACCCGTAATGTGAGTTCTCCTTTTTGCACATCTATCAACGCCTTCCCGGTAGCTAGGAATGGACGCCCAAGTATCAAAGGGACGTCTTTGTCCTCCTCCATATCCAGCACCAAAAAATCCACAGGGAATATGAATTTATCGACTTTGACAAGCACATCCTCGATGATTCCCTTCGGATACATGAGTGATTGGTCCGCAAGTTGTAAGGTAACCGTAGATGCCTTCACCTCTCCCAATCCAAGTTGCCTGAATATGGACAAGGGCATCAAGTTAATACTTGCTCCTAAATCACAAAGTGTTTTCTTAAAGAAAACATCACTAATAGCACAAGGGATAGTGAAACTCCCCGGATCTTTCAGTTTCTGTGGTAGTTTCCTCTGGATTATCGCACTGCACTCTTCTGTCAGATTGACTGTCTTGAAACCAGTCATCTTTATTTTCTTTGACATAACATCCTTCAAAAATTTAGCGTAATTGGGCATTTTCTCCAATGCGTCTGCAAAATGTATGTTAATATGTAGTTTCTTAAATATATCCAAAAATTTCACAAATTGCGCATCTAGCTTTTTCATTTGAAAAATTTGGGGAAAAGGAAGGGGAATAGTAAGTTTAGAAATATCAGGGTTAGAAGAAGATTTAAACTTCTCAGCCCCTTTTTGTTTAGCAAGATGGTCCTCAAATCCTTCCTCGGCCTCAACATCGCCATTTGCTTCAGTTTTCACGTCTTCCGAAACAACAGTCGCTACCCCTGAGGGACGCACGACCTGGCCGTACGGTGGCACACGGGTTGTGCCCCCTACTGTTCAATATTTTTTGGTATTTTCGGCCCCTCGTATTCCGTTCTACTCCTCAGACGAATGGCTTTACACTGCTCCTTTGGATTAACCTCAGTGTTGCTCGGAAATTGGCCTTTCTGATGCTGTCCACCAACAATTGTAGCCAATTGGCCAATTTGGGTTTCAAGATTTTTCATTTGGGACCCCATAGCATTGGCCAATTGCACGACATGGTTTTCGATTTTATCCAGCTTTGCCTCATCTTTATTGAATCGGTTCCTCGTCTCATTCATAAATGAGGTGAAGATCTCCTCCATAGATGCCTTAACCTCAACATTAATGACACCATTTGTCACATTAAATCTCGGGGGTGGTTGCATCACATTCTTCGTGTTTGCATAAGAGAAGTTCTCATGGTTCCTCAAATCCGGATGGTAATGGGTTGGAGTCTGATTGTTCCGGTAATTGTTGAAATTTCGGGTGTTGACATAATATGCTTCCTCCATGGGATCTAGAGGAATTCCCCCATTACTTGCACCTATGTTTCCATCAGTCCCCTTTGTCAATACACTCAACTGATTGGTCAACGCAGCCATCTGAGTTGTCAATACCTTAATTGGGTCTGAATCAGTGACTTCGGCTACCCTTTTCACATTCGTTCTCTCGGAGGGCCACTGATAGCTATTTATTGTCATCTCTTCGAGCAAGTTGAATGCATCCTCTGGGAATCTTGCAAGTAAAGCGCCTCCTGCTGCGGCATCTACAAATGACCTAGTCTGTCCCATCAACCCGTTGTAAAATAAGCGAAGTTGTTGATCTTCTGGAAATTCGTGTTGCAGGCACCTCCTCAATAAGTCCCGGAATCTCTCCCAGGCCTCATACAGTGGCTTAAAATCAAACTGTCTAAACTGTGTGATCTCACTTTTGAGCTGTAGTGTCTTACTTGGTGGGAAGTATTTAAACAAGAACCTCTGACTCAGCTCATCCCTAGTATTCACACTCCCCTGAGTTAGGGTGCCTAGCCAGTTTCTAGCCTTCCCTTAAAGAGAAAGGGAATAGGCGCAGACGTATAGCATCATCAGTCACCCCATTCATCTTGATTGTGTTACAAATCTGCATGAAGTTTGCAAGATGAGATTGGGATCCTCAAATGGGAAACCCCCAAACTGATTCTGATGCACCATCGAGATCAGTGTTGGCTTCAGCTCAAAGTTATTCGCATTAATTGGGACATTGGCAATTCCACCATAATTGCGATTGGTCTGAGGGCGAAAGTAATCGCGAATCGCTTGCTGCTGAACTGCCGGAACCTCTAGTATTGGTAACTCATTGTTGACCCTGTTGGCCCTGTTGTTACCTCTGTTGTCGACTCCGTTATCATCTTTGTTGTTATCTTCCATATCAGCCATAGCTTGTTCTTGCTGTCTTTCTACCCGTTTAGTAGCCGCACTAATTCGCCTAGCAAAAGCCTCAACCTTCGGTATGAACGGTGCTAATTCTCCTTGCTTCGAGCGAGTGTTCATGCACTACCTGAACCAACTAAAGAAAACAAGTCAAATACAGTAGGAGTAAAATTAAACAACAAATAAAAAGAAAGAGAAATGTCTAAATTAAAAATAATTTTATTTATTACAATATTAGTACTAATAATTTGATTAATCCCGGGCAACGGCACCAAAAACTTGTTCGCCTTATTTTTAGCTTCACCGCAAGTGTATGGTGCAGTTTATAGAATAGGGTTAGCAAGGTCGAATCCACAGGGACTAATAAATTATTGTACTAAGTACTGGGATTGTAATAGCCTTATTTTTATCCAGACGATCGAAATTTGATGGATTGGTTTTATTAATGCAAAAACAAGAATTTATCCTAAAAAAGACAAAGTAAAGAGTTGATTGAAAGATCAAGGAGATGAATGGATTCTTGGGTTATGGTTTCAGTTAATATCCCCTTTTATTATCATATTAATCAAACCAAAGTTATATGTATTCTTCCCTATAGAACAATCACAAAATTAATTTACCCTCTCTCTCGAGATGCATGTAAAAACGTTGATTGGAATATCTATGCTAGCATATCTACTCAACATGAGATATCCAACTCCCAAAAGCACAAAAGATTAAATATCCTCACAAATATTCACAGACTTCTCAATCTTGCAAATATTCATGTCAAGTACTCACAGATCTAGTATTGAAACTCATCTTTTGAATTATGAATCAATACATCAAACAAGTTAAACCAATAGCTTTTTGATAAAACAAGAATTAAAACAAAGTACTTGAATAGGGTTAGAAAACAATAACTTTAATTGTAATTAATCATCAAATAAAAGTATCCATTAACCTACTCCCAAACCCGGGAATCACAAGATGTTTAGCTAGACATAGAAAACAAATAATTCATAGACAAATTATTTATGTTCTTGTCTAACTAATTGAAAATAAAGATACTATGGAATGCAAAGACTCGGGGACGTCGATAATCTCTCGATCTATCTTCAATCCTCAAGCGTGTTGTTGTAGCCTTGATCGATCTCTCCAATTCTCCGGTGGAAAATTGCTCTTTTTCTCTGTGTTCTAGGGCAAAAGTCAGTGTGTTCCCGTTTGTGGCCGCCTCGTCTCAATTTATACTCCATTCGGGTCAAAACCTAGTTCACAATCTGTCAAACTCTGTTTTCCCGCACAGACGCACGGGTCGTGCGCCTAGCGCAAGCCCAGCCCGTGCTAGGTGCCACATAAAATTGTCTTTTTACTGAACGACGCACGGGCCGTGCGCATCACGCACGACCAGCCTGTGCGTCATGCCGTGGCTCGAGTATAAGTCTTGGGTTAGCGCATGGGTCGTGCTAGGGACGCACGCCCTGCCCGTGCGCACCTGCTGGACTTGATACTTGTTCGTTTCCTTCCGTTTCTCGCCCGGTTAGTCTGACTTCTTCCCGATTCAACTCCAAACTTCGTACGTTACTTCAAGTATCGGCGGTTCTTTACCGCAATGCTCCGAATTATTGCCAAAATGCTACAATTATCAATAAATTCCTACAAAACGAGCAAAGCGTAATACTTTTTCCACAAAACATAAATAAAGCCCTTTTGACTTATGTAATGCATGCATAGCAACTAATTCTAACTATAATTAAGCCCAAAATACATGCAAAACACATATCAATCAGTTATATATGTTGTTTCTATGTTGTTTAAATTTGTTTCTTTGTTTTTTTATTGTTGTTTCGATGTTTCAAAATATTTTTTACCTATTTTTTATGTTGTTTTTTGTTCATGTATTATTTTGTACATTGTTTCTATTGTTTCCGTGTTGTTCTATAATATTTTTAATGTTGTTGTAATAATTATTTTTGTTATTTTCATGTAGTGTTCAATGTGTAAATACAATTTTTAACTATTTTTAAGCTCTTTTTATTCATATGGTGTTTTTAATATTTTTTACGTTGCTTCCGGGGTTGTTTCCATACCATTTTAAATGTTGTTCCGATGTTTCTTTGTTGTTTCCATGTAGTTTTCAATGTTTAAATATATTTTTTTCCTATTTGTAACTATTTTCGCTCATATGACGTTTTCTATATTGTTTCTGGTTTTGTTTCTATATTGTTTCTGGTTGTTTCCATATTTTTTATGTTTTAATGAATGGATCAGAAACTGAATTTTGTTTTTTATTCATGTTGTTTCTATAATATTTTTAATTTGTTGGTTTTAATATGTGTTGCTTTATGTGTATATTTTTTTTTATTTTTATAAGATTTTGAGTATAAAATGGATTACTTAACGAGAGCAAATTTTATTTTTTTCACTGTAATTTTATTAAAAGAAACATGTTTGAAACAATCTTGAAATAAAGCGTAAAAAAGTTTGAAATTTTGGTGGGGGCGTAAGGTTGTATAAAAAAAAGGTTGGGAGCGTAAATTTGGGTAAAATAGTACTAAAAAGCGTAAAAAACTGACATTGTATCCATGAGAGTGGTTTTCTCTCCCGAGAGTGGTTTTCTCTCTCCCGAGAGTGGTGGGTTGTTTTTTGGTCCTTAGCCAGTCTTCTTTGTTCCATTCAAATTACATTGCTTGTGATGCATTTACTCCTATGTCTTTAATTTCTCGCATTTATTCCAATCTTCTTCTCATTCATCTTTGTACCTTCCTTGTTTTCATTGTGTTTCTTTTGGTGATTTTTCGTCTTTTCGTTGTCCTCAGGTTGGTTTCCTTCTAGTTTTTTTTTCTCAGCATCTTTTCTTCTTTTTTAACATAATGAACTTGACTCAAAGGTTGTTACAGTCAGTCGTAGGCACTTTGGGGAAATCATTCTTGGATCTTGGTAAGTCGCCCTAGGATGGCTAAAGATTTGGTTGATGATATGAAAAAGTTTTCTCTAACAGAGGATGAGATATTGGGGGTTGCTTTAGAGGAGAAAGATATTATGAGTAGTATCAAGAATGCCGCAGGCTTCTTTGAGCTATACATGGGATTAAAAAGGCGAATTTTCTTGGACGGGATGAAGAGTCTATGACTCAAGTGTGGCCAATCGAACATTTTCACCCTCGGGGAGATCGGTATGAATAAATTCAGTTTTTGTTTTCTTCGGTGGAGGATAAGAACAAAGTTTTTAAATCGCACTTGGATATTTGATAATCAATTCTTGATATTAAAGGAGTGGACGGAAGGGGTTGAGTTGTTGGATATGGATTTCAGCCATGTTGATGTTTGGGTCCAAATCTGGGACCTTCCGAGGAATCGATCTCGTGTAAACAGGGAACAGTATAGGAAAAATGTTCCCCTCCATGACTGATATTTATATCCCAGAATCTGGTAGTATATTGGGGAGACACATTAAACTTTTGGTGTCTATTAATTTATGCAAACCTCTTCTTCGTGGTGCGTCCATTAAATTTGGGGGTAACTCTCATTGGGTTAATTTCAAATATGAAAAGATGGTGGGATTTTGCTTCTACTGTGGTTTTGTGGGACATTTTGATAGAATGTGTGAGAAAAAGAAGAAGGATATAGGTGAAGGTGCCTTTTGTGATGGCCAATATGGAGATTGGTTAAGAAGCGATCGATATTATGTTCCTCTCTAAGAGCAAAGAGACCAACCTCTCCAAATGCCAAAACAATCCTAAGAGTGTTAACCGAATCGAAAAGGACAATGGTTTGTTACCCCACAAAGCATATTCTTGAGCCTTTGAAGATAGTGAGCAAGATGGGGATTGAATGAACGATAGCCAAAGTCCAATCCTTCCGAGGTGTAGCAAAGATGGTCTGAATCGATGGGAACCCGGTTTGTGTGGCCGAAAGTGCAAAGCTATAGAGAACTCCCTGAATCAAGTTCAAATCTTTACCGATTGACAAGCGCAATTAGTGATATTTCTCAAGGTGGAACAGGTCAGGATGTTACCACTCCCATGGACTTTTCCAATCTTGTTGAGATAGAGGTTCAAAAGAAATTTACCGAGTTCCGTTGAAAGAAATACAAGTCTTAGGAAAAATCAATCTTTGCAGAGTGGTGAAAGAAAAGTCTTTGTGGTGAAAATTAATAAGTGCAACAAGGGGTCCATTCGAAAAAAGGTGTTTTAAGCAAAATCAAAGGTAATTTAAAGTCGAGGTGGGGGTTAAGAGAAGAAGGAGCTTTTCTGATGAGAATAGAGAGCCTAATAGTGATGGGTTGACTGAAAATTCAAAGAGGAACAAAAATTCCCCTCCGAGCAGGTGTCGATATGGTGGTGGAGACCAACCTTAATTGGTCTCAAGCACTTAATGATGGCTTCCTCGGAATTGTAGAGGTTTGGGTGGACCTCTACGATTCCTCAAATCAAGGAGATTTGGCGATCCCATCATCCAAATTTTATCTTCTTATGTGAAACAAAAAAGAAAAAAAAAATTATTAATACTGTTGTTAGGCATTTCAAATGTGGTGAAAGGTGGCATTGTGTTGATCCTTTTTGTGTCTTAGTGGGGGGTATGCTTGTCTTTGGGATACGGATGTTAACATTATTAGTATCCATGAAGAATCCTTTTGTTTGGAAATTGAGTTTGTCTTGAAGAATGTGAGATCTTGGGTGATTTTTGTGTATGGTAGTGTTGAGGTGGGAATTAGAAAATTCCAGTGGGATTACTTCATTCAGGCTAAGAGAAAATGGGGCTCTTCGTGGATTATGGGGGGATTGGAATGATATTTCATGTGGGAGGAAAAACAAGGGGCTCTCAGAACTTATGGGAGCCGCAGGTGGTTTCGAGAGTTCACCAGGGATATGGGGATGAAAAAGTAAACTTCTCCGGTCATCCTTTACTTGGAGCAACAATAGAGATTCGATGGCTTTGTTGAGGAACTATTGGATAAATTCTTTGCCTCCCTGATTTGGTTTGTGGATAATCCTAATGCTATGGTCTACCATATTCCAAGATTCTCTTCGGACCACGCTTTAATTATCCTTCATCAGCAACCTCTTAAGGAGAAAAGCCACCAAAGATTTTGTTTTGATCAGAGATGGGTGCAGTTTAGTGGACTGGACCAGGTTGTGGAGAAAGCTTGGACTGGAAATCAGAGAGGTACTCTTTTTTTTCAAATTCAGGCCAAAATCCGACAAAGCAGGATGGATATTTTAAATTGGTGCAAAGGAAAAAAGCATAATTCTGGAAAGCAGATTGAGAGATTAAACAATGAACTTGACAAGATGATCTCCCTTGGAAGTAACAGGGACTGGAATGAATGGAGGTCTTGCAAATCTGATCTTCAAATTGCTTATGCTAATGAAGAAACTTATTGGAAAAACAAATCTAGAGTGCAATGGCTTAAGGAGGGGGATAGAAACACCAAATTTTTCCATGCAAGCACCATCCAAAGGCAAAAAAGGAATGCTATTGAGCAATTGGTTAGTAGAGATGGGAGCATTTGTGATAATCAGGACCGCATTGAAAAGGAGGTGTCCTCTTTTTACAAAGAGCTCTTTTCCACATCTTCACCTTCAGTTGACTTTGACATCCTTGAAGGCTTACCAAGATCCATAGATGATTTCCACTCCAGTCAACTTATCAGTCCAGTTGATGACCTTGAGATTAAGCAAGCTCTTTTTGATCTCCATCCTCACAAGGCCCCGGGGCCCGATGGTATGACTTCTTTCTTTTTCCAATTTTTCTGGCCTCTTGTTTCTGTTGATATCTGTTGTGCTGTTAAAAATTTCTTCTCTAACTCTAAAATGCTTAAGAGTATCAACCACACAATGGTCACTCTTATTCCTAAAGTGAAAAATCCTTCTTCCATGGCCCATTTCCGTCCTATTAGCTTGTGTAATGTGATTTACAAGATCATTTCCAAAATTCTTGCTAATAGATTGAAATTGTGTCTTCATCTATGCATTAGTGAATGTCAAACTGCATTTGTTAAGGGGAGACAAATAAGTGATAATGTTGTCATGGCCCATGAATGCTTTCATTACATCCATAATCATAGAAGAGGCTCTAGAGGTTTCATGGCTTTGAAATTAGATATGTCTAAAGCCTATGATTGGGTTGAATGGTCTTTTCTTGTCAAAGTGCTTAATAAGATGGGCTTCCCCCACATTTTTTCTAGATGGATTTGGTCTTGTATCTCCACTACTTCCTTCTCTTTTCTCATTAATGGTCAACCTAGTGGATATGTCCTCCCCTCTAGAGGCATTAGACAAGGTGATCCATTATCTCCTTACCTTTTCATCATCATTTCTGAAGCTTTTTCCAATTTGATCTTCCAATCTAGAATTCAGTCTCATTTTTCTGGTCTTAAAATCTGTAAAAAAGCCCCTGTCATCTCACATCTTTTCTTTGCTGATGATTCTCTTCTCTTCTGTGAAGCCTCCCCATCCCAAGCCTCTATTGTGAAACAAATCCTTGACCAATATTGTGTGGCTACTGGTCAACTGATAAATTTGGATAAATCCTCTATTTTTTTCAGTCCCAATGTTGCTCAGGCTGAACAGGATCTAATCTGTAATACCCTTGATGGTGTTCTTATTAAATCTAAGATTAAACATCTGGGATTGCCTCTACTCCTGGGTAGATCTAAAAAGGATGTTTTTGATTATGTCATTGAAGCCACCAAAAAAAGAGTTAATAACTGGAAACACAGCTTTCTTAGCCAGGCAGGTAGAGAGATTCTTATTAAATCAGTGCTTTCTGCTCTCCCTATCTACATTATGTCCTGTTATAGAATCACTGATGGTATTTGTAAGATCTTGGCCTCCATTGCTTCAAAATTCTGGTGGGGATCCTCAACTGAGGGTCCCAATAAAATCCATTGGTTGAAATGGTCTACCCTGTGTGTTAGTAAGGAGGAGGGTGGGCTTGGGTTCAAAGATTTTAGAGTTTTCAATGACTCCCTCTTGGCCAAAAATCTGTGGAAGCTTTTGATTTACCCAAACTCTCTCCTTAGTAAATTGTTAAAAGCAAAATACTTCCCTAAGGGTGGTCTCTTGCATGTCATTCAAAAAAATTCAGATTCATGGGTTTGGAAAAGTTGGCTTAAAGCCAAATATGCCCTGCTTCATGGTCTTTATTTTAAAGTGGGGGATGGGAAAACCATTCGGGTGTGGGATCATCCTTGGGTTCTGGGTATTAAAGCTCTGTTACCTGCTTCCTATGAGTCTGATGAGAGGGTCACATGGGTGAGTGAACTGTTAGATGAGTCTGGCTTGGGTTGGAATGAGCAGCTTATCAGAAGCCTTTTTAATCCTAGATGTGCTGAAGCTATTTTGTGTACCCCAATCTGTTTCCCTGGTAGTAGAGATAAAATTTCTTGGCATTTAACTGTATCAGGCAAATTCTCTGTGAAAAGTGCTTATCAAGCTTCCTTGCTTGAGGTTAGAAGGAGGGTTGATAGTCCTGAATGTAGTAATGGTGCTGAGATACTTACTAAGATGTGGAAAGGTACGTGGAAGCTTAAAATCAAAGGTAAAATTAAACATTTTATTTGGAGATGTTTTTATAATATTCTTCCTTCTAAAGTGAATATCAGCAAGAAAGGAGTTGCCTTAGATCCTGTGTGTAGTTTCTGTGGTGATGAAGTAGAAACCTTAGAGCACATACTCTTTCAATGTTCTAGGGCGGTTGAATTATGGAAATTGGCACCTATTTCCTGGGATTTTTTTCCTCAGCAAACTACCAAATTCTGTGATTGGTGGTGCCTAATCTCTTCAACAAAAAAAAAAAGGATTTTTGGCAAGAAAGGGTCCAACTTACTACTTATCTATTGTGGTGGCTATGGAAAACTAGGAATTCATGGATTTTTGAAAATGTCTGGGTTGCACCTAAAGACATTGTTGCAGGTGCCTTAGCCGAATGGATCGAATTTGGGGAAGGCATCCAATTACAAAACTAGTCTGACAGGTTCTTTTGGCTGCTGTGAGCGGATTAAATCTGTTGTTTCTGTGCTGGTGTTCGATGTTGCTGGTTGTTGTGCGAGGCTTGCTTGGAGATGGATGATACTAGGGACATTGATGTCCAGTGGTTATTCTTTTGATCCAAGATCCCTGATTGAAGGAAGTTGCTTGCTCTTGGGTGTTTTTTGTTTTTTGTCTTATGATGTCTTTAGATATTCATAGAAACTTTGGCATGTAATATCTCTATACATCATACTTGTGATCATTTCACCCGCTACTCTTTGTTTTGGGCCTTGTTGGCTGTGATTCGTTTTTGTCTTTGTTGGCCATCTCAATGATGGTGCTTTCTCTCCCAGTCTCTTAGTGTTCGACTTGGGAGAGACCTTGTAGCCAATGGGCTATTATTTTTTCTTGTGATGTTTCTAATGAAATTATCCTTACCGTTTGGAAAAAAAAAAAAAAAAGTATCCATGAAATAGGGCATTTATGTCAATTGCGCTTAAAACAATTACAAGGTTCCAATTGAATACAATTGATTGGATCTTAAATCAACAGGGCTCATTTAAATCAAATTATCACACCATGTAAACATAAAATTTCCAACTATAGGATTCGCCATACTTGCAAATATCTTCATAGGAATTTTATATAATGTTTAAGGTGTGTGTCTGTGCGTGTTTGTGCGTGGATAGATAAGATGTCCCTAATGTCTGGACAGATAATTCCAGCATGCAAACATGCATCATTTTGGACCCTCAAAACAGGAGACATTAACACAGAGTAGCGGACCACAATTTTCAGATTGTGGTCAGAAAGCAATATTGTAGGCCATCAAAATCAATTGGGCGTGCCATTTTCCATTTTTTTTTCCCTCTCAATTTCCTCAAATATTTTCTCTTATTTGGGCCCTATTTCCGAGTAAGGGTGTGCACGATACGATATTGTTCGGAGATATTCAAAAATATCTAAAAACGTACCGAAATTCAAAGATTTCAAAAGTTGATATCCTAAAGCGTACCGTTGCTGAAAAAAATTTGTTCCATATTGTCTTAGCTAGATTTTAGGATGAGTTGGTACGGAGAGTCGCTTCTAATATACCAATTTGATCTAAAATAGAGAATTGAAGAATAGGAGATTATTCATACTTTAAAAAAAAGAGAAAAAAAAACAATAATCAACATGAAATTATTAACTTCAAATATAGTTTAACTATTTAATCCATGAAACAATAATAATTATAACGTATTGGCATAACCAACATATTTTAACGTCAATATTTCAAAACAAGTCTCAATAATACAAGGCATTAAATATGTAGTGTTATATTTTATTTTAAAAAATATTAAATTTTATTTTTAACCATTTTTTAGTTAATACCTTCATTAATTGTATGCGTAATTCAATCGTACATGAATAAAAATAATATATATAACTCTTTCAAATTGATTTTAATTTTGGTTCATTGGTTCGGTATATGGTTCTCAGTATGGATATCCAAAAAGTTTCTAGAATTGTATTAAAGAAAAAAATTGGGATGGTTTGATTAAGATAAAGTCGAAAAGTTAATAAATATTTTTGGTTTGGGACTTATTATATTCGGGTTCAGAGACCTCTAAATCCCGTGCACAGCCTTAATTCCAATATAATGTTCCATCCCCGATTAATTTTATCAATAATAATAACTACATCATTAATATACATGTGACACATATTAATATATAAAATAAAATTTCAAATAAACTATCATTATTTTACTTGAAACCAATTCCATCACACTTGTATATTTGTCATAAGATTTTTTTTTTTTACTTTATTATGTAGATAAAGAATTGCAACCTAGTGGTCGAGCTCTCTCTCCAAGCATAAAAGGCCTAGATGGATTACACTTGCAGTCTTGCTAATAAAATTATCACACTCAATTTTGTTATGGCACTAATTTTTTTAAAACTCTGAATTTAATTTTTTTCAGATTCAAAAGGCAATAAATTAAAAAGTTGTTACACTGCCCATTTTTAAATTTATGACTTAGGCCGAAATATTGATGGCTTCAACATATGTTAATATATAAATGAAATTTAAAATAAAATATTATTCTTTTACTTGAAATCAATTCCATCACACTTCTCTTTAATTTCTCCATCGTGGCCTCTGTTGGTGCATATATTTGTTCCTTTTATCTGCCTCTCTCGTGCTTCTCGGCATTCATGAATTGCCACTTTCACACTTACACAATAATAAAAGTATTGCTAAAGTTCACACTTTAATCATGATAGGCACCCACCACCACCGCCAATTATAATTGCAATGTCCTTCAGCAATGATCATTCATCAAACTCATAAATTCAACTCCAACTCAAATTATTTACAATTATAATCACGCACATATATTATGTGAACAATTAATTGGTCGACATCACGTACTCATTTTGATTTCTTCATGTTGCTAGCTATTTTCCACAACATAATATAACTTACGTTTATTATGTCATTATAATATGACAACTGACATTTGTTATATGATTATAATATGAATAGGTCATCAAATTTACTATATTACCCCTTTAAAGAGGGATGGTCTCCTAAGAGTCCAAGATCCACATCTTTTTATCCGGGACCTCTGATTGAACCGATCTGATGCGAGGAACATCATATCGACACGACTTGAACAGACATAGGCTTTACTTCTCATAGCAACATCCCATAGCAATTTACTTCTCGTCTTTACTTTCCGAATCTTCACGTCTTGAATTGACTTAAACTTTGGAAGGTTCTGAATGGGAGCCCGTCCAATGTGTCTAACTTGCACTTTCTTTTCATACAAAAATTCAAAAAAACAAAATATTCGGTCTTGCCTCATTTTGAACAAAACCAAATCTCATATTCAGCTATTTATGTTTCACTCACGTTACATTTGTTTATTCTAAATATGATACGTGTCATTCATCCAAAATAAGTTGAATAAGAAATGGGATAGTAAATCCCAACCCATTTTAAAGCGACCTCAAATAAACTGATTTCTTTAGCTGAATAAAATTAATTACACTTTTGACTAGTACTGGGGTTTTGTCCAAACTTAACATACGTCTCACATTTACAACCAAATTACATTAAATTAAGCTACTTGTTAAGATAAATAATTATTAAAATAACAACCACGTAGAAAAAGCTAAAATTACACCAAACAAAAAAGCAAGCATGCGTGACAATGAATCTCAATCTTCGTCTTCAATCGAAAGCTGTTTTAACCATTCAAACGTTCGATGATGCGACAACTGCTTTTTCGCCGCTTGCTTTTTCATCATCTTCGGCGGCTGAAGCGCTTCCACGTCACTCTCGCTCGCGCTTCTCTTGATAATCACGACTCTAGGAGCAACTGTATCAACCGCATCGATCGAACATTTGCATCCGCTAAGCAAACCCCTTGGTATTTTCTTCTTGTTGGATCTACTACTACTGCTGATCGAACTGTTATTGCTATCGGTGCTGTTACGGCTCCCAAAGTTCCTGCAATTAATACGCGGTTTAAGATCCTGAAACGCGATTTCTGGCGGTGCTGTGAGTAAACCTAATCGGAAAATATTCCAGACTGACGTGTGATTTGGGCTGATCGTCGTATTCCTCTTGGTCGGAATACGTATTTTGGGTGATGGGCTTGGGTGGGAATGGAATTGGTTACGGGGCGGTAATAATTTGGGCCTGGACTTGGGCCCAATTGTGGCGGTGGAGCTGCCGCTGCTGGATGACTGGTGGCTACTGATACTGCTACTTCTGCTTGAAATTAAACCGCCCGAGTAGTAATGATCCAGCGACTCGGACCGGGAAATGGACCGATTTCCATTCCGGTTCTCGCAAAACCCCTTTTCTGAACTACTAATTGAATGTCGCAGAGGCAAAATTTGGCCCTGGAAAAAAATCTCATCAGCAGCGCACATTTCTGATTCTTTGGAAACAGAGCAAAAATCAAAATCCTCTTGAGTTTCTTTTTCTATTTTTTCTTCTTTTTTCTCTTTTCTCCATTGGTGAATTAGTGGGAGATCACTCAACGACAGCGTTTCGTCATCTTCTTCTTCTTCTACATTTTCTTGTAATTCTACTGCATTTTCAGCATCAATGTTTTTCTCCATTTCGAATTTACTTATGTGAAAGAAGGAAGAAGAGTTGGGTTTTTATACGTGAATGAAAAAAATTGAAATTTTACAGAAAGAGAGACAAGTGGAACATAGATATGAGGAAAAAATAGAAAAGCAAAAACAGAGGATTAAAAAAGTAGTGAAAAATGCGAAATTTATGTGCTTTTCTTGTTTGGGAGTCAAGAGAGTTATTGGATACCCTAAGCCGGCCCACTAATTTTAACTGCAGCGTGAGATTATATACTCATTATTTTTGGAGAAAAAGATTGTGCATAAAGTGGGACGGCCATATGTAGTAGCAAGATTTTGAAACAGGGGTTATTTTAATAGTATTCAAATTTGTAGTGGCACACTGTCAAAGAAAAAAGAGAACAGCTTTTGTTTTGTGGGTTTGTGGGGTTGGGGCAGAAAGATTAAAAAAAATGTTTTTTCTGAGGGTTAAATGTTTTGAAGGAACATTAATTTGCAGAATGTTTGCGACATTCATTGTCTTTGATGACAGATGGTGATGTTAGATGGCAGGTTGCACAAAAAAGGTTAAATTTCAGGACAGAGTGGGTTGAGTTTTAATTGGAATATATTTATATTCCAATATTTCCAAATCATTTTTTGTATTGTTTTTTTTTTGGGTAAATAGCATTTGCCTATTTGACAGGTAAGGAATGGATGCGCTTTCATTTATCATCTTTGCAAGCAACTTCAAATTCAAAGTTGAAAAAGTTGTGCTTTCAAATTTGTCTTGCGAAGATATTTGAGTAGTCGACAAGTTAAAAGGACAATGCAAAAATGTTAATTTCAATTTAGAGATGTTTTTATATGATACTGTCTTGTGAGACGGATTTACAAAAGGTATCTTTTTATAGTTTTACGTATTGATGACTTAATTTATTTAAATATAGGATCCGTCTTATACAAATTTTTATTTTTAATCTATTACGTTTGAGTATTTTTAATGTTGACAAAGTATGAAAAGATAATGGAGTAGTATTCAATAGTTACATAACAAAGGCAGCTGTAAGACTTCTAGAAAGATGAGATGAAAAGATATATAAAGAGTCACCAATTAACCGTGTTCGAATATTTTTGGCCAAGTTTGGTATGGCATTAAATTTTGGTTCTAATTTCAAAACTTCCTTTGAATTTTCAGATTTCTTAAGTATTTGAAAAAGGAAATTCAACTTTTGGTTTAATAACTTTGAAATGTATATAGACACGATTTTTAATAGCTTGGTTGGAAATCAAGGCCTTAATGCTTATTATCGTGATTAAATCCATTGTATCCGTCTACCAGCTATGTGATTAAGAGGGTGTTTGGCTAAGCTAATTTAAAACATCTTATAAGTTTCTACATCGATAAGATGTTTTAGGAGCTTATAAGATGTTAGATCTTATTTTAAAAATAAGATGTCGAGTGTTTGGATAAAATAAGATAGTTGAGTTTACGGGAAAAAGATTTCAGAGATTGATTGTGTGGTTGGTAATTTTGGGGTACTATAAAATTATTAAGGATATTTTTGTCTTTTAAATGTTTAAAAATAAAGAGCTTATAAGCTCTTTTAAAAAAAAGTTGGGATGGAGGTACTTTTTTAGGAGCTTATAAGCTCTCTAACTACTTTTTTAAAGCTTATAAGCTCTTTTGAAAAAAATTTACCAAATAAATTTTAAGAGCTTATAAATTTTTAAACATTTTTAATAGATTATAAGCTCAGTCAAACACCCTCTAAAAGTAGGATCGAAAAAAATATTAAGCAACAATCATGAGATTAGGGCCTTGTAATTTGTAAAGCATTGGAACTTCATAATTATTTCTCTTATATTGAAGATTTGTTAATTATTGATGCATTAAATATAATAGAGCTTGATTACGTTAGCTTCACTTCCTTAGCAAGAAACTATGCACTTTGGAGTTTGGACTAATTTTAGAACTCGATCACCGACTTAAGTATCAGAGAGGTTTATGGAACAATCTCAAGACAGTCTGATTTTAGTAGCACCAAAAGATAAATTTTAAAGATAAAATCCAAAAATGCTTGTACGTACACATGCTTCTAGAAAATATAAATATGCTTGTACACATGCATAGTTTGTTTTTTTACATCTAATGGCCCGACAAACGTCGTAAGACTGTATTAACTCTCAGGAAAATAAACTATTAAATATAAAACCTCAACTCATCCTTTAAAAAATTTATTTGTGTGCGTCTTCAACGTAGAATATACACTAAATCAATATATATAATTGTCAAAGAAAAGACTATATGACTATTAGAACAAGGGTCAACCTTTTTAAATCAACGGGCGATGACTAGAATCCTATCACTACAAAACAGATTAAAGAGTTAATATTCAATGATAAAATTATGATTTTCTCTTCTTTTTTTAATGCGAGTATGAAACAAAGATTGAACTTTGGAGCACCACAAATGGCGTGATCAAGGGACATAGAGGAGTTGGCTTTCATTTCACCAGATTCTTAAAGAGTCCTCATCAAATTTGCTCCAAACAAACTTTTAACAGATTATTTAATTTCTTTCCTTTTCTTTTTTAACCTTTAATTTGAGGCTAATTTAATAATTTACATGTTTTTTAATCAAATATTAAGGTATTTTAGAAAATATTAATAATTCGACTGAAGACTAATAAGGGTGTAGACCTGTCACGTAGCAGGGTCTAGCTTCTCCTTTTTCCCAAAGATGAATTTGTAGATAATAAAAAATATAATAATAAAAATTAAAGAATGTTTGATATTAAAAAATTACAAGAAGAATTTTATTTTTATTTTTACAACTGAACTAGGAAAATATATTTTGTTTTCCATATAAAAATGTTCAAAAACAAGAAAGTGAATGACGGTTTGATATCTAAGATCGAAACTAGACATTTTTTTAGATAAATAAAATATATAAAAAGAAAGAAAAAAGTCCCGATCACAAGCCGATCGATAAGCGGAGGAAAAACAATGCAAAAACCACAAAAATAACTTAAAAACGCAATTTAAGTGAAGGGCGTTTCTGTCTCAAAGATTTTCGAGTGATATTGTCATTTGTTGTTTTTGCACGTGCTCGAGTATCATCTTGATGATCTGATGTATCTTGCGGAATGTCGGCCCAGGATCCTCATGGCCGGAGCACATGTGTGAATGACAAGCTGAGTAGTTGAAGAGTCGCCTAACTTGGTCTTTAAAGCGTCGATTTGTCTTGTTCTTCTTCATCTTGCTCGTCCGTCGTCCGCCATATGGACCACCTCTTTGGGGCTATTGTCGCCATGGCTAGAAAGCTCCCTGAAAGTTTAGTCGAATTAAAACTTTCCGAAGGATCACTAGGTTTTACGCATAATTACTAATTAGGTTACTGCCACGGTCTCAATAGTCTTATTTAAGTCAGCCTTCTTTTTGTCAACCAACTGATCAGCATGCGCCTGATTATGAATAGTATCTGATGGTTGAGATTCGTAGACCACAAGCGAACGCTCCTTGTTTCCTTGAGCATCTTTATCAAGCTCCTCAAGGTTATCGAACGAAGTTCTGGGTCGCATACCGATGTAAAACTCCGTTATTTAGGTTGTCTTTCGAGGGCCGTCCCTTTTGTTTTTCACTTGTACCAAAGTTTCATCCACCCCCTTATCCTTACGAGTCCGAGATTGCCCAAAGCATCGAGCGACTAATAGAGCGACTTCTATCCCGAATATCCCCTTCCGCTTCGAACCTCGTGCATTGTGGACTTGCGATATTTATTGACGCGTTGTGACCCACAATCCGGCAATGCACACAAAAATCAAATATGTTCATAACCAATAGACACAAAGGAGCAGTATCCAGCTCTTTCAACCATTATGCTCTCTTGCAGGGGAGCACTAAGATCCATTTCGACAAGAACCCGCACGAAATGACCGACCTCGCCCGTGAGGGATTTACTATCAATTTGAATCGGCGTGCAATGGCACTTGCCGTTTCATAATCAGCGATCGGTGCCAATATTCCGACTAAGCTCATATATACGAACCCATACATGAGCCTTTGACGTGTTGATCTTATACGAGTTGAAGTTGGGGATCCAGTTCACAAGGCGTATTGAGCCCGAAGATAAATTCCATGCGACCCTTTGAAAATGCGATTATGCTCTTTCAAATCCGCAAATTGGATGTTGTAATACCCTTTGCCCAGGGTATGAGTTTCAATGGGATTTGACATTCCATGCCGATGCCAATTTATTCCCGAGATCCGCCCATGCAAGCGGTTTGGTGCCCTTCGAGTACATCACCCGCCAATTAAAGAATTTTTGAGTTTTGCAACTCATTTGTTGATATATATCCTCATCCATCGTGAACGAAGAAATACTCACCCTTTTTACCGGCTTGGAAGAATCCTCAGGCGAGATGGTTTGAGCAAACGAAGGCTTGTTTCTGTCCAAGATCCCTCAATGTGTTGTTGTTGCTCGTCGAGGGTAGGGTATTGCGATTCCCAGAAGGTTGTACATGGTTGTGAAAGGTTGTATCCTTCATTGCATCCAACTTTAAAATAGGCATATCTCCATGCAGATGCGATGAAAAATTAGGGTTAGGGTTTAACCCAACCCTCCCATAAACTCGTCGAAGTGATGTGGATATTTTTAGAGGGGTGCGAACCGAAAAGTGATGTTCGATTTTGGATCATGCACCGTTGAAATTCGCCCCGGCGTTGACCTTGGAGGAGCGACGGTTGGAAGATTCTTGGAAATTCCCAACGGAAGGGAAGAAGGCTTGAAAATATAGTGACCGAGTTCGAAAATAATATATCATCATAATCCATTGGAGATCGATTCAATGACGCCTTAAACCTAGAAGAATTAATCATCGACGGCAATATATGCAATCGCCGTTGTCCGATATTTTAGGAGCATCCTATGGGTTAGGGAATTTTCCCGGCGGCTTTTTCAAGACCTAGTATTTTTTATCGAAACTAGACCTATATTTAGCCCTAAATTTGGTGTAATGCAACTAGGGGTGGGCACGGACTTGGAGATCACCGAACCCGAACCGATATCTCGAACCGAAAATATCCGTTGACTTTTTGACTTTTCCCGAACCGAACCGCATCGAAAATTTTTATGGTATGGTTCTAGAGATTTTTCAAATATCCATACCGAGAATCAGATCGAACCATACCGAACTGCATCGAACCAAATATCCGAAACCGAACCGATTTTAAAATAATTTTTATATATACATATAATGTTTTTATCTTATTTATATTTTGATATTAAATTAACTAAACATTCCTTTGAAATTCAATACTATATAATACTAAAAATTATCATATTAAAAATTTGGCATATTTTATCAATATATCAAATGAATAATTGAATATATATTTAATTCATTAATAGTTACGTCATATTAATTTATTTAAATGAACCCAATAAATTAAATTATAAAATCATATTTGATTTGTAGAAAATATTTAATTTGATGATATTTTACTTATTAAGCATCATAACTAGACTCATCCTTTAATCAAGAAAACTAATTGAATTAAAATTAGTTTAAATGATTAGTACATTGCACATAAACTAGAGTAATCGTCTAACCAAGAAATTAAGACATTGAGATTATAGATTTTTGTTTCATAGTAGTTTGTCAAAGTTATTAGTCAATTATATTTTTCCTAAGTCAAGAGCCCATGGCAATATGTCAAGTTTTATATATTATTGTGTAATAGAGGCTACTAAATTTGTCATTCGTTGAGATTCTAGACTTTTACTACTAATATGAATAACATAATATCTCAAACATATTATGTTAAATCCAAAACGAAAAATCAATACCTTCGACTATAAAATAAATCGGATAAAAATGATTTAAAAGTTAAATAGTTATTAAACTATTATGTAGTATAGTACTATAATCTATATCGTAAAAGAAAGATTTAGAACTACAATATTAAAAATTTAGCACTTAAATATGAATTAAAGAAATTTTATGTAAAAGTTAAATATAAATTATCAAAAATTTAAACTCGTATAGTACTAATAGTTTTAATATGTATTTTTGAATTGCACTAAAAAAGATTGAAAGTATAATCGTTTAATGATTTTTACCCGATTTTTCTTTTCACCCTTTTTGTGTGTTTTATTTGTGAAAAATTTGAATCTCGTTTCTCCGAACCGCCCCGAACCGTTTTCATGCCGCCCCATTAAAACCGAATCTCGCCCCGAACCGCATCAACTTTCGGGACGGTTCGAGATGGAGATTTGTTTTTATGGTTCGATTCGAGATTTAATTTTGGAATCTCCAAACTTTGGGACGGTTCGAGATTTCTAAATCTTCGGACCGTGCAAACCCCTAAATGCAACATTGTTCTTACTATAAAAAAATTAGTATTGTTCTTAGCGTTAATATATTTAGCCAAAATTGAATTGTGAAATATTTAGCCGAAAGTAGATTAGATAAAATTTGCCCTTTATAATATAATTTAGCTAATACATTAGTATTGTTCGTAGCAACATTTAGCCATAAATTATCTTAACAGTGTCTTACCAAAATTAGAGTTAACCTAATTTAGCCAAAATTAGAATTAAGGCTAATGTGATAGATCTTGTTCCGGATTAATTCAATGGTAATAATTTGTATCAATATTTGAAAAATCTTAGTAAGTTCCAATTAATCTTAATTTCAAACCATAGCATCATTTCTGCAACATTTGGAAAATCTTGGTAATTTCGATTCAATCACTAAGAAATATAAAAATATATGTGAAATGATTAAATTATTTGAGTTAAATATGTGTTCAACTCGAATAACTCGTTGAAGTTCACTTCGATTAACAACCAAATCAAGTTACTCGATGAAAAAATATCAAATAAGTTTGAACATTATTATATGTTGTTCTGCTCAATTTTAGGTCGGTTCGACCAAATGTGCACCTCTAGAACAAAAACACACTTCCATTTAAAAAAAAACTTAAAAAGGTTCTTGATGCAACAGAAATTTAGATTAGGCCACACAAAAATATTATAGCATTGCAAAAATGAATAACTATTAGCCGTGGATGTTAATGGCATCAAGATCTTGGCTAGGGACGGAGCTAGGGGCTGGCGGCGGCAGCTTCCTCTCGACTATAAAATTACTAAATTTTATAATTTTGCCCTCTAAGAAAATAAAAACTACCTATTAATCTATTAGTGTCAAGAAAAAATAAACATCGTCCCCCCTAGTCTTCACTTTGGCTCTGTCCCCTGGTACTGGTGGAGAGTTGAGCGTGGGGATTGGCAGCGCCACCACCGGCGATGGTGGGAGCATCGGTGGAGCTGGCGGCGCCACGGCCGGGCTGGGGTTGGAGGTGGCCCTGCGTGCCGTAGCCTTGTTGCTTGTAATCCTCCAAGTCCTTGTACTGAGTGTACGGACTTGTATCCAACGGCAGGCCTTCTAAATTCCCTTTATTCTCATTCTCATGTTTTCTTTCCATCTTCTTCCTTTGTCTGTCTGATTATATTTCTACTAGAGTTTTATTTTCGTGAATGAATATGGATCAGTCTCGTGTTGGTTTTATAATGTTTTATCTTCAATTTAATCTGGAGGTGTCAATCTGTGAGGAAATTAAGGACCTAAACCCGCGTAATACCAATAAAACTTAATTGAATTGTGCCTGTTATGTACGTTGCGGTGATTATTACATGTGCAACAGCAAAGAGAGTATAATTACAAAAACTAACCCCTAAAATTTAGTCTAATTACAAAAAAACTTCAGGTGCCTTTGAATATTACAAAGAACCGGCCCTTACAATGTTACAAAGACCCTTTGAGATTTGTATTTACCTAATGCGAACAAATTTCTTATTCCACTCCATTAGATGGTGGACACGGTGTTTTTCGATAAACATGTGTTGTTGATTTTTAGATGTATATAAATCATGGTTTGCAGAAATCGACAGCGCTAGTAAAAGAAGAACCAAAGCCATCCTAGGGGTGGCTAAGGTGGCACCACCGCACAGGCCCCCCTCCGGCGAGGGGCCTCCAAGCCCGATTTTTTAATTAATTTAATGGTTTAATATATATGTATATGTAAGATAAAGAATGCAAATTTTCATTAAAGAACTCTTGGGCGCAGTGGCTTATGTCCTCTTTTTCATGCCTGATGTCACTTGTTCGAGCTTTCAAAGTTACAAAGTCTGTTTTATTATTTTTCACATAGGCGGGACGGAATAAAACTTAGAGTAAAATAAATAATACTTATTTTCATAAAAGAACTCTTAGGCGTAGTGGTCTATGCTCTCTCTTGCATAACTAAGGTCGTGTGTTTGATCCTACATAGGTACAAAGTTTATTTTCTCTCTCTCTCTTTTTCTTGTTTTTTTCACTTAAGCAGTGGCACAATAAGTTTCAAGATGCAAGGAGAAGATGTATTGATAATTTTTTCCCTTTAAATTTATGATGTAATGATATTAAAGTATCTTTTTTTATAGTAGAAACGTCGAAATGTTAATATAATTCTCATTATTTTATTTTTATTAGTTTTTTTAACTTTTTATATGAATATAAAGTGCCATCTTTTCGTTTCGCACAAGCCCCTTAAATTATAGGAACCCTGGCGCTGATCCGGCGCTTAGTATGCGTCGCCGGCGCCTAGAAATAGCATATTTTTCTTCCTTTTTTTTATTTTTTTACTTTTACCATTTTTTGGCCGATTTTTTCCGCCTAGACCGCATAGCCCAACTAGGGCGCCCGCCGCGCTTAGCTTCGATTTGGCGCCGTCTAGACCGCCTAGCCCACCTAGGTGGGCGCCAGGCCGATTTTTAGCCAACCCGATTTTTTTTCGACCGATTTGGGCAAAATCGGATCGGCCTGGGGCACCTAGCACCTAGTCGGCCGACTAGCGGCCTCCCAGCCCATTTTTACAACTCGATATAAATATATCCATCATCTAATGAACTGGAACAAGAAGTGGAACACGGAGTGCAACATGAAATCTCGTTCCAAGAAATACATCTCTCAAGGGTGCAACCACGGTCACTCCTTGCATAAGGTGGAGGAGTCAGTCGACTCGGCCCTTTAAAAAATACAAAATTTAGGGGCCCATATTTTTTTGGATAATGTACTAGACGAGTTAAGCAAAATAAAAATTATAAATTGAACTACTCAAACTCAATTAAAATTGTTAACTCTTTAACAATTTGAAATAAGTCTACAAATATTTTCAAGGGCAATTGACATAAATGCCCCACTTTTTTGGGGACAATGTCACCTTTTACAATTTTCGATACTATTTTACCCAAATTTACGCTCCCGCCTTTTTTTTACACTTACGCTCTAGCCAAAATTTCGGACTTTTTACGCTTTGTTTCAAGATTGTTTTAACATGTTTCAAACATGTTTCTTTTAATAAATTTTTGTGGAAAAAAATTGCCCTCGTTAAATAATCCTTTTTATACTCAAAGTCTTATAAAAAATCAAGAAATATACACATAAAACAACACATATTAAACCAAACAAATTAAAAATATTATAGAAACAACATGAATAAAACAAACACAGTTCAATTTTTGATCCAATGCATTTAAAACATAAAAAACATGGAAACAACCAGGAAGCAATAAAAAAACAAACCAAAAATAATATAGAAAACACCATATGAGCAAAAAGAGTTAAAAATATATAAAAATTATATTTAAACATTGAAAACTACATGGAAACAACAAAAAACATCGAACAACATTAAAAAGGGTATGGAAACAACCCAAAAATAGCGTAAAAAGTATTAAAAATACCACATAAATAAAAAGAGCTTAACCATAGGTAAAAATTATACTTACACATTGAACACTACACGGAAACAACACAAAAATTATTAGAACAACATTAAATATTATGAACAACACCGAAATAATAAACAATGTACAAAATAATACATGTATAAAAAACAAGATAAAAAATAGGTAAAAGTTGTTTTGAAACATCAAAACAACAAAAAAACAACATAGAAACAACAAATAAACAAATTTAAACACCATCGAAACAACATATATAATATATAAAGCAATACAGAATGCAGAAAAATGAAAAATAATAAAAATAATCAAAAAATATGTAGGAGCATAAAAAAAAAAAGTAGGTACAAAAGGAAAAAATAGGTACACAAGTGATAGGATCGTATTTTTGGTATTTTATGTAGTTTCCCTATTTTCAAACTGCTAAGATACTTCATTCTCAAAAAAAAAAAAAAAAAAAACTGCTAAGATACTTTCCTCAAAAAAAAAAAAAAAAAAAACTGCTAAGATACTCAATTCAAGTTCAGTAACATTTCTTCCAATTCAAGACACCCATAACGGGCCCATTACTAATTTGAGGTCCTCGGACAGAAGCCCACTTTTTAAGTGGGCATGAAGATTTTAGTTGAGAGCCTGTATTATTGGGTCCAAATGGCTGAGAAAGTGCGGTCCAGTTCGGTACATGCATTTTCTATGAAAGACACACCATTGTGCGTAACAACTTTTTTCCAATTTATGAGGAGAAAAAGGAGGAGGGGGTGGGGGTGGATGGGATGGGGGAAGAAGAAGAAAAATAATAATAATAATAATAATAATAATAATAATAATAAATATTTTTTTTTGTGAAGTAAATAATAAGTTTTTGAAACATATTTATTACCAAGTGCACAACTAAATAGAGCAAGAAGCCCATGTGGCCATGTGCATCAATTGAAAAGTACAAAGAAGGTTCTCAGCCTTTTTTTTTTTTTTTTTTGTTCATTTTTTTACCTTCTACCTATTCACAAATAGATAAATCATAAAAATACCACCCTGTAATGTACCTCAGTAAAATAGTCGTATTATCCTATTTCACTCGAGATTTTCAAGTGTATAAAAATTATCATATTAATTTTCAAAAAAAAATTTTGAATGAAACACCCTGTTGTATTTTTGGCCCAATTACATTTGTTGTGTTGGCCCATTAATACTAGTTTTCTCATGGGCACAAATTACTCCCACTTGCAGCTGCCAAGCCCACACTTGTGCCCCACCTTTGTGTATGACCGTTGGATATAGGGTTAAAATCTTGACCCTCCATTTTAACTCTTATATCCCCAACCCAAGAAACCCTATGAGGAGTGGATGTCCCTGTTCATTACTCTCATTCCCTTCTGTGTTGCTCTCTCTCTCAAAAATTATCTCTGTGCATCTCTATTCGATTCTTGGTGAATCCGAGCGAGATTTAGTGAGGTTTTTCGATTGAGAGTTCGATTATCTTCTCCATTTGTCGGTTTTTCGCTGGTCATTTTCGAAGGGTTTCCGACGGGGTTTGGGGGTATTGAGGTTCGGTCATCCGGTTTCTTCTCGCTTTGATTCCTTTGTGGTTTCTTTTTCGGTGACCGAACATTTGTGGGTTTTTGGTAGTAGCTTGTGTGGTGCGTTTTGTTGGCCTACCTTCGCCTTTGCCCTGGTTTGTTGAAGGATCTTTTGGGGACATTCGTACAGTTCGAGCGAATCGGAGACTCCTTTATCATCTCTGTCCCAGGGGTTTTCGGAAGTGCACGCTCGCCGTCCGTAGGAGCTCGATTCGGCGTGTTGAAACGAAGCTCAAAAATCAGGTGATATCTTTCTTGTTTTTCGCCTTCAGCTTTAAGTTTCCTTTCCACATCGTCTACTTATTTGTGTCTCGTGTTTTGGTGGCAGCGGTTCGAATCAAAGAAGACAATCTCAGTCCGGGTCTTCGCAACGTTCATTGAAGTGCAGCGGTCTTTGGTATAATCTGCACTTTTTCCCTTTTCATTTACTTTGTACTTTGCTTTGGCTTGAATGGGGAAAGTGCCTTCCCCGGTTGCCTTCTTGTTGCAAAGTAATGTGACTTGTAATTTATCGCTTTTATTTAGAAAAATTGTAATCCCTAATCCCTAATCCCATAGCCTGTCTATTGTAATAGTTTATTTGTTAGACCAATTTTTTTTTTATATTCGGCTATGGCGTACGGGCTTGACAAATGGGTCGATACCTAACACACCCAATGTAGGTGGGGGATTAAGAGGATCCCCAACCTCTATATATAAGAATCAAGTATTTACAAAGTTCGGCATGTACAACAAGGCCTCATTAAGGTATCTCATGAATTAATACTAAAAAGACTAAACACCTATCACTATTACATTGAGACAAATCTTCTGCGAAAGGAAGGAAGACCGAGTTGGTCAACACGAGCCAATTTCGAATTGTTCTGGGGATAGCATGGGAAAAAGAACCCGAGTATGAGCATTCGGCAAGCAAGGTGTGCAACAAAGATCGCCTACCATATTACCTTCCCCTGAGGTATGATAGAAATGGACCTCTAAGTGAGATAGCATGAATTTGATTACGAGCAGGGTATGCGGAGACCTCCAATGACCACCTTCAGGTTGAGATAAAGCTTTGACAACAAGGCGTGAATCGCGTTTTTCAATGATGACTTTCAATCACTTGTTGAAGCAGATTTTAATGCCAAATTCCACCGACAAGCTCGGTAGAGAAACTATCCATAACACGATCTTTAAACCCACAACAAACCCATAAGATGTTGCCTTCATGATCCCTAAGCACACCCCCTAAACTCGCTTGATTGACCAAACCTTTGGTAGCACCATCAATATTCAGTTTAATCATACCATTAGGAGGCTTAATCCAAAGCAAATAGGGGTAATTTTTAACCTTCTAGAATTACGTAAAACATAACCCACAACAATGACCACATGAAGAGAACCACCCAAAGAGATGAGTACATCAATCTACTAATATACAACAATTTTAAATGAGACTCCACCGAGTGATAATCCTCCAATAATCGAATTTGAAATTTTCATGTTTGCATTTATTACGTTCTAACCAAGTAAACCACAATATTAAGCATGAGAGCAAGAGAGTAATATGCATGTTCTTGGATGAAGGGATTGAAGTATGCCAATGTTGGATAAACATCCGAACACTCACGGTGTTAGGTAGTGTGCAACTTATTAATTCAGAGAAATGCATCCACACTTTCGTAATTTGATCATTTTGCAAAAATAAGTGGGGGAGGGATTGAGAATGAGAAGAAAAAGATTGGCACATGGAAGCCAATGAAAACCCTCTAGCTTGAAGCTTTAGATCATCGGTAGCCTATTTTTCAACAATCTCCATAGGAAAATGGACATGGAAGGGTAAGAAAATGGTTTCATTTTAGAAAAGAGGGGAGAAACAACGTGGGATTTCGATGAGATTCCAGCGGATGATATAGAAAATTTACCATTCCCTAAGCCATCCAACTCATAGAATCGTGGTTTGTCATAATGGGAACCCGCCTCAATTGAGAAGCCCAAGAAGTACCCACAATCCTGGATAGTCTATCCATATCACAAATGCCATTAGACCAACAAAAATTAACAGAATTTGTTCAAGACCCTATTTCTTAACATCAATAATATCAAATAAAATATCATCGAAAACCATTTATCAAACCGTGAAGCTAATAATACCGGCTCCAAGACTCGGAAAATATGATTCGAGTAGATAATCTTTAATTTTACAAAGCCTTTTCCAAACAGGGCTAACATGGATGGAGAGAAAGACTCTAGCCACAACCAAAGCCCACATACTTAGCATGTAAAAATTAGCCCAAAGGGAATTATTAAAACGAAATCTCCACGAGTTTGAAAGAGAAAAATTATGACATCATAAATGGACCTAATATCAAGCCCCCTTGAAGTGGGATGACAAATAGTATCCCATGCAACCCAATGAATCCTCTTAGTATTAGCGTAAAACCCCCTGCAAAAAAAAAGTAGCCATAACTTGCTCCATCTTTCGACAATATACGAGAGGAGGTTTGATGACTTGAATCGATGCATGAACATGGAATTCGAGTACTTTTAATAAGCATAAGCTTACCTCCAAATGAGAGAAATCTCCAAGACCAAGAACACATTTTTTTATGCATCTTAGACAAAGAAAGAATCAAAAACGACCCCTTCTTGTGCCCTTTGTAAATAGGGGCACCAAGATAAGTGAAAGGAAGGTTTTGATGTCGGGAAATTAGTGGAGGAAACAATAGCCTGAATGATGGTTGTGGGAGAGTTGGCACCCGAGAATGAATGAACTTTTAAGTGTAATTAACGCAATTTGCATCGCTTGCAAGGAGGCATAAAGATGCGAAGGAATGTAGTGAGGAGTTGCGGGGACCGAGGTTTAGAGTTGGAAAAGATTAATAGATCATCAAAGCATATGTTAGGTGTGAAACAGGGATACCACCATGAGAGTTGAAATACATGTTGGGGTTTTTCCGGAACAAACTATCCAAACCTCTAGAAAGATATTCAAGAAGAAGGATGAAAAAGAGAGGGAGAAAGGGGATCTCCTTGTCTCAAACCTCTACTAGACTTAAAGAAACCAGGAAGTATTAATTTTCAAATATGAATTGTGGGGTTTTATATGGCAAGTGATAACAGTTAAAAGAACACTTGGCAATCATTGGTCGAATGGAATCTTCTGTTTCAATAGGGTGTACATCTCATATTCTACCGCACAGATAATTACCACGTGTATAGAAGCTACCATATTAAAAACTCATAATTTAGATTTGTTTTATGCTTCAAAATTGATAGGATACATGGGATATTCTGTTCCAAAATAGTGTTTCATATTTCATTCCTTCGTACGAATAATTGTCACATGTATAAATAGTACTATATTGAAAATCCACAATTTAGGTTTGATTAATTATGGTTTAAATTAATATATATGGTAGTTTTTACACATGTAACAATCATTCGTGTGGTGGAATAAATGAAACATGTTTTTAAGAAGATCTCATCGATACGGTAGAATATGAAATAAAATACCATTTAGAATAAAATATCTCATCTGATCATAAAAAGTTATGTGATGCTTTGAAATCATATAATTTGAATCATCATCAATCATCATGTGTTTGAACACAACTCTCCCCAATTTTTAAATCATGTTGACTAGCTATAATGTACACGAGTATTAATAATGAAATTATTTGGAGTACAAATTTTTCAGGTATCATTTTTGTGATAATAACTTGGACAGGAGAAAATATCTCCCAAGTTCATGATGTCTGATACTGTTGAATTAACCAACACATGTACAAATATTGTATATGATACGTATGATAAAGACATAGTATTTCATGTTATTACATGCACCAAAAAATTAGTGCACTATAGTCTAAAGAATTAATCATCACTGTCCCGTGTGGCACATGCAAACGATGCACTAACCATGTGCTGGATCTTTATATCATCAATGGAATCATTATCCCATCAATTACTAATAGGAAAAATATCAAATAAAATTGCAATGTGTGAATTGAAAGAATCTTAGTCCTATTTCAATGAACCTTGCTTTGAATGATAAGGAAAACACACATGCTCCAACATGCAACAATTGACTCTTGTCCCATATCTACATTTTGTGACAAAAGCTGCAGTTTAGTTGGATTTTCATAATATAATATGATGCTGCTAAAAATTGGTCAGCTCATACCAAGTTATAGATCTTTCTAAGGTATTTGTCTCTCCGATTTAATGTTCAATCCACGATTCTGAATCAGGCGTGCAACATGCAAATAAAGTTAGAAGGGTTTCGGATTTTCCAGGAAGCCCCTCCAATACTTAATTGAGCAATGTGTAGGAAACAAATCCAGTGTAAATGAATTCCTTAGTTAAATTGTGCTTTTTAATAATAAGTATGGATAATATATTTATACCGAGATCATGGGTCACATGGGCTTGGAATAATGATTGGGGAAATTACATGGAATACGTTGATTTTTGTACCATTATCACACAATACACTCCAATCACTCTTGTGCCTATTTTTTTACTTTTGTACCTATTTTTTGTTTTTTTACGCTCCTTGCTATTTTTTTTTTATTATTTTTATTATTTTTCGTGTTTTTTTTTGTTCCCGCATTGTTTTATATGTTATATAAGTTGTTTCGATGTTGTTTAAATTTGTTTCTTTGTTGTTTCTATGTTGTTTTTTTGTTGTTTCGATGTTTCAAAACAACTTTATCCTATTTTTTATGTTATTTTTTATTCATATATTATTTTGTACATTGTTTCTATTGTTTCGATGTTGTTCTATAACATTTTTAATGTTGTTCTAATAATTTTTTTTGTTATTTTCATGTAGTATTCAATGTGTAAATACAATTTTTACCTATTTTAGGCTCTTTTTATTCATGCTGTGTTTTAAATATTTTTTACGTTGTTTCTGGGTTGTTTCCATACCCTTTTTAATGTTGTTCTAATGTTTCTTTGTTGTTTCAATGAAGTTTTCAATGTTTAAATACAATTTTTACCTATTTTTATTAAAAGAAACATGTTAGAAACAATGTTGAAACACAGAAACATGTTAGAAACAATGTTGAAACAAAGCGTAAAAATTTCCGGGAATTTTTGTTGGAGCGTATTTTTGTGTAAAAAAAGAGCGGACGCGTAAATTTAGGTAAAATTGTACTAGGAAGCGTAAAGGTGACATTGATGACTTAAAAATATGGGTATTTCACAATTGCCCATAATGATTTGGGTCTCAAGGGCCTAATATAATAAATGGGCGGGTAGAAGAATCGGTGTTACAAGTTGAGCTCATGGGCTTGATGCAATGAACTAGGCTCTTTTGGGCAATTTTGTTGACTTGGCCCAATTGACAACTTTTATGAGCTAATAATTAATTAAAATTAATATCATAGATAATTAAACATTCCAAAGAAAAATACGATTTTACCCCTCATCATAATATATTTTGTTTTAATATTGTTTCTCAACTTTTATTCATAAAGTATATACGTGTTGTGTATAATTGTAAAAGAAAATTATATGAAATACAAAATTAAAGTATAGAATGTGAAAAGTAATTGTTGTGTAGTCCTTACATAATTACTTGTGAAACTTTAAAAAAATACACGGTTGAAATATGTCACTCAGTAAATTATCCCATATTGATTAAATAGAGGATGAGAGTCTTACTTATATAAAGTAGTTTCTACTCCTCCTATCGAATTAGTTTTAAGATAAACTCACTTGGTAGATTTGAGTTCTCGCTTCATATGTGAGTCTATATCAAGTTCCCCAAGTTTAACATACACTATTTCAATAAATCTCACCTTTAAAATAATCAATTACATCGTCATTCTCCCAAAATTCATTTTTATTTTTTGAAAACGTTTTTTCTTCATATTATTTTATATAAAATTAAAATGGAACAAAAGGTAAAATCCTGTCCTCTCAAGTTATTTATGAGTTTTAATTCATTTACTTCTGAGTAAGTGATCAGATATTACTTAGTATGACAAGTGACAACCTTAAATGCTCACACATGTATTATATGTACCGACAACCAAAAAGATTACAATACCTCCACACATGCCAAGAGACCTAAGTCAAATACAAAGCAGGTTCTTCATGTCTGATAATAAAAATAGATTCCATTACATTAGGCAAGCAAGTGTGACGATAACTTTACACTGATCAAGAAAACACGTTTGGTTTTCCCAATATTTTTCCATTTTCTCTATCCCAGATAAACATCACATTAACGACAAATTACAACCCCACCTTTTTTAATTTACTTTGCTGGTGAAAGTTGAAACAAACAAGAATTTAACCATCATAACTTAAAAAATAAAATTTAAATAAAACATTCAAAACTCAACACCCTTCGTGTGAGCCCATTACACAGAATTGAATTCTAACCATTTTTGGCCCTCTACGTCCAACTAATTGCAACTGGACTCCCCACAACATGCTTCCCATCAGACCACTCAATTCTGCCAAACTCATTTGTATTCGACGGCATTGAGGTTGCACTGAACGTCACCGTATACGATTTCTTCTCGTTCGTTTGACTAAAAGTCAACGCCCCAGGATTCACAGAGATCTTTACCGAATCACTCGATGTAGAAATTGAAACCTTGTACGTTCCAGGTGGTCCCACGCTGGTGAGTGTTCTAGTGTGCTTAACCAAACTGGAACCTGTACTCCCGGTACTACCCATTTGAGCTTGGAGGGACACGGCGAAGGAAGGGTAATTTAGGTCATTGACACTATATGCTTTGTTGGCCCCACAGCTGAAGTTCCTTCTGGCAAGGCTGTTGATTTGTGCGGATGTGTAATTTAATGCACAGAGGAAATTCAAATAATCCTCTGCTTCCAAATCGTAGACCAGGCCTGGGTTGAGGGCGGATACGGGGTCCACGTGTCCGGATCCATGATCGAACGGCGTGGATGGCTTCCCTGTGGATACATCTTGGATTACATTGCCATTTTTATAAGCCGTGTAAGCCGTGGTCATGAGAGCCGACCGGATAGCCGCTGGGCTCCAGTCTGGGTGAGCCGCCTTGAGCAGAGCTGCCAAGCCGCTCACGTGAGGACACGACATTGACGTGCCGGATATTATGTTGAAGCCAACGCGCCGGCTGTCCTCGGCCAAGCCAGTGGGGCCCACCGCCCCGGACCACCCGGCTAGGATGTTGACTCCGGGTGCAATCAGGTCGGGTTTGAGTATTTCTGGGGTGATTGAATTTGGTCCGCGTGAGCTGAACGCGGCGACCACCGGCGACGGTTCGATTCCCACTTTAGTCCCTTCGAACATGATCGTGGCCGTTGGATTGGAATCTGAGAACAAATAGTCCTTGATTACTTTACCTGTTGTTTCGCCGACCGCCGTGGCCGGAAGTAAGTGGGCGTCCGCCACTAGTTCCTCCCCGTTCGCGGCGGTGTTGGTCAAAACCATGCCTATACCTCCCGCCGCTTTGACCACGGAGCCCTTTTGAACTCTGGGATTTATCCCACGGTCACATAAAACAATTTTACCCTTAACTTTTTCCGGGATAAGTGTCCCCGTCATGCAAAGATTACCATTCGTAACGTTGGTCACATTTCCGGCATAAACTAAAGGAAGCAATTTACCAGGCAACGAATCGCCCTTGAAAAGCGAAACGCCGGAGTAATTTTTCCCGTTTCCGAGACTAACGAACGCCGGAAAATCACGATCTAGTGTTCCGGCACCGACGGTGGTTATCCATGGCGCCACGTTGGACAAACTGTACGCGCTGGGCCCCGCGTTGCCCGCGGAACATGAGACCAAAATACCCTTCTCCATGGCAGCAAAAGCTCCAATAGCGACGCTGTCCCTGTAGTAGTCCGACATACCGCCACCCAGCGACAACGACATCACATTAACGCTGTCGTCGATGGCTTTATCCATGGCTGCCAATATGTCAGAGCTGAAACACCCACCAATCCAACAAACTTTGTAAACCGCAACCCTAGCGCGCGGCGCCATCCCACGCGCCGTCCCCGCCGCGTAACCAAACAAACTCGCGCCTGAAACAATAGATCCGGCGGCCGTGGTTGAAGTGTGGGTCCCATGACCGTCATCATCTCGCGGCGATTTCGATTCCTTCGACTCGTCGATCGGGCCGAGAGTCGCTTCGTAGCCTCTCGCAAAATACCTAGCCCCAATCAACTTCTTGTTACAGTTAGATTTCGTGAAATTCGTTCCGATTTCACATTCCCCTTTCCACGAACTCGGGACGGGCCCGAAACCCGTATCGTCGAAGCTCGGGCTTTCGGGCCAAGCACCGGTGTCCAAAACTCCGACGATGACGTCACTCGCCGAGTCAGATTCAGGGAACATAGCCGCGTTCTGATCCAGACCCAGAAACGTAGGGGTCCGAGTCGTGTGGAGCTCGTACCTCAACTCGGGCAAAACCGATAGAATCCCGGGCCGGGTCTCCATCTCCCGGGCTTCCTCAGGCGTGAGCCGGGTCGAAAATCCATGAATCACGTTGTTGTAAGTGTAAAGCATCTCAGCGGATTCAGACACCGATTTGAGCGACGAGTCGTACCAATGACTATGGTCTTCGAAACTCGCCGGCATTTCGGATTTCGCCATGTGAATAATGTAAGTTTTTTTCTCCGCCATCGAAACATGGCAAAGACCCAAAAGCAACACGATCCCAATCACTGAAACCGTGGGAATTTCGATTTTTTTCTCCATTTTTTTTGCAAAAGATTGTGGGTAAGAAATTAAGTGTGTTAAGGGTGTGGTACTATATAGCGGGAACGAAATACAGCTGGATGAAGAAGTGTGAAACCATGCAGGGCTAGAGTTAAGTGGGGACACTGCTTGTTGTCTGGTTCATATGCATGATTGCATTGCAACAAAAAAGATAGAAAAAGAAAGGACTCTCAATCATATCCATGTTTATCGCCAAAAAACACACAAATTAAAAATACACACACTACGTGTGTTTGTGTGTGTTTTAGTCATATAATTAAGATATAATTTTAATTTATCCAGTGTTTTTCTATCTTGCCCACTTTAAGTTTGAATTATTTTACTTTACCCTTTCTATTTTGTAAATTATTGCACTTAGCTAATAATTTCTAAATTTACCCCTTATTGTTAGTGGATTGTAGTAGATTGTTTATAGCTCTTACATATCGAATAATTATATATTTGGATCAATTTTATCTCAAAATCTCCTCATCTTTAATCAATATGTAAATAGTATCAAATAATAGGAAAAATCATCAATAAACCTAGGATAGGATACTATTTTCAGCTATCACATAATAAAATAATCATAAAAATTAAGGAGTAAATTTGGAAATTATATGCTAAGTGCAATAATTTGCGAAATTCATGGGTAAAATAGAACAATTAAAAGCTAAAGCAAAATAAAAACTCATATAGTTTGGGGCCAATTAAACTTACATCTACATTTTTCTTTAAATAAATTGAGAGTATGATTGGAAGTGAGAGGGTAAATTTCAAAGAAAGTTGAAAGATACGGATTCAAACTCCAGTCAACATTAGGGATACCACTTGATCTACAAATCCGTGATAAAAGTACCTCTATAATTAATTACCTTTGATCACGTGTGCTCACGTCTTTAACCCACTCGCTTCAAGAAGTTAATTTATTATACTGCCCTTTTCTTTTTTTTCCTTTTTCCACTTTGCAGAAGAAAAGGAAAGAAAGGTCCAAATTTCACCTCCCAAGCTCCCACTAGTGTTTCTTCTACTTCACACAATCATTCGATTCTGTGTATCAGTTTAATGTGAATGGTCATAGGCTTATTTCCTAATTGGTTCATACTTTACAGAGAGGACCTTAAAGTAATTACTGAACAAATGCAGAAAGAGAAATCTTCAACATTACGTTTAGTTGGTCACGGGTGTCCTGTAAATGTCAAAATTTATTCAGCGGAGTGGGTGGTGGGTGGAGAGACGTGGAGGATATTTCAACTTCTAACTTCCAACCAACAAAAATCTTATTTCATTTTTTTAACCCCTAATTTTTTTCACATCTCCTTTTCTTTTTTCTATTTTGTTTGAGTACGTCAAATTTTTTTCTTTTCTGCATAGCAAAATATTGTTTAGCCATGTTTTCCAGTCATTTTTGAAATTAAATATCAAAATTACCATTTTCTTTATTTTGGGGATAGGTACATAATTCGATATTGAGTTACACACGTAACTCAATACCAAGTTATGTGACATCGTACCAAGTTATGTACCCCATCAATTTTTCAAAAAATAGTGCAAATATATCATTAGAGAATAAATAAAATGTATGATTGTCAATTTTTAATCAAAATAGCTAAAAATATATTTTTGAGAGCAACTATTTTTTATTTTCACAAAATGACCAATTTGGCCTGTTATCATTTATTTTTGTTTTGGTTCACGCAAGTTAACGCCTGAAAGGAATTATTGAGTATGTCTTTCTTGTAGAGTTGTAGTAGTGAATGGAATAGGGCAAGTTTAATGTAAGAAGCGTGAAATCTTTTATGGGGAATTGAAGAAGCTATTATTGATTCCGAAAAATCCTTTTGGCATTTTTTTTTAGAAAATTAATAGTGAATGTATTGTGAGTAGGGAGAGTTTGAAATGGTAATTTGTTAAAATGTTTTTGTTAAAAGAAATTATATAAAATGATTTTTAGAAATCATTTGTTTGAGATTAATGTAAATATTTCCAACTGTGGTCTGTGGATATTTGTAAATTGTTACTCCATTGTATTTAATGGTAATATAATAAAATTGTATAATTATTTAGTTAAATATTATTAAGTAAATATCTTGAGGAATAAAATGTAATTTTCTTCATGAGAATTATTCCAAAAACGAAAAAATGTAATTTTCTTTAGAGAAGAACTTTACAACTGATAACAAAGATAAAAATTGTAAAGCCTAGAAAATCACAAACTTATACAGATCTAAAACATATATATATTTTAAATCTATCTCGATCTAATTGATCTAGTACAAGATCAAAAATCACATAAGCGTTGCACAAATCACGAACCCGCATCTGTCACCAATATCTGATAATGAATCATTTGAATCTTCCGCAACAAAAGAAACATCTGAACGAAAAATTACCACGTGGAACAACACACTTATTAAGGGACCAAAACTACCATAGAGAGGACTAAAGAAAACTTTCGTAAAGGGAAAGAAACAAAAAACTTATTGAAAGAACAAGTAAAACAAATAAACAATGTTGATTCCTCATATTTCTATGATGAGAAGATGAGAGAAGATAAAGAGAATAAGGCGACTAGGGTTTGATAGAGAGAGTTTTATACATGAATGAGACGCCGATTAAAACTTGTTATTACTATGAAAATTCTAACAATTAACATTAAAATAATTTTAAATGTCTATATATATAATAACAAACCTATTCTAAAACTATTTTCCCGACTAAACTACATCCTATATATAGTAGTATAATATTTGTGGTAAAAATGTATTACAGCTAAATTTTATTATACTATACATAGCAAACTTTAGATTTAATAAATAACTTTGGGAATCTTGGTAAATTTTGTGTATGATCATATTAAAATGATAATTATATAAATTAGCTTTTTAAATTTATGTGTATCTTGCATTAATTATTATATTTATCTTTACTTTTATCTTTTAAAATTTATTTATATTTTTTTCATTTTTGATCTGTTTGAAGTATAAAATATCAAATTAATCAACATTCTATGGTTTTCAATTTACACATGTATTGCATATATAATAATAAAATATAAACATAAAAAATATAAGATGTATTTATTCGAAGTTTATTTTGTAATGAACTTTAAGAATTATACATTCGGACTATTAGACATCGTTTGTATCTTCATGTATTTTGGCTATTTGTGATATATATATATATATATATATATATATATATATATATATATAGGGGTTGGTTACGGTGAGACCATTTCTGCTGGTGAGACCGTAGGGACTGATCTAGACCGTTATAATAAATCAATAGAAGGTTGAGATTAAAACATTAAAAATAATAGAAAATATTTGAATAGTATCATATCAGGGGCAAAATCGGACTGATTGATATTAATTAAACAGGTAAATTGCATGTGATTGCTTAAAAATAGGGAAGATATATTTCACCATAATTAGTTCCTAAATAAACGCCGCAATACATATCCTTATCTCCATATTCCTTTGACGTTTGAAAATCACATTGCTCTGACTTATAATTATATTTGATTTAAACTGGTAAATTGTTTTGTTCTTTCAATAAAGTCCCTGATTTTATTTTCGATGTTTTGACGTTAATATTCATTTTTAAACATTCATTAGCATTCATTGGTTCAATGCTAATTTATAACTAAAATTAACTTTTCAATGCTAATTTAGAATAAAAGTAATACATATTTTGTGTTCAAGAGATGCATATTCTAGTGAGTTTATAGATGAATTGCATATTCAGTGTCCATGTGATGCATATTTAGTGTCCATGTGATGCATATGTAGTGTTCAAACTTGTCATTTTGTATTTTTTAATAATTTCTATTTCGTAAGCTTATAAAGTGAATAAGTAAAATTAAACTATTTTTTTTTTGGGTTCAATGTTATTTTAGAATAGAAGCATTGCTTATTTAGTGTCCAACCAATGCTTATTTTTAAATTGCATATTTAGTGTCCATGTGATGCATATGTAGTGTTCAGGCTTGTCATTTTGTATTTTTAATTAATTTATATTTTGCAAGCTTATAAAGTAAATAATTAAAATTAAACTATTTTTTTTTTTGGGTTCAATGCTATTTTAGAATAGAAGCATTGCTTATTTAATGTCCAACTAATGCTTATTTTTATATAGTTGGATTGCATATATAATTTACATTTGATGCATATTTAGTGTCCACGATAGACATAATTAGTGAGCTTATAGATGAATTGCATAATTTAGTGTTCAAGGGATGCATCATATTCTAGTGAGCTTATAGATGAATTGCATAATTAGTGTATTTGTGATGCATATTAAGTGTCCATGTGATGTATATGTAGAGTTCAGACTTGTTATTTTGTATTTTTAAATAATTTTTATTTTTGCAAGCTTATATAGTGAGCAATTAAAATTAAACAGGGCCATTCATCGTATAAATCAGATTGCTCTGACTTCTTCTTTTTTTTCTATACTAATCGGTCCGTTTGTAAATCCCAACACCCTGTCAACATCCGCCTTATCTATGTGAATAAATCTACTCTTCGCCAAAACCAATTCACAACTAATTGGATTAAAATTGTCAATTATCCAATGAATAAGCGGGAAGGATACTCCGTAATCCTTAGCAAAAACAACCCACCAAAACCCGTTTTGCGACCGCATTTCCTCGATAAATATTAAATGAACCCATCGCATCCACCAATAAACCCGGCTTAGATGTAGTTTGTAACTTCTGAAACATGTACTTTTCCCCCGTCTTCACAACAAATTTACCCTTTTTTAACCGCTTCGACCCGGATTTTCCTCTGGATGGCCACCATCGTTCCCCCGATGGAAAGTTGTCTCTTCTATTTATTCTTAGCCATCTTCACAGCTTAAAAATCATACCTGTCAAACCGAAAAAACTATTACAATACATTTAAAATGGTTAAAAAAATTGTCATTGCAAAAAGCAACATAAAGCCTATAAAACATGCTATAATGCGATAATATATTCATTGCTAAAACAAACATGCAACATATATACAGTATTCATGCAAAATATATACAGTATATGTATGAATAAAAATAGGAAATAAATTACTACATTACTATGCAACGATTTCCAACCCCTTGTTTATAAATTACTACATGTACGAAATAAATTACTAAAACCAAATGGTTTGTTTCACAACCACCGATCACGGTCAACCCAAATGCAAGATTTTAAGGGGTTTTTTTCTTTCTAAAAAGAAGATTAGGGAAATTTTGGAAGATTTAATAACGCTAATTAAATATGCAGTATTCATGATCGATTAAAGCAGCATTCATGATCTATTAATGCAATATTCTGTATTCACTATACAACATATAATTCATATTGCTTAAATTTCGTCTATCATAGAAATAGTCAGAACAAAAAATTGTAATTATAATATGCATATATACTTCAAATGCTGCATAAACATTTCATTACATGTGCATAATTACGGACCCCCTAAAAATCACTGATAAAATTCATATGTGAAATTACTTATATGGACCCTCTACAAAATATTCTATATATGCAACAAATATGATCAATTTATGCAATATAATACTATGCATCATACCACTTATTTTGGGTTAATCGTATATTAAATATGCAACAAATTGGACCTAAGTATACTATAACTCGAAACAAAAACAGAAATAATTTTACAAAAATTTTTTTATATATATCTAGTTCTCTAAAAAAAACTAAACTGAAAAAACCAATTGAAAAAAACGCAGATTTATCAAAACAAAACCAAACAAATAAAACACGCATGCAAATACTCATTTAAAAGGCATCAACCAAAAAGAAGTAAGATTTAAAAAAAAAACGAAAAAATTGCAAAAACACATGATGCACCAACACAAAAAAAAAAATCCTACTTTTTGAGCAACCCTCCCCCAAAACTTAAAAAAACCAGAAAAACATGATATTAACTATAGTAAAAACTGAAGATTTCACCAAAACCATAAAAAAAATTAGTTATTTTCAATGAACATAATTCCATTAAGAACATGCAAAAAAAAGGAGAACAACAACGAGACCCTTCGACTTCAACTGGTAAAGGAAAAAAAACATACCTATAATAAATGAGACCCTTCGATTTCAACTGTTGGACGAGAATCTACTGGTAAAGGAAAAAAAAAAACTCCAGACGCCTGCTTCTCGATATCTTTGCAAGAATGAGAGTATGAAGAGGTGGGTCTATTGATTGAGAATGTCAATAGACGTGTGATAAATCAAATCCTAGTCAGACCTACAATCGTGGGAAGAGAATCTACTATTTCTCTCACATACCATATAAAATTACACACCTAACCTTAATTAAAAAAAACGGCTATAATGAATTTACCGAGTTGACCCTGAAACTGATAAAATCAATTTTTTCTACCTTAAATAATGAAATAATCACATCCATTCGTCTTGAAAAATAAACGGCCCATATAAGTCCCTCTGATCTCACCTGGCATATTGGTCTCATTTGAACAGTCCCTATATATATATATTTGTTATTAGGATTAACCTATTTGTTAATAATTATATATAATTGTACTTAAATTGATTAAAGTCAATTAAAAACGTATTTTAATTGAAGAAAATGTCTCAAAATATGTATCCAAATATTATATATACAATTTAATGTATATGTTATATTTGTTTTACACAAATCTATGTATACAAGAATGATATTCCGCTCACCGTTAGTATATCTTAATGTGTCAAATATTTATGTTATATTCAATTATACATATTCAGAAATAATCTCACACTAGCTCATTGTCAACACAACTTATACATTATTGATGATGCAATATTTTGTAAGGAATGATTACCATCATTACGGACTATTGAATATGAGTTGATACGAACACAAGTATCTAATTAGTAGAATAGTTCGTGTATTGCATGGGAGCCTCAACCGATTGTTTATAACAACAAAAATAAATTAGTACATAGTAACTAATTAAGAAGAGATATAAATAATGACCTAAAAAGAGAGATAAATCAACGCGCATACTTCTTATATGACTCTATAATGGAAGGAAAAAGAAAAGAAAAGGGAAAGATGTGACTTCCTAATGTTTCACGGGAAAAGCAAAGGCAAAACCACCACCGCCCACTACAAACAATTGTGGGGTGGAGGTCGAGGGGTTCAAATCCCTATTCCATTAAATTGCTTCTCCGGGCATATGCGAAATTTGGTGAAGATTTGGTGGGAACTCATCTTGAAAAGCATCCGTGTGGGTTCGATTCGGGAGAGATCATTATTAGTAGATTGGGGTCGAACATAATTGTTCTCTTTACCCAGGAGGATTCGGTTTGTGCGACGGACAGAAGTCAAAATCTTGGTCAAGACGTGTACATCCCACGGTTTACATAGCAGAAATGGGGTCAAATTGTTGTCTTTCGGCGTGGTGGTCAAGCTTAAGAATGTAAGCTGAATTATAAAAAAAAAGGAAAAGCAAAGGCAAGGGTTCACGTGAAGCACTTTAAACTTAGTGATAAATAGAATATAATCCCAAAAAATTAACACCCGTTTTTGTCTGTATTAGTATGGAAATTAGGAAAGAGACCGTGATACTGAAACCTGTGGCTTTCGTACTTGTCTTGCCCATTTAGACAAAAAAAGAAATGGTCCCTATCATCGACCGTCGCACCTTTTTGTTAACAACCAATCGTTTCAACTTAATTTATTCAATTAAGTAATATTGCTTGTACCATGTAATTTTTCTGTCATCTATCGGATTATCTTTTAAAGTTAGACAGTTAGTTTATTTGAAGCGTACCCAAGGGCAGAGACGCGGGGCGTTTTGGGGGATACACGAAATCTGCGAAAATGGGGTGGGTAGGACAGAAAATCCAAAAAAATTAATACAAATTATAACTAATTTTTTTTTCAAAATTCTCACTAAATTTTTTAAAAAAAAAAATGGGGGGCCAGGGCCCAGATCGCTCAAGCCCACTGTCTCCGCCATCGAGCGTACCCAATATGGGAGAGAATCCAAGCCCGCCAAGTGAGGTTCTATCCTAAAATCAATTATTTGAAGCGCACCCAATATGGGAGAGAATCAAGCCCGCAAGTGAGGTTCCATCCTAAAATCAATTGGTGATAGGAGGAGGAGCTCATTTGGCTTATAAATTAGACTATCTTCCCTTAATCAATCAATGTGGAACAACTCACAAGTGGCTTATTTCAACACGCCCTCACTTGTGAGGAAGTCGTCAATTCATTAATCATTTAATTATCATCACGGGATCCACCATGTTCAATCACATCATGTGATACGACCAACCTCGGGGCGAGCATGGGCCGCTTCCGATACCATGTTAAATTCGGGGGACATGCGGTCCCACACATGACGCAGCGTACCCAATATGGGAGAGAATCCAAGTCCACCAAGTGAGGTTCCATCCTAAAACCAATTGGTGATAGGAGTAGCTCACTTTGGCTTATAAATTGGACTATCTTCCTTAAACAATCAATGTGGGACAATTCATAAGTGTTTTATCTCAATATTATCCACAGCTACTTTTTTTAATTAAAAAAATGGAACAATTCTTTTAAAATGTAATAAGGACTTAACTGTTTTCATTTTCACATCTTAACTAATGATTGATGGAAATAAATTTAGTGCACGAGCATGTTGTAGTGATAAAAAACAATGTGAAAATAATGGCGTGTGGTACGCTCAAAATGGGTTATGAGAAGTCTAGGAAAATATTTTTTGTTCATATTATGCAAAATTTGCCAAGAATGGTATTGGAAGACAAAGGGCTTGTATGGATGTATTTTTAAATCTAATTTTTAGTTTTTAGTGTTGAAAAATGAATTTTCAAATTTTATTGATTTTTGTGGGAATTGAGAATATGTTTGGTTTGTTATGCAATTTCATTGAAAATGAGAATATGTTTGGTTATAATTTTTCAAAAATATTTTTGACATAGGTTTGCGTGATTGTAGTGTATTTTTATCTAGATTTGCGTAATTGAAATGAAAAATTGTTTGGTTGTGTTTTCAAAAGAATATTTTCCATAAAAATGAAAATTGTAAATGCATGATTTCATTTCTATTGAAAACTTTTTAAACAAATATAAAACCAATTTTTCGGAATAGTTGGAAAGTGAAAAAAATGGTATTGGAAACACAACCATACAAGGCCAAGTTTCTTAATCTTAGAATGCAAAGTACTTGTATGGTGATCGTGTTTCAATTTTCAAATATCTATGCAGATTGTGTTTCGTAAGAACCCCTAAAATTAGTCCACACGAAGCCTAAAAATTTAGATTCTAAAAAGAAATACACGTTAAAATTATTTTATTTTTATCTAAACAAGTGCTTTTGATTACATTATTTTTATTTCAAGAAAGTGAATCAATATTTGGAAAAATAAAAATATTTGAGGCACGACAAGCTACTAAATAGACAATGGATTAAATTGGAGTTTAAAGTCAAATTGATATAAATAAGTAGGTCCAACATAAGAGTAATAATTGTCAATATGTACGAAGGGCATTTGGAAGTGTTTGCAATCACTAAAAAAATATTTCTCAACTTCTGGATGAAAAAAATCACTATTAGTTTTTTGCAAATACTAGTTTCAACTTTTGATGTTATTTCATTTAATTAAAAAATAAAAGTAGCTAGGGAGATGGATATGTTAGATTTCTAATTTTGCTTCTGGTTTGACTTTTACAAATAAATAAATATTTTTTAATTTTTCACCAAACACTTAGGTTATGTATGGAATTGTTTCCAAATCCAATTTTACAATTTCTAACTATTCAGAAAATGAATTTATGTTTGTTTAAGAAATTCTCAATAGAAATAAAGTCATTTTCGAGTTTTCATATTTTTATGGAAAGATTCTTTTGAAAATACAATCAAACAAGTTTTCACCAAAATCACGCAAATCTATGTGAAAATAACTACAATCACGAAAACGATGTCAAAAATACACTACAATCACGCAAATCTATGTCAAAATACTATACCCAAACATATTTTCATTTCAATGTAAATTGACAACAAACCAAACATATTCTCAATTTCACACGAACAATAAAATTTGAAAATTCATACCGAAATTGGACTTGGAAACACATCCATACATCCCCTTAACTTTTGATTATATTTTCAAACATCATCAACTTCTAATTCTCAACTAGCTTTACTTATGCTATAATAAATCACTTCTTCCAAAATCGAAGATTTTGTGAACACTCCCATTAATATCTTATTTAGTGAATATATGATTAAATGTTATTATATTTAATATGCTTAGTGTATTTTTGTACTATGATTTTGCTTTGGACTATGGCTTTGTGGTGGAATATTTTAGATCTTCTCAAAAAATAATCAAATATAAATAATTGTGTCCCCCAATAGCTACAAACTTTAATGGTTTTACTGTTTTGTTTGATGCTCATTGTTTAGACAATAATGATAAAATTATAAAAACAGCTGTTAACAATCTCTCTGTTAATAATTTACGTGCTTCATAAATTGAACCATTGTCCTATTGGTTCAAATGCTACTAGTTTTATTGATATTATAAATAGATTATAAAATTTAAATTTATGATCTCTTAGATCTTATATAAAATAGTCATTTAATATTCAGTATCCGTTATTGCATGAAAATTACACTTTTACCTACATTTATCTCAGGCTTGCAATTAAATTCAAAGGTTCTAATATCGCTCCAATTACTCAATATGCTGTTAATATTACCAAATTATGTCACTGCTTGCATTAATATTTGGAAAAAGGGAAAACGAATTATTATATTATATATTTAACAGTTGTCCAACAATTGGTTTACTTATTAGACCAGCACAGCAGTAAACATTTATGCCCCCAGTGATGCCCGTGCAGTTGTCAATTTCCAGCCTACCTTCAACCAGAACATTACATGGTAGCTATGTTTCAATTTGATAACAAAGAAACAAACAATTATTGCAATTTAGAAAAGCAATTTAGATATATATAATTCACATAAAAGTAGGATTTGGATCGAATAAGACCCACCTACTGGGATGAGTCGTAGGGACAAATTTTAACCGTTTGGAAGTTATATTTATTGGCACGACAAAAATTTGTATGAGACGGTTTCATGGATTATATTCATGAGACGGATCCTATTTGTAATTAAATTCCAACTCAAACTCAAACCCATAAAAAAACCTCATATTTTTTTTTGTTTTTGTAGGATCCGTCTCATGAATTAAGTCCATCTCATGAATTAAGTCCATGAGACGGTCTCATGTAAGACCTACTCTATTGGCCCATATTTAAAACTTATTTTTAGTGTTTTAAGTTTTTAATTGATTTTAAAGGTAGCATAGTAATTTTATACAATTATGGATAAGTCAAGAAAGACAAACTAGTAATTATATCACATACATTTTCTTTTATCATTGATCATTTCTTTTATTTCAAAGATTAGGTTGGAGGATTATTTTTGGATTTTGAAGGTGATTCGACATAGAGTAGGCCGAGCTAGTGGTCGGTATGGGCAAACCTAGGTCATTATCTTAACAAATCTGGAGGCCATAATGAGTCCATATTTGAGGCCCGACTTAGAAGCCTCTAGATAAGCTCGGGAGCATTAATTATATATGAGTTCGGGTTTGACTATGACGTAGCTTAAATTTGGATAATTAGATAAGATTTGTTAACTAATTGGACAAATTCCTTATAATCGCCTTGAAAAACTGAAACCCTAATTATATCTTCTATAAATACCCATTATCTATCCGGTATGGTTAAGGCCTTATGCATTTCTTGGTATTTTTACTCTATACTTATAAATGTTCCTCCTCTTCCTTGAATACTATTTGACTTGAGCGTCGAAATGGGTACAGGAGCAACCCTCCCAGGCCCCCATTTGCGGTGTTTAGTGGAGAAGGCGGTGTTCGGCTAAAGCTTACGGCGGAGTTCATCGGTATTGTCAGGAGGTTTTGGGTAACACCAATTTGGCGCCGTCTGGGAAAATATTGAAATTTGAGACGTGAGTTTTCAAGGGTGGTTATGGAGGATTTACGAAGAAACTTGACCGAGGATTTGAATCGCACTCCCTTTTTATATATTTCAAGACTGGTCGTTTCTTTCCTTTTCAAAAATTTGGTTAGAAGATTTTCCAATTTTTGAAGGTTTATCAAAGTTGGATTCTTTTTGTTTACCTTTCGTTTCCAATCATTGGCGAATGGAATCCTATTTTGTTTTCATTTGACATTGGTGAAGAATATTTCAGTTTCGAGTCGACTCTATTAATTTTTGAGAAATTAGGAAATGCCACATTTCTAGGAAAAAGACATTATTTACGCTCAAGCGACTTTGTACTCTTTCGAGTTGATTTTTTGATTTTTATGCTTTTGCATATTTTTGGTTATTTTACGTTTTTATTTTATTTTTGTTCAAAGTATTACTTTAAATATTGTTGTTGTTATTTCGATGTTGTTTATGTTTTTATATTGTTTCAATGTTATTTTGATGTTTCGATACAACTTTTACCTAATTTTTATGCAATTTTCTTCATGTGTTGTTTTATATATTGTTTCTCATTGTTTTTGGGTTGTTTTACGTAATGTAGTTCGATGTTTCTTTGTTGTTTCCATATAGTTTTCAACGTCTCAATGCACCTTTTACTTATTTTAAGCTCTTTTTATTGATGTGGTGTTTTCTATATTATTTGTGTTGATTTTGGGTTGTTTCTATAATGTTTTAATCGTTGTTATTGATGTTTATTTTTTGTTTCAATATAGTTTTTCGAGGTTTCAATACAATTTTTACATATTTTTAAGTTATTTTTGTTCATGTGGTGTTTTTTTATACTATTTATGTTGTTTTTGGGTTGTTTTATATAGTTTTCAATTTGTTATGTTGTTTCCATGTTTTCGACATTTTAAATGTTTTGGAACAAAATTGAATTGTGTTTTTCTATTTATGTATTGTTTCTATATTATTTTTAATGTATTTTTTTCAATATGTGTTATTTTATGTGTATATTTATTGATTGTTAAGATTTCAAGTATAAAATTAATTTTTGGGAGAAAATTTATTTTTCACTGAAATTTTATTAGACGGAATCGAGTGTATATGACATATCGTTAAATTATTTGAGAAACATGTTGAAACAATCATGAAACAACAACACAAAAATTCGGAAAAATTAGCGGGAGCGTAAAAGTGTCGAAAAATGCGTCGTAAAAAGTCGGAAAAAGCCCGGGAGCATAAAAATGTATATTTTTTTCCCGAAATATTAGGCAATTGTGTCCATAACCTTAGTTTTTTTAGGTTTGAGTTGTATTCTCGTTCTTATGGGCCCTATTTTTGGTTTAGTTTATTTTGTTTCAGTTCGATTCCATCCAATTCCTTTTTTTTTTTTTTTTTCTTGAGGTGTATTATTTGTTGTTCACATTCTGATATCCAATATTTCTTTGAATCATGGGATATCTCAAGTCGATGTTGAACCGTATTGCGACCCTTTGTCAGGAAATAGAAATAATATTATTATAGCAATACGTTAATTCTAAATATGCGATAAGATCCTTGTAAATAAGCAAATTAACTATATATCAAAGCAATGCATAGTTTGAACAATAAAAAATACCATGCTTTTCTGGTAGCATTCTACGTAAAAATTAACCAAACAATAAATGCCTTGTAAATAAGCAAAATAATTATCAAATAAATGCATGGTTAAAGACAAGCATGATATCATGTTACTATTATAGTAATACATTATGTCTAAATATGCAATAAAAGCTTTGAAGCAAACTATATATCAAATCAATGTATAGTTTGAACAATAAAAGGGGGAATTTTTAAAGTATCCATTTATAGATAGTGGATATTGTTTTCTATCCATGACATAAGAAAATTTTTTCTACCCAATTTGACAAAAATGCCCTCCTTTAATTTGAAGATTTTGAATTTTGAAAGCGGTGCAATTAATATTTTCCTTGAAAATCGTGCACATTTCCTTCCAAATACACACACCTATGTATAAAATCGTATACACATATCGTGCCCATATTGTGCCAACACCATGTACATATATATATATATATATATATATATTGTGCCCAAATTGTGTAAATATCATGCATATCACGCATATCGTGCAAATCTATATCGTGTCGATACATATCGTGTCTCATTTAATATTAGACACGATATTGTACCTCATTTAAAATTGGGCGGAAAATAAGGCACGATATCGTGCCTATGAAATAAACGTGCGGGGTGATGGATACCTTGTTAAATGTGCCCAAACCACACGCCTATTCTCCATTGCCTTTATTAGACTATTTTTTATTTTTAAGATTGCCTTTAGCCCATAACCCCAACAAAAAAAGCTGCATGTCAATCCTCTTTTCTTTTAACCTTTTGCTTTGAAATAGGAACCAAATATCGTGCCTCATTTCTTTAACTTTTTTGCTTTGAAAAAGGAACCAAATATCGTGCTATTGGGAATATATCGTTCCTCCACTTAAAGTAGGCACGATATCGTGCCTAAATTTAATTAAGGCACGATATCGCGCCTATATTTGGCACAAGCACAATATCGTTTTTAATTTTATTTGAGGCACGATATATCGTGACTAATTTTAATCAAGCACGATATATATCGTGCCTAATTTTAATCGAGGCACGATATATCGTGCCTAAGTTAAAATAAATCGTGCCTTTTTTATGTATATGTATATATTCTAAAAAATTGACTATTAATTTTGAAAATTATTTCAATAAAATTTAAAAATATTTGCAATTTATTAAAAAAATGTCAAAAATCCACAAAATTATTTTAAAATCTAAAAATATTAAAATCTATAATTTATTTTAAAAATAAAAAAGAATCGAAAAAATATATAATCTATAAGTATTTTAAAATCTAAATATTAAAATTTATAATTTATTTTAAATATGAAAATTAAAAAATAAATACACTTTTTTAAACATTTGCCATTATTTAAAATATGGAAATTTATTTAAAAGTCTAAAAAATTGTTCAACAACATGAAAAGTGGATTAAAAAATGAAAATTATTGAAGGCTTTGAAAAAAATTACCAAAATTGATTTGTTATAAAATCCAAAAGGGAGTAGAGAGAGAAAAATAAAGAGATAATGCCCCATCTACTTTTGCATTTAAAATATAAGGGTATTTGGGTAAAAGAACCACAAAATGGGTAGAAAACTTAGTTTTTATCTCACATGCCGAAAACGCTTTATCTATCTTAAGTGGGTATTTCCACAATTTGCTCCAATAAAAAATACCATGTTTTTGTGATAGCATTACATAAAAACTAACCAAACAATAAATACCTTGTAAATAAGCAAATTATATATCAAACCAATTCATAGTTCGAACTATAAAAAATACCATGTTTTTGTGATAGCAATACATAAAAACTAACCAAGCAGTAAAGGCCTTATGGATAAGTAAAATATTATCAAATAAATGCATGGTTAAGGACATACAGGATTTCATGTTATAATTATAGCAATACTTAAATACTAACTATGCAACCGTTTATCGATAAGCAAATAGATAATTTTTTGGTGCGTGTTTAGCAATTTTTTCATCGTCTGAAAATATTCTAGAATTATATGAATGGAGATGAAGGAGATCGTTGACGAAGACGATTATGTTTGTATTGCAGGAGTTTCCCTATTCTAATGGTTCATATTGTTGGAAAAGTGAAGAAAATTACATTTTTTGGTGCGATCTTCTTAGGACCTTGTTTGTTAAATAACAAAAGTAAAAATGAATTCTTGTTCTACTCCATGAGAATATTGAAATTGAATATTTATTTATCCAAGATGGTGTTTGAATGAAGGAGAATTTAAACCTCAAAATAGTGGTTTCGTTAGCCGAAGCGGAATTGCTCAATCACAAAAATTGATTTTATGTGATCCGAGCAATCCGAATAGGATCTTGAAACGTAATGTGTATTAACATGAATTGATTAATTTGTAGCAACAAGAAAGAATCGAGATTACCCTTGTAGCGTGCTTTCAAAAATCTTGTGAGAAATTCCACGCTCCAAACCCTCAAGCCTTCCGGTGTTCTCCAAGAACTCAAGAATGCGATATGAATCTCTCTTGTGTGTGTGGGCACAAAATGATCGATAGATGTTATTAAGTAGGAAGAAGAAATAATTAACTATGGAAACTTTTGCCAAAAGGAAAGTATTACTTTAGGTAATATTCGATTGGCAAATCAAATCATATTGATTGGCAAATCATATGATTATATTCTTTCCAAAATTATCTCAATCGGTCCACTTAATTAATTACACCGCACTAATAAATTATAACTCTTATAATTTATTAGGTTCTTTTCTAGAGCCACCAAAGGGACTGATCGGACTGATTAGACTAAGCTACAATAAATTAAGTTTGATTCAATCAACTCTTGATCAATCAAAATAATTTATTAATCTTATTCCACTCCACTAAAGGGATAAGATTGCACTCTTAATCTAATTGAAATTATCAAGCCAATAATTAAATCCTCCTACGATTTGTCGATCTTACATGTCACCCCGTTGATCAACTAAATATTAGAAATAGGATAAAATGACCAAAATCCATTTTCTAATATTTATAAATCTCAATCATCATCTTCTATATCGACGAGTCCCATGTGATTGTCATCACATCATGAATTCAACAACAAATGTCGAATTCGAGCTCGATTCTCTGCCTATTAGAAGAACACATGAGATCATGATCATGCCTATTAAATAGGTGATTGATTCCATATTGTGAATATATGTTCCTTGTTATTTCACTTTAATTCCCAAAGCATCGAGATATTGATCATCAATTTAATCTCACTCATTGATGCCTCAAAGAACTTCAAGTTAGTAATCAAAGTTCATTACCCACTCAGGATTAAGGTGTCACGTACGATAATCAAGTGAAATTAAATATCTATTGGTCAATTAAATATTTAATTTCACGTGGTCGATCAATACATTTAGAAGCGTATTAACAATTTTATTACCAAAGTCAAGATAAACTTCAATAAAATTGAGACGATCTTATCAAAATAAATTGTCCATGTTTATTTACCGATCGTGGACTTTAATTCTTTGAATTGAATTATAAATTGAATCTTTCTGTGTTTAACAACTTAAACACTCAATTTATAATATCAAACAATTCATGGACATATGCAAGCTCGATATATATGAAAATAATATTTTATTCAAAATGTCAATTACATAATAATTTACTCGTAGGCACAATACTACCAACATTCTCCCACTTGCCCTAGAGTAAATGAGACATGTCTAGTACACCCATACTTTCAATATGCCCCTCAAAACTTCTAGTTGGTAAACTTTTAGTAAAGGGGTCAGCAAGATTTTCTGCAGATGCTATCTTGCTTACTAACACATCTCCTCGTTGAACGATATCCCTGACAAGGTGATACTTTCGTTCTATGTGTTTTCCACGTTGATGGTTTTCGGGTTCTCTTGCGTTTGCCATCTGCACCGCTTTGTTGTCACAAAGATAATGTAATGGCTTGCGTGCGAGATGGAACCACCTCAACGCTTAGCAAAAGTTCCTCAACCACACGGCTTCTTTGGGCCGCTTCACAAGCCGCCACATATTCCGCCTCCATTGTGGAATCAAGCAATACATGATTGCTTGATGCTCCTCCAAATGACAACACCACCACCCAACGTAAACACCGACCCGATGTGGACTTGCGAGTGTCCCTATCGACTGAAAATCGAATCGTATAACCATGGCACTAAATCAGAAATTTGAATAAACTAGCATATATCCTCTAGTTCTGCGAAGATACTTGAGTATATGCTTTTGACTATCCGATTGCTCACGTCCTGGATTTCGATCGATATCTCGACAATTCAAGATAGAGATATCCAGTGCGGTACATAAAGATAGCATACATGAGGCTTCCTACTGTACCGAGGCATAAGGAACCTTCTTCATGTATTCCACTTCACTAGGAGTCTTGGGCAATGCTCCCGTGACAAGTGAATTCCATGTCCGAAGGTGTTTGACCTTTCTTGGAATTTTGCATAGCAAACCTCTCCGATATCTTATCAATGTATGAAGCTTGGGATAAAGCAATCCATTTGTTCTTCCTATCTCGAAAGATGCGGATTCTAGAACATAACTTGCTTCTCCCAAGTCCTTCATATCAAACTGTTGTGTCAACCTAAAGTATTTAGGCGATGTTAACATTCCTATGTCATTCCCAATGAGCGAGAATGTCATCCACATACAAAGACGAGAAAAGTCACCTTGTTGTCTTTAATTCTCTTATAGACACAAGGCTCATCAAGATTTTGATCAAAACCATAACTCTTTCTGAACTTGATCAAATCGATATTCCAAGACCTAGACGCTTGTTTAAGTCCATAAATGGACTTTTTCGGTTTGCATACTCTATGCTCTTGACCCTTTTGGATAAAACCATCCGGTTGCATCATATAGATGCACTCGTCAAGACTTCCATTAAGAAAAGTCTGTCTTGACATCCATTTGCCACACCTCATAGTCAAAATGAGTATGCAATGGACAAGAGGATCGAATAGACTTGCATGGCCACGAGGTGACAAGGTTTCTTCGTGTCGATTCTTCTTGGGTAAAACCCTTAGCGACCGTCCCCAGCTTTATAGGTTTCTACCTTTCCGTCTATCCCTCTCTTTCTTTTGTAAACCCATTTACACCTATGGGTTTTACCCGTTAAGCAAGTCTACAAGATCCAGACGGAGTTAGTGTACATAGATTTCATTTCGAATCCATAGCACTCCTCCAATGATCAACGTCTATATCCTCCATAGCTTCTTTATACGAAGTGGGATCCTCCTCTTGTTCGGTGGTGATTTGCCTCGAAAGACTCTCCATAGAGCAAGTATCTAGAGGCGGTCGATGACTCTCCCACTACGCCTAACCAGGTGGAGGCTCTTGGATGATTGGAATTGGTTCTTGTTCTCCCACTAACTCTTGTTCACGATGCTCCTCATTCTCATCTTGACACCTAGAGGTGTATCGAACAATGGGAACATGATCTCCTTCCGTCTCGGGTATTGGAGATCTAGTAGGTCTGATAGAGTGGAGCCTCTGTTTTGTCTCCCACTAGATCCAACTACCAACGGCGGTAAAAATGTGAATTCAAATTGAGTAGGTTCGATGCGGAACTGCGGAATAGATGAATAGGAAGGTTTTCCTCATCTCTTCCAAAAGGACCTTACTCTTTGATTCACGTTCTTCTTTATATATATCCTCTAAAAAAGTTGCATTTGTCTTGACAAATACCTTTTTATCGAGGACTATAGAAGTAATATCCTCTTGTTCCCTTAGGATAACCTATAAAAATGCATACCTCGATCTTGATTCCATCTTTTCCATCTTTCCCTTAAGCACGTGTGCGGGGACATCCCCATATCCGGATATGTCTTAGATTGGGCTTACGTCCATTCCACAATTCGGGGTGTCTTAGGGACGATTTAGAAGGAACCATATTCAATAAGTATCTTGCAGTTTGTATAGCATATCCCCAAAAGGATGTAGCAAGAGTAGAGAAGCAAGCATAGATCGACCATGTCTAACAAGGTCCTGTTTCTCCTTCTCGAGACACCATTTCATTTGGGGAGTACTGTGCGCTCAATGGGATAAAATCCCATTTTTCGATAAGTATGTTCTAAAGTCGTTGGATAGATACTCTCCACCTCGACCGATCGAAGTATCTTTATGCTCTTACCTAATTGCTTTTACGTCAGATTCTGAATTCCTTGAATTTCTCAAGTGCTTGAGACTTGCGAGCCATTAGGTAAACATAACAAATGTCGAGTAATCATCGGTGAAAGTGATGAAATACTCATATCCACCTCTAGCTTGGACGATGGGTCCACATACATCGAGTGTACTAATTCCAAGACTTGTTTGGCCCTAAGCCCTTTAGAAGTAAAGGACCTCTTAGTCATTTTACCTTCCAGGACAAGAGTCACACACTGGCGCAGAGATTCTACCTTTAAATCATTTAAAGGACCATCCCTTACTAGTCTTTGAATCCTATCAAGGTTAATATGACCAAGTCTTAGGTGCCACAAATAAGTCTCATTAGTAGGAGATAACTTCATGCGTTTGTTAGATGTAGTGTGATGCAATGAGTCATCGAGAAGGTTTCAAAGTATACAAATCGTTATTCACATGTCCCTTACAAATAAGAGCTTTATTCAAGGTAATATCAACCGCCATCGGTGAAAAATGGGCATAATATCCTTGTTTAAACAATAAAGCAACAGAAATTAAATTTCTAGTAATATCCGGGACATAATAACAATTCTTCAAAACCAAATGTTTATTATTGCTAAAATAAAGATAAACAACTCCAACGACGCTTTGAGACACCACGACTCTGTGCCAACCCCGAGAGTATGTTCCCTTCATTGAGCTCCCTGGTTACTTGGAACCCCGCAATGTATTGCGGATATGATTAGTGGCTCAGTCTACTATCCAAGTATCGTAGAATCAACCACTAAGCATGGCTCAATAAAAGAAAACTCACCATCACCTTACTTTTTAGAAGCTAGGTATTTTTGATTTCTCTTCCAGTGACCCTTCTCTCCTCCATTGAAGCACTTTCCCTTAGGAAGCTTACCATCCTGTCTTAGCCTTTCTTAGCCTTTTTTTGTGAGCCCTTCTTATGGACTTTTTCCTCTTATTCCCTCCATTGCCTTTCGGCTTGAAGAGGATGGTCCAACAAGAATAACGACAAATGCATCACCACTCTTGGTCTTTAAAACATTCTCGGCATTTTGGAGCTCTTTCATCGGCTCGGTCGGGGACATGTTAAGCTTGTTCATATTATAACTAACTTTGAAGCTGAGAACATCTCAGGAGAGTCTCCAAAGCCATGTCAACCCGAGTCTCCGATTTGATCTCGGCCCCTAAAACCTCAGCCACGTTAAAGCGAGCGATCAATGCAAGCATATGATCTCTCACGGGCGTCCCAGGCTTCATGCGCATGTTCATTATAGATCTAATGGCCGCAGGCGGGCTGCCGCCCTTGGTGCTCAAACATTTCCCGAGGCTTTCCATGATTTGATGGCAAAGATACTCATACTCGGATGTTTCCACAGAACACATTTGAGATAGATCCCAAAATGTAAAGCAGGGCCATCTCATCGAGAATGAGTCCACTTATCATAAGCCTCATTTTGTTCGGCCGAGACTCCATGATGGGAACAGTGGGACATGGTTCGATTAGCACAAATTTTAGCTTCTCGCAGTGAGAACAATCATGAGATTTCTTTTCCAATCAATGTAATTTTCTCCAACTAGTTGGTTTTAGATAGTATCATGGACGAGTGAATGAGCAGACATTTTTCTGAAATATAAAATTCAAAATAAAATGAGCTTGCATACAACAAAAGAATTTCATATATGATGCATGAGAAAAGCATGAGTAGACCCAAAACTACTACAATATGGCGATAACCTAAAACCCCAAAATCTTAAACATATTCCTCATAGGAGAAATAAATGTGATTTATATGGCTAATTTGGAACCCTCCCACTAAATTCAATATATCTAGCAACTCTTGCAATATTAATTTAGTACCGCATAATTTGGCCATCATTGACATCGTTTGGATATTCTATAGGAATTCCCCACGGTGTCTTTGATTTAAGTGCATAACCTCTATATTGATTATTTCTAAGTACCTAATTAATTACGTCACCTATAGGGTAATCATAATTACTTAAAACTTAAAAATTGATCACCATAAAAATGGACCCAATCTAGTAAGAAACAATGTAGCCTTCCTATAGGGAGACCAATAACATTGCACGAGCGCAAACATATATTCTTACTAATGGGCTAATAGAGGAGACCGTAGGCTCACTAAAATAGTGCACCCTCTCTCACTTAATATTTTTAACTATTAAGTTTTTAGAAAAATTAATAATTCCCAACCAAGTTTTTTTTAAAAAAAAAAAATGGTCCAATTATTAATTACAATATAAATTTTCTAATCTAATTAAAAATTAGAAGAGAAAATAAATATTAAAACTATGCATGACAATATAGACCAGAGGCGGTGTACATGCGATCTATATGGCATGTTATATGAATGACATTTAATTCATAAAACAATTAAAGCAATAAAAGCAATAATTAAAAACAAGAACTAATTTATGGCCCATCCTAGACACAAAATTACAAATAAATTAAAATTCAATTGAGCCACAACCCGGCCCAATTCTTCAATTTCAATTTGCAAGAGTGTCCAATCCATATCTTGAAGCCTTTCAAAACAAACAGCAGCCCATCTCCACCATTCAGCCCAATGAAGTAGGAGGCCCAAATACTTCAACAATTTCAATTCATCTGCAGCCCAATAAACTAAATGTCCACAAGCAGATTGGACCACCATTGACCCTTTCAAGCCTTTTCCTCCTTTTTTTTTTTTTTTTAATGTAGTCAATCTGAAACAGGAAAAATTGGGAAAAAAAAACCATTTCCTCATCTGCTTCACCCGACGCCGCTGCAACCAACTACCAGATCCAGGCTGCCAAGCACACCGTCGCACAGCCACCGATTGATGTCGCACATCCACGTCGAGGGATAGGGAACACCACCGTGCACCGCTATCTCACATCACCAGCGTCTCCCGTTCGTGCCGTCGCCGCGAGCCACGCATCCACCAAGCTTCGCTGCCACTGCCTTTGTCCAGGCATTCCAGGCGGCGCTCTTGGACAGCGATAACTACCGCGAACGGAGGTGGGATGTTCCGGGGTTGTCAAAAAAACTTTTAGCTTTGCGTGAAAGCTTCAGAGTCTCCATCAATGGTGAATTTATCAGAAATTGCACAAGGCCCTCGAATTTTTAAAGAAGATGCGATTTGACCCCCTTGGTTTAATACCAGACAAGTCTCCGATTTTCCAATCCCTCGTATTTAACCTCTATGAACAGAATACACAAAAGAAATCCTATTTCTATGTGCAATCAAAAGGAAATTATGGAGACGTAATCCACCCCTTTTGTTACAAGACTCGAAAATACAAATACAGATATTCACAATTGAAACTAGGGCCATAAATTGTTCAACAATTAATACTCATTCAATTTAATAATAAAATAAATCACATAACCCTAACACCGCTCAACTAAAACATGCATAAAACAAATTAATCAATTCAAAATACGCAAAACAATATCAAAACCTAGGCTCACGATACCAATTGTTAGCGAAGCGAATTGCTCAATCACAAAAATTGATTTTATGTGATCCGAGCAATCCAGGAATAGGATCTTGAAACATAATGTGTATTAACATGAATTGATTAATTTTAGCAACAAGAAAAGAATCGAGATTACCCTTGTAGCGTGCTTTCAAAAATCTTCTTGGCGAAATTCCACGCTCCAAACCCTCAAGCCTTCTTCGGTGTTCTCCAAGAACTCAAGAATGCGATATGAATCTCTCTTTGTGTGTGTGGGCACAAAATGATTGATAGATGTTATTAAGTAGGAAGAAGAAATAATTAACTATGGAAACTTTTGCCAAAAGGAAAGTATTACTTTAGGTAATATTCGATTGGCAAATCAAATCATATTGATTGGCAAATCATATGATTATATTCTTTCCAAAATTATCTCAATCGGTCCACTTAATTAATTACATCGCACTAATAAATTATAACTCTTATAATTTATTAGGTTCTTTCTAGAGCCACCAAAGGGACTGATCGGACCCAATTAGACTAAGCTACAATAAATTAAGTTTGATTCAAACTCTTGATCAATCAAAATAATTTATTAATCTTATTCCACTCCACTAAAGGGATAAGATTGCACTCTTAATCTAATGGAATTATCAAGTCAATAATTAAATCCTCGATTTGTCGATCTTACATGTCACCCCAGTTGATCAACTAAATATTAGAAATAGGATAAAATGACCAAAATCCATTTTCTAATATTTATAAATCTCAATCCTCATCTTCTATCGGCGATCATGTGATTGCCATCACATCATGAATTCAACGACAAATGTCGAATTCGAGCTCGATTCTCTGTCTATTAGAAGAACACATGAGATCATGATCATGCTTATTAAATAGGACGGATTCCATATTGTGAATATATGTTCCTTGTTATTTCACTTTAATTCCCAAAGCATCGAGATATTGATCATCAATTTAATCTCACTCATTGATGCCTCAAAGAACTTCAAGTTAGTAATCAAAGTTCATTACCCACTCAGGATTAAGGTGTCACGTCGATAATCAAGTGAAATTAAATATCTATTGGTCAATTAAATATTTAATTTCACGTGGTCGATCAATACATTTAGAAAATGTATTAACAATTTTATTACCAAAGTCAAGATAAACTTCAATAAAATTGAGACGATCTTATCAAAATAAATTGTCCATGTTTATTTACCGATCGTGGACTTTAATTCATTGAATTGAATTATAAATTGAATCTTTGTGTTTAACAACTTAAACACTCAATTTATAATATCAAACAATTCATGGACATATGCAAGCTCGATATATATGAAAATAATATTTTATTCAAAATGACAATTACATAATAATTTACTCGTAGGCACAATATTACCAAGTTTCTCCCACATTAGAAATTAGTGAAATGTTGGCTAGTATATATATATATATATATATATATATATATATATATATATATATAGGTATAGGATCATATGTGGCAAAGGTCTTACCATGTAGCGAAGTGTGGACCAATCTAAGCCACTATCTTGTTTAATCCTAAGGCCCTTGTTTTTCGATTTTTTTTTAAATATTCAACTCGGCCCATTTAAGGTAGGCGTCAATTTGTGACACGACACGATAACCCGATTACACTAACCTAACACGAATTTAGAATGTCTGGTCTGTACAACCCTTAACGAGGTTCGGGTCAAAATCGGTCGGACACGGATAACACGAAAAATAAATAGGTCGGTCGGGTCGACCGATTGACCTATGTAACCCATTTAATTTTATAGTGATATATTATTTTAATATTTTGTGAAGCTTTAGTTGGTTATATGATGGAAAAATTATTAAATGTATTTTTTAATAATTTTTAATATTTGATGTATTTTTATTTGTAATTTCAATTTTTTTCTAATTTTTATTTTTATTTTTTTCGTGTCAAGTTTAAATTATACGGGTTTTTAGGTCGTGTCGTGTACCCGTGTCATAAACGGTCGTGTATCTTGACACAAATAATTAAATGGATCGGGTTCGGGTTGGTCGGGCTGTAATACATGTGTAAAAACACGACCGCGAACACGAAACACGACACGATTGACACCTAATTTAAGGGCATAATGGGCATTTTGAACACATAATCACATTGTCGTTTTTGTAACCCCATAATCCCCTTTTTTTTTTTTGGGATTTCATTCAATTGGTTCCCTCTTTCTTGCAATCTCATTTTTCACAAAAATTCAAAATCATTTTTTTCCTCTCTTTCTTCTTCACTTTTCCAATCAAGGCCACCGTTTCTTCTCTTTCTCCTCCATGTATTTGTCAGCGTCACGAGAACAAGAATCTTGTGTCAATTTTTGACAATTTTCAGGTTCCATTCCGACATCAAAGTATCAAACGACCTCGGTAATATTGGTAAAGGTCGATTCTTGTTCCATTTTTTCCAATTTTTGAGTGTACTTTTTTGTAGTAAGGGTTTATCCTCATTTTTTCTTCATTTTTCGTCGAATCATGATGATCTTTTTTTCGGGTTTTGGATGTTAGTTGCAGTAAGTAGAGCACACATTTTTTTTTATTTATTTTGAAGTTCTAGGGTTTTGTTCATCGATTTTACATTATCTCTCTTTTTTTTTGCTTATGGAAATATTTTTGTGCGAAATGTGACAGATTTTGGGAAAGATATTTTTGTATTAAATTAGGTAAAAACGATGTACATTTAGGTAATGGATTGTGTAATGTTTATGTTATTGAAATTGGGTTTTCGTCTTTTCTGGGGAAATCATTCCTTTTTTATTTGGTGTAAATTTGCGTAAGTATGATATATCTTTTGGTACTTTTGGTGTAACCCTTCCACTATATTAACTCTTCTTTTGTGTTTCTATTTGGTGAACCACTCTGTTATTTTGGTGTAGATTACCCCCGGAATGATATACATTTTCCTACTTTTCGTATATAAATAAATAGATTTTGGTGTTTTTACCCGCACCAAAAAAGGCAATGTATATATGTATTGGTCTACATTTAGTATTGTTATAACGTCATGAATTTATGTTTTGATTCATTATTTAAGTGTGGCAATTTATATATAATGGACATACAAATAATGTTTAAATAGTATTAATTTCGTATACAATTAGAGTACATTCGATGCACAATTAGTTTAGATGTTGTATTCTCTTTGCTACATTGCATAATTAGTAGTTCATGTACACAACATGTAATGTTTTCACAAATGTTTCTCAATTCCAGGTTCAATGGTGCGAGGAAACAGGAAGAGACATGCATCTCTAGGGCCGAGCGAGGGTGCGCGTGATGTTAATCAGTCCAAGACCGTAAAATCGCTTTGAAAGCTTCGATGCCCAAACTAAAGACAAGATTCATGCCTAATGTTCTATCGGGCGCATTGGTTTGTCTCAACAATTTTCAGACTAGAGTTTGTAATTGAAATGGGCTTCGGGAGTTTATTGGGTAATTATTAACGAAGAATTACGGGGAAGTTAATTTATTGGTTGGTAGAAAAGAGAACATTAGGTGTAATTGCTGATAGTTTTGGTGTATACACGTTTTATAAATGAGTCCCCGATTTTTTTATGCAGTTGTTTGATGAACCGTTTCAATGCATAATATATAAGCAATTTTTGTCTTTGTAGTACTTTAAGCAGCGATAGTTTTTGGATTTCAATGTGACCGGTTAAAAACTTAAACCTCAATTTATATTACAAACATACAATTAACGTTGTGTTGGTATACGATTAATAGTCTTTTGGCAGACGTATAGATTTGAAATTGAGAACGGTATTAAAATACCAAAAACATGAACACAAGACAAGTTAGCGCATAATCACCGATAACGTTGTGTATAATTAAAAGTAAACATGCACGCATATAACAATTACACACTCAAAGCATTTATGCTTTAGGTCGAGTTTTTTATTAATTTTCAAAATACACAATAGTTTTTCAGATTAGCATACAATATTCTAAATTAAACATCTAACAATGCACTTGAATGTTTATATTATCACCAAATATTGGTCAAGTGTATACCAAAATATAATGTTTATGGTAATCAGTAATGGAATTATTTGTACACCAAAATTTTTTGATAATAAAACACCGAAGTATGCACATGTATACACCAAAATATGCTTCTAATATACAATATTATCATTTTATATGAATTTGGTGCGATTTTCTCTTTTTCTGTTGTTTATCGTGAATGTAGAGTGAAGAAGATTACGAGAATCCGTTATTTTTGCCCCTAATTCAGCGTTTCTGTTATGGAAAGTCGATAATCAATATATCCCTTGATTCTAGGTAAATAATTATGGTATTATTTTACTCAATTTTTGTAGTTATCGATATGCCCTTTTGACATATAAAATAAATGTAAAATAGTGTATTTTAGGCACGATATGAACCATTGATTGATTAGGATGGACGGATGGGATATGTCCACATAGCCACATGGTAAGAGGTTGCCACATAAGATCCACCCCTATATATATACATATATATATATATATATATATATATATATATATATATATATATACTGAGGATATGATCATATGTGGAAGACTACCTATGTGACGGTGTGGATCAATCTAAGCCACTATCTTGTTTAATCCTAAGGCCCTTATTTTTTTGAATTTTCCTTTTTTTATATTCAACTCGGCCCATTTAAGGGTATAATGGGAATTTTGTACACTTAATCATATATCCGATTTTTGGTAACCCCTCATAATCCCCTTTTTTGGGATTTCATTCAATCGGTTCCTACTTTCTTGCAATCTCGGTTTTCAAAAAAAAACCAAAACCTTCTTTTCCTCTCTTTCTTCTTCACTTTTCCAACCCACCGTTTCTTCTCTTTCTCCTCCATTTCTTGTTGCTAGCCGAGAACAAGAATATGTGTCGGTTTTCGAAGATTTTAGTTCCATTCCGACATCAAAGTACCGAAACGACCTTGGTAGTATTGGTAAAGGTCAGGTTTTTGTTCTATTTTTTCCAATTTTTTGAGTGTACTTTTTGTAGTAAGGGTTTATGAGTTTATCCTTCATTTTTTTCTTCATTTTTCGTCGAATCATGATGATATTTTTGGTTTTGGGGGTTAGTTGTGTAAGTAGAGCACACATTTTTTTATTTTTATTTTGAATCTCCTAGAGTTTTGTTCATCGATTTTACATAATCTCTCTTTTTTTCTTGCTTATGGAAATATTTGTTGTGCGAAATGTGGCGATTTTGGGAGAGATATTTTTATATTAAATTAGATAAAAACGATGTATATTTAGGTAATGGATTGTGTAATGTTTATGTTATTGGAATTGGGTTTTCGTCCTTTTCGAGGGAAATCATTCCTTTTTTATTTGGTGTAAATTTGCGTAAGTATGATATATCTTTTAGTACTTTTGGTATAATCCTTCCACTAAATTAGCGCTTTTTTGTGTTTCTATTTCTTTGAACCACCCTGTTATTTTGGTGTAGATTATCCCTAGAATGATATATGTTTTCCTACCTTTCGTATATAAATAAATAGGTTTTGGTATTTTTGTATGACCTTTGCACAAAAAAGGCAATGTATATATGTATTGGTGTACATTTAGTATTGTTATAATATCATGAATATGTGTTTTGATGCATTGTTTATGTGTGGCAATTTGTATAGAATGGACATACAAATGATGTTTAAATAGTATTTATTTCGTATACGTTAGAGTACATTTAGTGCACAATTAGTTTAGATGTTGTATTCTCTTTGCTACATTGCGGTAATTAGTATAGTTCATGTACATAGTGTAATATTTTCACAAATGTTTCTCAATTCCAGGTTCAATGGCACGGAAACGAGGAAGAGACCGCATCTCGTAGGCCGAGCGAGGGTGCGCGTGATGTTAATCGGAGGTCCAAGACCGCAAAATCGCTTTGAAAGCTTCGATGCCAAACCGAGGAAAAGATCTCGTGCCTAATGTTCTATTGGGCGCATTGGTTCGTCTCAACAATTTGGACTAGATTTGTAATTAAAATGGGCTTGGTAGTTTGTGGGGTATAAACGTTGAAGAAATACCGGGAGATTAATTTATTGGTTGGTAGAAAAGAGAACATTAGGTGTAATTCTTTGATAGTTTTGGTGTATACACGTTTAATAAATGAGTTCGATTTTTTTTTACGCGGTTGTTTAATGAACCGTGTCAATGCATAATTTATAAGCAATTTTTTTTTTGTAGTACTTTAGCTGGCGATAGTTTTGGATTTCAATGTGATTGGTTAAAAACTTAAACCTCAATTTATATTACAAACATACAATTAACGTTGTGTTGGTATACGATTAATAGTCTTTTAGCAGACGTATAGATTTGAAATTGAGAACGGTATTAAAATACCAAAAACATGAACACAAGACAAGATGGCTCATAATCATTTGATGGCGTTGTGTATAATTAACAATAAACAGACACTCATGTAACAATTACACACTCAAAGCATTTATGCTTTAGGTCAAATTTTTTATTTAATTTTCAAAATATACAATAGTTTCAGTATTATCATACAATATTCTAAATTAAACATCTAACAATGCACTACCGAATATTTATATTATCACCAAATATTAGTCAAGTGTATACCAAAATATGATTTTATGGTACTGTAATGAAATTATTTGTACACCATAATTTTTTTTATTATAAAACACCGAAGTATGCATATATATACACCAAAATATGCTTCTAATGTACAATATTATCGTTTTCTATGAATTTGGTGCAGTTTTCTCTTTTTCTTGTTTTTTATCGTGAATGTAGATAGAAGATTACAGAATCCATTATTTTTGCCCCTAATTCAGCGTTTCTGTTATGGAAAACTGATAATCAATTTAATGTTATGGCAAGATTGCAGTCAAGAAGATCCCTTGATTATAGGTTATTAATTATGGTATTTAATTACCCATTTTTTGTGGATTACGGAAATGCCCTTTTGGCATTAAAAATTATTATAAAATGGTATTTTGTAGGGCTAATCTAAACCATTGATTGTTTAGGATGTAGGGATAGGATCTGCCCATTTTTTTACATGGTAAGAGGGTGTCACGTGAGATCCCATCCCTATATACAAGTTCCTTATAGTTAAGGAGTAATATTGTATAGCATAAATGCTCTCTCCACGTATATCCGCAGGGGTGCAAATCTCGAACCGAATTTGGGGTCTAGACCTGACTTGTGTGCGAGCATGATTTGTGTACACGACGTTGTTGGACCGAAAGCGAGCCACATAGTCTAGCCTTCATTTTGCTTATCTTTTCTGAATTATTTTTAAAGTCTCCGAACACATGAATGTTGTTTTTTTGTAACCAACACATGCAAAATTAAATCTGTAACAATCAGATTAATTCCTGTAGGATTAATTATGTAACAACAAATGATTCATTGTTGTGTAACAGAAAATGATAGATTTAATTTCTTAGGTCTTTTTTTCAACTATAAAAGGAGCTAAAATGGTTCAACAAGAACACTCACTCAATATCTACATACTAGAATTACTCTGCATATTGTTCTTATATTTCTCTGGCTTCCTGCTGTATTTTGTTGATAACTTCCATATATTCTTTTTAGTTCGTCGGGCTTGAGCCTTGAGGTAATCCGGATTTTCTCATCTTATCCAGGAAATAGATGTCAGAATAAAAACGAATATGTTTTAATGATAGTGTGTTGAACACACGATCCAAGCCAAATTTTTATATCCTGCTTTTGTAATTTCATTTATTACAAATATCTATTGCTATTATATAATTTGTAATTTAATTTTGATTCTGTAATTCCAAACTGTATTAGCATATATACTAATAATTTTTGCAACACCTATTTTTTCGATAATAGGCGTGATTTAGATGAAACAGAATCATCAAAAATATCTTCTAAAAAGAAACTAGTAATCGTTCTTATTTTGGTTTCTAACGGAAATGTAATGTTTGACTATTTTTTTTTTATTTAGGCAATAAATAATTAATAAATAAACTAGTCTTTTGCCCGTGCGATGCATGGGTATATGTCTGTTAGGCCTCTATTTTGTATTGTTACATGTACATTTTTCTAATTGTTCGATGAATTATATCTCTTGCATCATCCTGTGGAGAAACATCCCCGTTGGTAACCGAATAGAATGAGTCGGACAATCTCCAGTTAATCGGGGGATGTGGTGGGATGAGGAATCTCTCTTCTTTAGAATCATGAATGGAACATGGACATTATTCATATGCTCGCCCCTGTTCTTGGGGTTTAGAATTAACAATAAAATCATTTCAAATTATAATATTTTTGGGGTTTAGAAAAGCGATAAATTATCAAAATTGTTAAAGAAATTAAACAAAAACCATGTTTTATATTTAGCAACGCAATTTTAAGGGAAAACGAAATATTTCAAAAAAACAAAAATTATTTTAGTTTTATATATACACATATATTAAAAAATTATCAAACATATAAACTCATATCTAATTCCAAATGTACAATTTTAAAACTTGAGTATAAATCAATCAACTTGAAAAGTATGTTATTATATAAAAAGTAATTTTCTATATATATATATATATTATATAATACTACTATGAGTATAACTTCATATTAAATAAATTTTAATTTTCTTGTTACACAAATATATATATATGTATATATATAATGTTATGCATAGATACATGTGATATATAAAATTTGGATACATATTTTGAGATATTTTCTTTAGTTAAATTTTTTAATTGAATTTAATTAATATAAATTCAACTCTAAATAATTATCAAGAAATGGGCTAAGCCCAAATAACAACTATATATAGAGATCACAAATATATAAAAAAAAATTATGAATATACAAATTGATGTCCAATAGCTTAAATGCATAACTTTTGAAGCTCATTACAAATTACAAAATGATGAGTAGATATTTTGTATATTTTTTTCTTTATTATGTTTTTGTTATTTATATTTTATATATGTAATATGGATGTCAAATCAAGGCCATCAAAAAATGATTAATTTGATATATTATATGTAAAAAACGGATCAAAAATAAAAAAGTTATTAATTATTTTTTAAAAAAGAAAAACATAAATATAATAATTAATGCAAAGACACATGATTTGGAAAGCTAATTTTAAATAATTCTATTTGTTATATTATTTTAAAATTATTAATTAAAAGTTGACTACCAAAAATAATGATTTACCAAATATGTATCACTTTTTCGTTTTTACACATCTTTTTACTTTTTATAGTAAGCTGTAAAAAGGCGGGAAAATTTTCCCATACTATTTCGAAGCGTTATTATATATATATAGATTTCTTGGCGAGTTAAATAAAATTGATCAATGGATGGAATTTGTTATCACAGACTCACCTTACCCAACTATTATGTTGAAAAATGTTAATTATACATTTAATACATATCTATCATATAAATATCAAATTAGAAAAGCTAATTGAACTGCCATGTAATACCTTTTCTCAAAGTATTGAGAAAAAAATATTGGGAAATTGACATAAATACCCACATTTTTAAAGTTAATATAAGCCTTTTACGCTTTTCGGTTGCAATTTTACCTAAATTTACGCTTCCTAGGTGCAATTTTACCTAAATTTACGCTTCCCGGTGCAATTTTACCTAAATTTATGCTCCCGCTCTTTTTTACACAACAATACACTCCAAAAAAATTCAGGAAGGAAAATTTTACGCTTTGTTTCAACATTATTTCTAATATGTTTCAAACATGTTTCGTGTTTCAACATTGTTTTTACATGTTTCTAACATGTTTCAAACATGTTTTTGTGTTTTAACATTGTTTCTAACATGTTTCTTTTAATAAAAATAGGTAAAAAATTGTATTTAAACATCGAAAACTTCATTGAAACAACAAAGAAATATCAGAACAACATTAAAAAGGATATGAAAAAACAACCTTAAAAACAACATAAAAAAATATTTAAAACACAATATGAATAAAAAGAGCTTAAAAATAGGTAAAAATTGTATTTACACATTGAATACTACATGAAAACAACAAAAAAAATTACTAGAACAACATTAAAAATATTATAGAACAACACCGAAACAATAGAAACAATGTACAAAATAATATATGAATAAACAACATAAAAAATAGGTTAAAGTTGTTTTGAAACATCGAAACAACAAAGAAATAACATAGAAACAATAAAGAAACAAATTTAAACAACCTCAAAACAACTTATATAACATATAAAACAATGCAGAACAAAAAAAAAAAAAAAAAACAAAAAAATCAAAAAATAGCAAGGAGCGTAAACAAAAAAAAAAAAGGTACAAAAGTGAATAAATAGGCACAAGAGTAATTAGACGTATTGTATGACAATGGTACAAAAAAATGAGCGTATTCTCGTGTAGTTTCCCAAAATATTCAATTGTGTCTTGAGTTGGATTAAGTTTCCTTCCTAATCCTTATACAAGACAAGCAACAACTTTTATCTACACAGTTAAGAATTTTCGTAATTCAAATTAATTATCTTGGGCTTAATAGATTAAGATATTAATGAATTATGTCCCTCCTAATGAAAAATTATTTGATTTTCACATTTCATAGTTCAGGGCGTAGACCAGGCCACCCGGCCTCCGGCGCATCCCAAATTTTTTTTTTTTTTGTCCGTTTTTTTTTCGTGGAAAATAATAATAAAATAATTATATATACATATTTTTAAGGGTAAAAAATAGTTGAATTAGGAAGGAAAAAAATTTCAAAGGTGGCAGAACCATGAAAGCCCCTGTCATAATTCCATTAGAGATTAGTTTTAGAAGAAGTGATTTATTTTAGAAATAAAAAAGATGAGTATAAAAATTGGTATTGTTTGAAAATATAAGCTTAAAACTTAAATGTTCAAAGTTTGTGTTTCCCAAAAAAAAAAAAGTTAAATCGGGTTTTTGGATAGAAAAACACACCACATATGGATGATATGAGCGTTGAAGAAGAGAAATTACATTTTTGGATTATGATAAACTTTTGAAGATATAAATGCCAAAAATATTTTTATGATATACAAAAATACCAAAAATACTTTTCCAAAATAAGAAGCACCATACCACCAGCTTTTAAATTTTGACCAAATGAGATGGAAATAAAAACAAAAGCTGGTATTTACAAATAATAAAAAATATTTTTTCCAGCTGAAAATTGAGAATCATTTTTTAAAGTAAATTTTATAATAATTCATAGTTCACCATGTTATAATATTTTTAATTTACTCGAACCGAAAATAAATTGCGAAAATTGCAAAAACAAAAAAAGAGAGAAATTGTAAAAGGTAAAATAACCCACCCACTTTCCATTTTCCGGGTTTCTGACCACACTCCTAGTCTTCGATTATGGCGTACTTCACAAATCTCCACCGCCTTATCTGCCGTCACCGCCGTTTGGTCCCTTCAATTCCGACTGAATTTCCATCCGACTTGTATGAAAACACCGTTGCTTCTTCTCCTTTAATTCTCTTCTTGTGCCCGGGTTTATCTGGTAGACGGTGTCTGAGTACCAACGCCGAGTGGGCGGCTCCTCCTGAGTTCGCCGGGCTGAACGCGTACGATATCCTTGGGGTATCGCAGACCAGCTCATTAGCGGAAATCAAATCTTCTTTTCGTAAGTTGGCCAAGGAAACTCACCCTGACCTAGCTCACTCGCAAAACCATTCCTCTTATGCTTCCAGGAAATTCACTCAAATCCTCGCTGCTTATGAGGTACTTCTCTTTTTCTGCAAGTCATTTTTTGTGTATACTCGTCAAATGAGTTGAATTTTAGAGTGAGAGTGTTCATTCCTCTTATATATTTTCTGAATTGCGAGCTAAATGTATAGTTTAAGTAATTCATTTGTTATTTTTTGGGGCAATATTATTGAACCTGTGTTATCTATTTAATTGTTGTTGCACACCACTCTCTATGATTTTCTTGCGGGTAGAATAGAGTTCGTTATGTGGTAAGTGGATCGCAAATTCTCAGTCCTGTTTACTGAATGGGGTGCGGAAGTTGCTACTTAAGCATAGCGCGAGTCTTCAAAAAACTCTACAATGCTGCTATGCAGTTTTGATGAAAACATAAAGAACTTCGAATTTTTTACCAGTAAAGTAACATGTGGGCTAATTTTCGTAATGTAAATCATTGAATTTCTTAGTAATGTAATCATTGTTATAAGGTGAAGACAGGATACGTAAACTTTCGTAATATTTCCTTTTGATTCTAAGTAATGAAATTGGAATTACTGTCCAATTTCTTCCTCTGCCTATGATTCAGTACGGAATATGACAAGGGTATAGTCTCATCCTATCATGAATTGGCTTCTAGCCTGAAGAAAAATGAAGGCTCTCTTCCAACATCAAGCTCCTAGCTGCTTCCTGTCTTATCAAAATTAAGGGCGGTGGGGGAAGGGAGGGTGGGAGGGAGAAAGAGACACTTAATTGAGTTAGTTCTAGCACTTGCTGAGGTCAAACTGATTTAATATATCAATGTCCACGTTGATAAGAGAGATCAAACTGCCAAATTGGAAGATTTAGGCACTATCTTGTGATTACTAAAGTTTACGTTTTCTCGTACTATTTTTTGTTTTAGACTTTTCATATTGAATTGCTAGGAAGTCATACTACAAGCAGATTTACATCTGAAAAGTTCTTAGTGATTTAGACAGGTTTCAAAAGAAGAATATTTTTCTTTATGTATTTTAAAGAATTTGTAAATTCCACCTCAGTTGCTCGAGGCAAAACCATTTGAAAACTTCGGTTTTCTGTCTAGAACCGTTAAAGTATGATGTTGCTTATATTTGCATGGATAGAGGTCCTTGGACTTGGAGTTGAAGTTATGCATAAATTGAGTTATTTAGCTGTTATGGTTGGAAAGTAGCGGAAGCTGTAAAACCCCATGTTAAATAACCTTAATGATGGAGGCTTATAGATGGAGTTGAAAAGCAATGTATAAACTCATGTTTTTCCTTTCAATGGTTGGATCAGGAAAGAAGGGGTGATGCATACCCCAAAGAACCTAAATTAGGTCTATGTTGTACTATTTAACCAGAGGCGGCCATATTGTGCTTCAATTGGAGTAGATTTCAGAAACAATTGAGTGGAGCTCGAATACACGTTTCAAGTGATGTGCTGTATACATACACGCATCTACACAGTCACTCCACAATCTGGAGAACTATTTTGCTGTTATCCTTGACAAATATCTTTTTTCTTTTCATGGTATTTTCTGGGTTTTGGGTTGGGGTGGGTGAGGAACTACAAAGGGAAAAAGTGACCTGCAAAGACACTTTGATGCAGGTATACTGGAATGCTCAACCTAATCTGTTCCAAGCATACTTTAATGGAACTTGCAACAAATTAAGTATCCCTTGTAAAACCCAAGAAAAATTGTAGAAGAAGTCGAAATTCGTTAATCGGGATACATCTTTACTAAATTCAAGTGCCTGCAGAACTCAGTCATAATTCTTGTGTAATGTATTCTTGTGTAATGTTTTTTTTTTTTTGCTTCACTTGCTATTTCCTTTGACTTCATGCTCAGCATTATCATTGTAGTTGCCACATATGGAATTTATCTAGTGTTGAACAAAAAGTCATGTATGACATTATGTTCAACTAAACCTTTATCACTAAGATGTCCTTGGAATCAGAAGCTCTGACTATAACATAACTTAATGGAAATTCAGATTCTCTCAGACTCAACCAAGAGAGCTCATTATGATCATCATATTTTATCTCAAAAGATCTCGGTCGAGAGACACTCTAAACGAGATACCATCATCTTCAACTATAACTCCAGTGGACACCCTGCTAAGCAGATGGAGGTTGTGGAATGGTTAAAATGGTACAGATATGCTGTAAATGACATTTTGTCTGAAAGAAGAGTGACAGCTGGATCAGGGTATTTTGATATCCTGGAAAGAGATTTTTATTCGGCCATGCATGCAGCGTACTATGGACCTGAGATTGAGTCAATGGATCTCCTTCCTGACCGTTTTGAAGCTGAGGAGAGGTCTATGCCTACTACATCAGAGGTGCTACACTTAGTCTCAGGTCGAGACCTTTTTGGGATGGTATGCCTAGCTGACAAGCATTGTTATTTATCACATGCCTACACTGAAACGCTAACATCTTCTGCTTTGGGTTCGTGCCAATTGGCTGATAATGTGAGTGGGCAGCTTCAATCTGATGCAGATGAAGATAAAGATCTCCAGAAGCAATTTATCCATACTGATTGTCAATCATCCGATGCATATAGAAATCTAGAATTGCACCTATCTGGGAGAGTTATTGCTGTGGCTACAAGAATTCCACCTAAAAGTCTTAATGTCAACGAGGATGAGGATACCCAAGACCAAATACATGTTTATCTTACTTCATGCATAGACCATGTGTATCCTGGAGATACGTTTACAGATTCCTCAGCTGGATTTAGAATTCCTCTGGGAGTTATAAAAGGTTTGGGAAGCACCTCTGAAGAAGGAACTTGCTATGTCTACGACAACACTGGCATGAAGACCCATATGATTATGAAGCATAGAACATTGCTGGTGTGTGCAATCTCTCCCCAGCCCACTCATCACCCCCACCCTCAAAATAACAAACAAAAAAACTTAAATTAAAAAAAAGATCACCACATCAAAGTAGGAAATTGAAAAGAAAGGAAAATAAAGAAGAAAATCCAAACACAGTTTCATTAAGACCTATGTGAATTATGAAGCCTCGAATGTCATTTGTGTGTGATCATTGGAATGATATACGTGGACAAGCTTCTTGTCTGTCTCCCCCCCGGGCATGAGGGTTTCATTTCGGAATGTTAGGATTAATGCATAGATAGGAGCTCTCTTAAGGATAGTGTAGCATATTAAATTAACTATTCCATCATGCAAAATCAAGTACTTATGTATGATAGTTATGGGTTGTTGTTTCCCTTCACGAAGAAAGATTCTGTCTGAACTGGAGTTTTGAATAAGATCTTTGCTTCCTCTATATAATTTTTTCGTTCTGCGCCATAAACTACAAAGAAGCTTGTATTGAATCAAATTTCTGATAAATTTACCTATCCCTTTTTGGCAAAAAGAAAAAGAACAGAACTTTTGGTTCATATTAAAGGCTAATGCGTATTGTTGATTCTTTGAATCTGCAGAACATGTGTGGTGCCTTTTGCTTTGGCTTTTGTCTTATTATGCCTTCGAGTGCTTACGTATGGGATTCCTAAGATAGAAATGAGAACTCCAACAATTCATTGTTTTCTACCCCTCCTAATTTCCTAATTTCCGGTAACTAGTCCTTCTTATAGATGTCCCCTGTTTATCCTTGCATGGCACATGTATCTTTCAGGTGAAACACTTGCATTGGTTTCGAGTTGGCGAAAAAATTTCGGTTTGTGAATGCAGATGTACACGAGCCCGTTTGCCGCCAAGCAAGTAAGCAGCAAATTTGTGCTTGAATTTTATTTTGATGATAACTTCTGAATCCGCCCTTAAATTATTTTAAGATGAAAGTTCTTATAATTTTAATGTTTGCACAAGTCTAGCTTTTGTTTGGTGAACTATATGACATGAACGAAACAATAATGAAAGACACTAGAGCACTGTATCTGGGAAATATCTTTCATTCTTTCTGTCAACTGTAATGTTTCAAATTTTAAAAACCATAAAGTCTATGGAGTGAGTATGCCTTGATCGTTACCTCTGTTTCTACCAAGACGGACCTTTTCGGATTTGCTGATTTCCTCTTTCATGTTTCTTTTCCTTCCTATTGAACAGGAGACACTCCCTTCAGTTCTCCTTAAGTCTTCCCTTACTGAAGGGAAGCAATTTATTGTTAGCTAGTCGTCAGTGAACTTCACTCTTTTCATTGGTTTGTTGGTGATGCATTATTTGCATTTAGATGTTGTATTCTTTGCCGTTCATTGAAGCATTATATTACTGGCCACAAAATAAAGGAGCTCCGAAAGCAGCGTTGTGATACCATTTTGTTGATGTGGACTCTTTAGACGTGGTAAATGGATTCTTTTTTTTCCTCCCCTACACAAATGAGCTGGTTTCTTGCTATGCTGGCAAAGTTGAGCCAGGAAAACTAATTGTTTAAACTGTAACTGCTGAAGCAACTTGGTTTCCTGAATTCACACACAAGTTGAATAGTCTGAAATATGAACCTCGTTTTGTATTTAACAAAAGGCTTGAATCAGGAAGCAGTGATTCATTGTGATTTTCTGAAAATTAAATTGTGTCTAACTACCCATACGCTACAATCTTATTGTTTTCCTGTTCAACTTGGATCATCTGTGTCTTCTTGTCATGAAGTTATTCAACTTTTTCTGGCAGATTTTGGTTGTTTGAGCCTCGCAGTGCAATGCATGACATAGGAGGATGGTATGTTGAGACATTTGGAAGAGATAGTAAAGGGAAGAACGTTCCAGCACAGAGATACTGGGACGGTTTAGATACAAATTCACATTTTGAGGAGTAAGTACATTGTGTATCCTTTTTCAAAGAACTTTTGTAGCTCATGTTTTCCTTTCCAAAGGAGACATAGCATATGCTGGAAACAAAAGCTCTGTTAAGTCTTGTTTTTAATTTCAAGAAAATGGTGTATATTAGCATAGTGACTATCAATTTGCTAGCCTTTTGCTGTGTTGTTGGCTTTTGAAGTCAGTTTATGCTATTTCATCTGCAGGACACTTCATCCAGCAATGTACTTGCTTGCTTTGGCGTATAGGACTCTAGATATTGAAGATGTCAGAAGACGAAAAAAGACAATTAAGGATAAAGTTGAAGCAAAAATGTCAAGAGTAGTCGGTTGGTGCAAGAAAGTTACGTAGTTTATAAGCAATTTATCTTGATTGGATGATAACTTCTGATGTCTGGCCCTCTAACTTTTGTACGTCTGAGCCTGGGGTCCCACTAGCATTAGGATAGTCAATACAATTTGTGCCATGGGAAGTGATGAAGATATCTGAAGTGTAAGAAAGAAGTACATTTTCTGACTGATGTTGCCAGAATATACGGAGGGCTTTATGAGAAACTCTGTAATAATGGAAGTATAGCGTAGCAAGGTAAGTAATCTGATATCTCGAGTGGAAGGAATAAGCGCAATAGCCATAGTCACTCATCGAGGATATGACTCTCAACTGTTATTGTGTCCAGTTTGTGAAGTTAGATTTAATAACTCAGCAGATGGGAAAGGAAGTGATTGTCTGTGGAAAGTAAGCTCATCAATAAGTCCATTTGGAAAAGCAATTGCAAAGCAGGAAGCAATAAGGACAAATGGGCATTTGAAGCATTAAGATGGATTTCCTGGGAAGAAACACCTAACTGATTCCGATATGGTATTCCTGAATTTATGCTTTTAAGTTATTTTAGTATCATGTCTTACAATCTCCTGTTGATAAATAGGTGATGCTAAATCACCACTTATGCATTTATCTGAGTGCTGTAACATTGAAAATTGGAAGTTAAAAAGTTCCCTATAATTATTTGGTTCTATACGGAGGCATCTATCTATTTGGCTATTTGCAAAATGCATAATGATCTGTAACTCCAGCTAATATGGATTATTTAGCTTGTTCACGGTATCCAAATTGAGCAGACAGTGTGATCTTTCTTATGATCACTTGAGTAGGTCCCCCCACTTGCAGTATTACCCACCTAACTAGTGCACCAGAATACCTGCCTCTACAATAGACAGGTCTTCCATACTACCTTATTTTGAACTTAGTGATGATCTTTGAGGCTGGAACATGGGAGGGTTTTCTTTCTGGACAAATGTCTTCTGGATGATATCATGTACTTGTGTAGCAAGCATAAACAGTGAAACAGCTGCAACAAGCAGCTCTCCTGTTCCAACTAGAGTCTACTTCAGTTCCTTTTTCTCTGGGATACAATAAGCATGCAGTTACTCCTATGCTTCTTGGGTTTAATTTGAGTATCTAAATATATGCTACATTGAATCAATTATTGTGGATTATTCTACAAGGAATAACATGTGGATTATTGTATGATTCAACATTTGAATTCCTTCTGACAGTTGTACAGCTCACCTACAGCTAATAATGCTTATTTCAAGTTAGAAGACTGCGGTGAGAGTTGCATCTGTGCCCCACGAAGGAGTTGTATACTTGGCCAATCAAATTGATTGAGTTGAAGATAGGTGGTGATGATAAGATTGCTAGGAGGTACAGTACAACCAAAGCTTTTAGCGAATGACTTTGTTTCATTATGCCCTTTTAGGATGTTCTGTGCAGTTTATATTTTATTTTGCGCTCAATTTGCCCAAGTTATCTCTAGTAGGGAATAGGGAAACTAGCCAATTGAACATCTTATTTTATTTTGCTGTTCACATGCATCTTCATAGAGTTGCATGAATTCTAGATTTAGTTTCATTTTTTCTTTTGTTCTCTTTTCTCCTCTTTTGTTTCTTTTTGTGCGTCAGATCTTCAGCAACTGTTACGTTCTTCAGCTAAATAACTCTTACTGATAATAATCCCTGGGTGGCAGAAAATCCTTATATGTGACTTTGGAATTTTCCAAGTAAAATTAGAATAATCTAAGGCTTAATTTGGATTGATGGATTTGAAGCTATGGATTTCAAATCAATAACAACAAATCCATTGAGCTTGTTTGGATAAGATCATTTTACAATGGATTTCAAATCCTTAAATTCTATTTTGTGCTTTTTGGAGCCATTGTCGTGGATTTCAGATCCATACTATTTGGAGTCGTTTGAAATCCTCCCCTCAAATCCAAATCCATCCATCCATCCATTCAAATGCAACCTAAAGACCTTTCAACATTATTTCAATTCATGTGTTTGTAGGAGCAATGGAAAGTCAAACTGTTATCCTAAGGCCAAGAATTAGACCAAAATTGTGCTGCTAATAGCTGTACCGAAAACTCTGAGATCTAGCAAACTTGTATCCAGAATACATTCATATACAGCCATAAATCCCTAAAGAATCTGATTTGGGCTCTTCACTAAGAGAGTTATTTATATGTGCTGTCAATAAAGTAGGCACTAAACTCTGCTGGTTTTACCCATATGTGCCGATCATACCATTCACTCTCCTTGTACGGTATGACTGCTTATAAAAGCTTATCACCAACATCACTCCAGCCGTGTCAAATGCATATTGTAATGTAGGTTGTACAGAGACATGGCATTGAAATGTTAGGTCTGGGAAATGTAATTGTGTTTGTTCAATGCAACATGGCAAAGGATCCAACAGAAACTGGTTGAGAAGATGGTCTTGTATAATAGATTAATATTTCTCGTGCTGGCTTACATAAAGTGGTTCATAAGTCACTAACATGTATATGTTTCAAACGAAGAATAGAGCAAACCAGATAAAGTCCTCAGCCCATCTCCAACCCAAAATTCTATTTTAGTGCAGTTTTTGCACTAAAATAATGCAATTTTTGCACTAAACATAAAATCTTCTCCAACCCATTTACTTCAAAATTTGCACCAAAAAGAATATTCCTTGAATATTCTTACTAATCCAACTACAAAAACTATTTTAGTTCAACAAATTAACATTTAATAATTCAATTACTAACAGAGAAATTAATTACTTGTTAATAGTAGTTCAAAAAAACTAATTTTAGTAATATCAACAATTAAAAGTAATATGAATAATATAAATAGAAATAATTTAATCAATTTAAAACTATATATATGCATATATAAATAATACAAAATTGTTTGAAAAATATACAATTAGAATAAAAGTTAAAATTTTGTTGCATTTTTAAAATAAAATAAGAGCTTCTAAATCTAAAACAACCAAAAACACACACAAAAAAAAAAGAAAAGAAAAACAAGATAGCGCAGCAACAGTAATGCGCTAGATTTGGCGTATTACTGTAGATGCTCCAAAATAGAGCAAGGGATGGCGCAATGGTTGGAGGTAGTTTCCTGCTTTATTTTGGCGTAAAAGTGTTGGGGATGGCGTCGGTTGGAGTTGCTCTCAGGACAATTAATGAAACAAGAAAAGTAGATTGGGGGTGATTGGGGGAAGTTTTGGAGGGTGATTAGGGGAAGAAATGTTTGATGTAATGTATTGGGAAATGTGTGTATTAGTAGAGAAATGCATCGGGAAACGTAATATATGTTTGTTTCGTGACTGGGGAAGTGATTGGAGGGAGTGGGTCATTGGGAGATGCTAAACAAACATCTAGTTTCTTGCCAGTCTCGGCAGCAGGGAATAGATATTTCAACAAAGGGAAATAGGAACTTTTGTATCCGTGAATTAGTTTCTCCAGAAGCATATATTTTTCCCATTGCCACATTTTTGTTTGCCCTGTAAATAGCCCTCCTATAGAGTACTTTTGATGTCTGGGCATTCTATTGTTTGAGGGGAAAGTTACTTCTAGAATTACTGTAAGACAGCACAAAATGGCCATTCTATTTGTTTTTTTAATCCCCTAAGAAATTTAAAATAAGGAAAATATGTCCATTTTCTCCCACACTTCGTGCACTACACATTTCGTGAAACACTTTAGTTATTTACTCATCCAGTTAACATAACCTTTATACACAGTAGTTTGTGCTCATAAAAAGAAATGTCGACAAGTATGCTTATACTTACTTTTCAAGGATTGAGGTTTGCTGCTGCATTAGGTACTCCCAGGACTGCTAAAGTGACCGACCAGAGTCCTCCAAGACATAAAAAATAGTCCAGGACCCAGGTCAGCCGACGAGTATAAAGTTTTATCTTTCAAAGATGAATATTCATTTACTCTTGAAGCACCAGATTTTGTTAAGACAGACTTGACATGAAAACATTTGATTTGAATTATAATTATGTTCAGTTACATCTCAGTATAGTATTGCTTCATTTTATATGAATTATCTTATACTATACTACACGATATCAGTTTACCATTAATGCGCCGCTATGTTGAATTATATAAGTTCAGTGAAGAAACATTTAGTCTGATAATCACGTCCTAGTTAAAACTGCAAACAAGGTATTTTCATTTTACTTGAGAGTATTGACAGTTATTCACAAACGCAATTTTCTATTGCACCGCGTTCTCTCTGTTCCTGGTGTCCTGAGTTTTTAATGTGTTTTGACTGACAACGAAGTCATGTTTCAAGGCCCCAACTGCAATCCTTATCCTTCCATGTCGAATCCGACTTCTTCTTCCACGTCGATATTGAGCTGAAGTTGCTTCTTACTAGGACTTGGGGCTATCGAACAGTAAGTTGAAGCAAATAATTTATTTCTAGAATAATATACTTTCTGAACAGGTGAAGAATAATGAGCTTCTTATTGGATATCTGAGAATTTGGAGGGCAATTTTGTTGCGTGGATGAAAACTATGAAGAGCAATAATTTTGGTTGTGATTGGATATGGCTTTTTATTTCGTCCATTTTCATTTTTTCAGTGCACCGGGTGAAAAGTTGTTTTTAAAAATTTGTGAAATCTCTTGGGAATGTAATTGGATGTAGGATTAAGATGTGATGATTTGTTTAGTAAAATAGTGATTGGATGATCTGATATTTGAAAAATAAGAGAATGAATATGTATTTGTGATTTGATTGTGTATTGATGACGGTTGATCCTGATGTTTTTTAATAAAATAATAATTTGATGTGATTGTTGATTGGATAAGTGACAATAGATGGATAGTATATTTTTTTTTGAAAATTTTCACATGGAAAAATATTTTTGAGGGAAAATCTTGCAATTTTTTTTAACAACCAATCAACCATTGTTTTTCATCTGATATTTTCTTTTCTTTGGAAAGGATTAGACCCCCTTGTTGAAAGACTGACAATTATTAGCACGAGGGATACAAGTTCTGAAGGTAGTACTTGAGTGACTCACTAGGTGGACCATTTTTATCATTTCTAATACAGACGTGAAGCAGCAACACTCATGTCGCTCGTCATAGTTTTTTTGTAAGTTGGTTTATGGGTTTTGTGATATTAGAATACCAATGCAGGTCTGATCTCGATGACTCGCCTAATTCTACGTTAGATTTTACTATGATAATTGTGTATCACAAATTTCGTTATTTGAAAAAAAAAATTCAAACAAGAAAAATATTACAAATAATTTTATTAAATCAAAAGAATAATTCATATGACTCTTCTTTTCAAGTACAATATAATTTGAGATTTGAAACTTTTAATAATGTTAATTCTCGGGTAAAAGAATTTGTTAACCGTTATACCTATAAGAAATTTGCCTTGTGGATTTGAGACTTGATTGATGGAATAGACCGTACGATCTCCTTCAAGGTTAATTTGGCCTCCTAACGTTAAATTCGAAGTTTTGGAACCTTATATCGAACTAAATGCTGTTATTGACGCCATGCCATGTCATTGGCGCCGTCTATGGGAATCCCGCACCAGCTCCCCTCACACAGAGTCCACCGGTTTCCCGAGCACAAAGTCCACCCACACACTGGGACTTATGTTGGGAAGGAATATATTTCAAATTGATTGAGCATTTGGGGAATAATATATCTCACATTGATTGAGCATGTAGGTGGACTCGGGTTTATAAGAGAGAGTCGATCCTCTCTCGCCCAATAGACATATTCTCAGGACAAACCCGTGAGGCTCATACGAAAAACGGATAATATCTCTTGGCGCGAGCCACCCATATCAATTGTATTCCTTTCAATCTTCAATTTAATTTATCCATACCGACTTATCATTATCATGTTAATTCAATTATGAACATTTATTACTAGATTGCAAAAATAAAATTAGATTTTTTTGAAGACATGAATTACAGTAATGGTGTACTCGAAAAGGAAAAAAAACCATAGTAATAGAAATTAATTGGACCTGAACATCACTGGTACATATATAGTCACCTAGAGAAAGAATCAAATGTCACGCCAGTAATGGACTCCACCTGTATTAACCAATCAATAGGAAATCACATTCTGGGGCGGCTACAGTTTTGTGTAAATCTCATTTGCCTAATCTGCGTCCCACGTACACTGCATATCACACCAAATCATATTCCCATCAAGTAATTTTTGGTCAGAAATCCTCTACCCCAAGTAAATTTCCCATCAACTTAACCTTTACACAATTCTCAAATTTTATGAAAACTCTTTGTAGACTGTAAAAAGTGAAATAAAATTATGTTTCGGTCTTCTAAATTGAATGCTCTTTCTATCTCAACAATATTTATATTTTCACTGCACAGACAGATTCATATAAGACTATTTTCATTAGTTTGCACAAATTTAGATTATGCACTAAAAAGGAATATTTTCTAATGTTTCACTGCATTTCATCTCTAGCAGTTTGCACTAAATTTTTTACTAAAAATGAATATTCCATATTATTTTATTGTAGTGCATATTTTAATACACTAAAATCGTTAATCTAAAACAAAAGAAAAAAAACTAGCGCAACTATATTGTTGCGCTGTTTCTGGCACAAAACTGTTTACATCTTTAAAGTGGTGAAGGTTTTGATGCATTGTTTGGAGCAAATTTTTGCTCCAAATTGAAGATAGAACACTCTTTTGGAAATGCTCTAAGCGCTGCATATAAAAATTTAAACTTGAGATTATTGCCCCAAAAACCCACCCTACTTCACCATGCCACCCAGAAGTGTGATAAAAAATTGTTATTAATTTATGCTACAAAAATGTTGATTTAAAATAATAAAAATTCTCAAAAATTTTACTTTTTGGTGTTAATCTAAAATTGTAAACATTGTAAAGTAAGACACAATTTAAGATAGGTTTTTGAACACTTTATGAGTCATGGATTATTATTAAGTAAATGAGTTTAAGCAAAAAAGGAATTCCCGCCGCGTACGAAATCCAAGTGCTATAAATTTCCTCCGTTTGTGCTTCTTCCTTACCTGACCCTCCACTCTGACAAGTTCCTTTTTTGCTTCAGAAGGCCAATAAATAAATATAAATAAAAACTGAAGATTAATTATTTAATTATTCTCCCCTGATCGCGCTTCAGAAACACAGAAGGAAGGAGAAGGGAGACAATGAAGATCAAAGGAAGTAAAATTGGCGGAGGAAATTGGACCAGTCTAGGGTTGCCCTCGATTTTCCTTTTGTGCCTCTTCTTCTTTTTTGCCGGTTTTTTTGGTTCATCTCTTTTCTCTCAGCAGGTCTATTTACTTTATTATTATTGTTGTTATTGAAATTCTGATCATAACTGTCTACATATTTGTTGGACCTTTTTCCAAGTATAGGTTTTATATCTGTATTTATATTTACAATCATCTATGTGTGTGTGTGTTTTGTGCGCGAGAGCCATATTCATTAGTTGTGCACAGCAGGAGATGCCGAGTAATTTAAGGTCGAGGATGCTGGAAGTGGCGGAAGAGGAGAAGATTGAATTTCAGGCGCTGCCACGTGGAGATTCCGGTGAAGAATCTTTGGAGACGATTCCCTTTCAGGTTTTTTGTTTTTTTTTAACTCTGTTTGTTTATTTTACCCATCACAGCGGGCGATACTCTTGTCAATCGTAATTTTTTTTTGGGGGGTCTAACTTTGGGGTGGATCTGACTCCAAATCAAGTTCTATGTCGCTTACTGAATAAATTGGCATCGGATGGAATGGTTTTTGTCTGGGTTTAGCAGAGCATGGAAGTTAGTTAATCAATGTGATCTGGTGAAGCATAAGTGCTCAATGTAGCATTTAATTCTTATAGGGAAAGCTAATTCTAAATTTATCACTTGGTTGTCGCGCAATCTACTCAGTCCTAGAGTGATGTACTTTCCCTTGATTTCATGAATACTAAATGCTGGTATCCAAACAGGAGTTATTTTAGCTTTGTGACCCAAGGTATTTTATGTTCACCATTTGGGATAGTGTTAAAGCTTGTCATAGGAACCTTCACTAAGCTTGTAAACTGCCAAAGGAGAAAATTAAGGAATAAAGCTATATATTTGATGAAGTCCTTCCATTTCTTTGCAATAGATCTAGGATGGAAATTTCATTAATAGTGTTCTAGTTCAAATAGTGGTGCAAGTAAAGCTCATTCTGGACAAATGAATGAGTTTTCTGTCCAGAATAATGATTTGTCATTACATTTCTACTAGAAGGGCCATAAATGGAATTAATGGATGGATTACCTTTTGTTTGGGATGTAGATCATAGGGAAAATCAAATTATGGACATGATACATATATTATTGGAAGTTCCTCCTCCTGTGCCACTTGAAATTCTCGGCTGTTTGCAACTAATGATCATGTTATGGATTATATTGCATTCAGTGGGCTATGTTTGCTAACGATAAATAATAAGTCTGAGAATTTTGATGTTTCAATTGATTGGGCTCTTAGACATCAAACCTTAAATAAGCATGTCATTAACTCATTATAGATCATTAATGTGCAGTATTATGTTTCAGATTTGTGTCTTTCATTTTTATTTTATTAACTTTTATTTGTTGTAACACAATAGTTTTTGGTCCTTTGATTCTTCTATGTAGATTCTGAGCTGGAATCCTCGGGCATTATACTTTCCAAATTTTGCTACTGTGGAACAATGCCAAAGCATTATTAAAATAGCAAAGGCACGGCTCAGACCATCATCCTTAGCACTACGCCAGGGAGAAACAGTAGAGAGTACAAAAGGAATTAGGACAAGGTGGTTACTGGTTGCATCTAGAATGAAATGGTGGATTTCATGAGCATGTATATAGTCTGATGCTATGCTGCACTCCTTTTAATCCTTTTTATTATTATTTGTTTGATTTACTTGAAGATATAGGATTTTAGTATATATATTTGGCATGATAATTTTCTTTTCTATTCTATTAGTTCTGGCATGTTCATTAGCGCATCTGAGGACAAAACTGGAATATTGGATCAGATTGACGCAAAAATTGCTAAAGCGACAATGATACCCAAGTCTCATGGAGAGGTAGAGGGTTTAAGAAACATTATTTATTTTTGTTCTCCATATTGACTTTATTTCTGTATAATGAGCTCATATTTAGAGTATGGTGAAATCCATGCTTTTTATGCACTTAACATAAAGGATAATCGATATGCTCTTGCATGTGCACTTGAATGCTAGCTTTTGACGACGAACTAAAATGCACTCTGCTATCAGATGTCAGCCTGTAAGTACCTGGTAACAGACAGGCTCCCAATATGTATGCCAGCATAATTTTTTGTAGAGACCTCTGTCAAATAATTTAAACCTGAGAACATGTTATTTGTTACTTCAGATGATATTAATTTCTGAGACTTTAATTTGTAGTGTTAGTTGTGTAAAACATCAATCTTAGACGCCATATGGGCATAATTTATGACATCTTACATATATCATTTCCTGTTAGTGACGCTGATGATGTTCTGCCCTGTTTTGATGACTGAAGTTTTGGCCAATCATTAGTCATCACCCAGCAATCTCAATATTGACAATGTGATAACTGATATTCCTATGGAGCTCTGTTTCTGTTCTTATATGGAATGCATAATAATCCGTAATAATGTTTTTTTTCATCAGCAGTCTCATTAATGTTTTCAGATGCAGTGATAATGTCACTGATATTTTACCCTTAGGGGTGGTTTTCCTACATCTCAATTAGACATGAATTTGCAGCAGAATGTTTCATTGGTACATTGTGGCAATATGAGCCCTATATATCCACTGGCTTTAGTTTCAAATGAGACAATTAACAATAAGTTGATTTAGAAGTTTTTTACCCATCTTCTCCTGCTATTTGATCAATACTTGTGTAGAGAGGTTTTAAAGATGTTATTGCTGCTTGCATTTGTATGATTTTGTTCGAGTTGACTTGTTTGACCTTTGGTTTTCGTTTAATTTAAAAATATCTGATGATGTCAATTGTCGTGTTTCAGTCCTATAATGTCTTGCGTTATGAGATTGGGCAGAGATATCAATCCCATTATGATGCTTTCAATCCTGCCGAGTACGGTCCGCAGAAGAGCCAAAGGGTAAAAGAAATTTGATTTTTGATTACTGTTGAGGCATTTTTACTGTCATTCATGTTTTAGAGCTCAATGCCCAAAATGTTGAAATATAGGGGTAGTCGTGTAAGACAATCATGTAAGACTGCATATAATCTTTTAGGCTCTCCTAGGATCATGACAGAGAACCTGGATTGTGATCAAAATAATTAGAAATGATATTTATGTTTCTTGTAAAACAGTTTGTCAGTGAGGTAGCAGTGTGAAGTGTGTACAAGCTTCTTTACTTTCAAATTGTTTTTGGATCAGGATTAGTACACCAGATATACATCCTTTTCTTTTGTGTGTGTGTCTGTCTTTTCTTTCATTTTAACATTATGGTATTAGTTTCCTGAGGATCAAGATTACTCCCAGAGGTTGCATCCATTAGCTGCACATTTGCATATTCTGTGGTGATATTTTGTTGATTCTTAATCAAACCATTTAGTGAAGCAAAGAATTCATAATTTTTTTTTCTAAGCTTGTCGATGAGACATGTTTCTGGTTTGATGCATAGTTGTTAGTTTGGAATGATTTAGTAAACTCACAAAGACGAAGTTTTTCAGGTTGCTTCTTTCCTGTTGTATTTATCTGATGTTGAAGAAGGGGGTGAAACCATGTTCCCTTTTGAGGTAAGGTCCTCTCGTTTTTGCTGTTTTTATTCCTCTTGTTGCCACCATTGTAGATTCCTTAACTGCTGTAGTTTACAATCACACAATGGCTTTTGATGTATAGAATGGGCAAAACATGGACAGCAATTATGATTTCCGGAAATGTATTGGTTTAAAAGTAAAGCCACGCAGAGGGGATGGACTTCTATTTTACTCACTGTTCCCAAATGGTACAATTGATCCTGTGAGTGGCTCTGCTGTATCTCTCTGTCTTCCTGGGAATGTCTTGTATTTTTCTTTGCTTCTTCCTCTTTATATTATTACTTTATTAGAATTTTCATTTTATTAGAAATGTGTGTGTACGTGGTTATTTTATGTATCTGTCTTCCTAGGATTGGCTATCGTTATCGATTGTGATTACTACAACTTGCTATTTATGTCTAAATATTTCTGTCTTTTGCATGGCTTTGGCACTTATGCAGACATCTCTTCATGGGAGCTGTCCAGTGATCAAAGGTGAAAAATGGGTGGCCACAAAATGGATTAGGGATCAACCGCAGGACGAAGAATATTAGTATTATTTTGTAAATGAATCTTGACCCATTTTTGCGGAATTTAGCAATAAGAAAACTTGCATCCATTTTTGCTGAAACTTGGTGATTCCACAACCATTCATCCTTCTATTTATTAAAATTACGAATCTGAATTAGCTGTTTACTTTACACCATGAGAATTATTAAAGATTAGTTTGAACCGCCAGCATGAGCATTAACAATTCGTAGAAACAATTATGCAAAAATTTATTTGGAAAGTATATAATAAGGCTGCAGAGTGCTGACTGAACTTCATCCAAGGATCAAGAACGCAGGCTTCAAAAATGTAATTTTCAAAAGTTGCGCTATATATCCAGCAAAAAGGTATTAACAATTTTCAATTATTCTAAAGCAAGTCAGAAAAATGGGCAAAAATTTAGGCCTGGCCTTCTTTACAAAATCTGGACCAAAAATAATGTCCCTTAGAAGTCTGAGTTTCTATGCTGCTATCCTTTTTCAGACAGAAGCAGGTGTGCAGCTAGCTGCAATGACTCCTGAAGAACGTCAAAATCGAACACACAAGCTTATAACAACCTCCTTTGAATTCTCAAAAAAACAAAAATCATGGAGAGTTATTCGCAAAACTTGATCCCCTCGTTTCCTTTTCATGCAGCAACAATACACTGCTTCATGAAATTATAAGACACATTTTCGTCATATTTAGTTTTCGCCTTCAAGTTGTGTATGACCAGCAGAATGAATGAACTTCCTAGAAAATGGGTATGGATCACAAGTTGTATCTGCTTTGTTTTCCACATTTTTTGAGCATATGCATGCAACCAGCTGCTGAGAACAGCCCCAAAGCTGCAAAGGCGCTGATAGTTGAATTCTCGATGCACTGATAATAACCTCTCTGCAACATCAACATGATAGCAACATATTCCCATGTATTGAGAATATTTTGGAGCAAAGTTAAGTAGCAACAAAAAGAGGTTAACAGTTAAACTATAAACAAAACAGTGAGTCATTACATCCCAAAACCTCCAAACAGAAATTTACACACACATACAAGAAACAGTATAACATAAAGAGCACCATTCTAGGCCAAAACCCTTTTTCTTCTTTTCTTCAGTTTTTGGTTTTCTAAGTTTTGGTTGGAGCGTAGTAATGGTCCAAGTAAAAAGGATGAATGCTGATATGTTTTCCTCCAGCTGGAGTTTACTACCAATAGATGGGATCAGAAATTCACGCAAGTGTCCCAAAAAGGAAAAAAAAATGAGGAATAATTTTAATAACTCGAATTCAATTTTTTTTGTAGATTTTGTACTCTGCATGCTCAAGTCTTTTGACCAGTTTAGAGTGATATCCTTTTTCATTCGCCCCCATTTTCTATGGTGCCAATTTGCACCAATAGATAAAGGCTAGAAGACCACTGAAATTCGTTTAACTTCTTCAAGCCGACATTAAACTTGACCAGTTAAAACCATCATCAGCACTCTGGTTTTAATAACTTTCTATTTACATTCTGAATCAATGTGGTTTGCAGAATGTACCAGGATCAGAAACAACAAGACTGCTGCATTTGCCTGCATAAGAGATAAGCTCATCATTCCTCCACGAACTTCATTTGGTACATACCTATTATGCATAGAGTGGGATGATGTATTAGCAGAAAAAAATGAAAAAGAAAATGAAAAAAAACGATCCCAAGAACGGCTATGGCACTCATCCATATGCTCATATAAGCGAAGTACAGGAGGATATCTGGGGTGCCGGAAATTTAAATAAAAAAGAGTGAAAAAAAAATAATAAGTTACATGGTTCTTAATCTGGCAAGAGATGGCAAAACCAAACCCATGCAAGCATGAAATAGGCAGAATAATGTCACGAGGACTTCAATTTCCTGCATAAATGAAATTCAATCTTAGATTAGAATACCGATCTTGAAAATTTAACAGAAACAAGATTAACAAATTGTTTTTCAACAGATCAATGATAACAGTTACACACCTGATAATCATAGGCAACGATGGTCAAAGCAAGGCCCATGATAATAGATGCATGTACTAGATATTCCTCTATCCGAAGCGCTGGTGGTCCATGAAACAGCCATGGGAATCCAGTGCTACCAAGCATCTTAAAACCCAGTAAACAAGGATATATCAACCCTAACGAGACCTCTCTTCCATCAGCCTATCATGATAATGGACAAACAAATTTCCAAGGTTTATCAATAGGAAGCATTATTAAGCAAGAGGAAGAAACAAATAACGCCCGAACAGAAAAGAATAATAGATACCAACTCACAAGACACATCATATAATCACTCGTCGATTCCAATGTTTTTCAAAGATGCAGAGCAGTATATAAAGTAAAAAACCACAAAAGTTCACACCAACAAAAAGGGGTCTGCTACACCACGTGAACTAAATTTATTGTCTACTAGAGGCAGATAGCGTCTAGTTCATATAATTTGCTAGCTCAAATAAAAAGAAAAAAGAATAGTAGGAAATGTGGCACATAGCATAATAACCAATCTCTGTGTACAACATACTATTTTTAAAGATTACTCAGACCTGACAGTTTATTTGACAAAGTTTCATCAAGTTACAGGCTATCGCCAAAACTTTGAACTAGTGCAGACAACTATAAAGCAATCAAGATGACATCTAACAGTAATTTCCAACAAGCTCAAAGGATTGATAATTAAAGTATGCTCAAGCTGTTGCTCTACACATGCAGAAATCTCAGTATTATGCTCAAGCTTGCTCTACACATTCAGAAATCTCAGTATTTTCATTAAGAAATATCACATCCACCCATTATTCGTGGACTTGCAGAACAAAAGAAGTTTTTGCTGCAACTAAAAAATGTTTGGAAGTTGATTTCTGTGGTTCATTTCAACAGAAGCCATAGCTTCAATCTGGAATCAGGGGGCAAGATTTGAAGGGCAAAACTTTCGTACCTAGTCTCGAGTAAAAAAAATGTGATTAGCTTCACGTGGAAATGATATTAAGTAAGCAAGCCAACGAAAGGCTTAACAATATTGTTGCCATTCGTAACTTCTTACAATAATATTCACAAGGCCGGCAAACATAGTTTGCATTTCTAATACAGCACTTGAGAATCGTCATAAGTTTATCTTAAATTTCCAGATCGTTTTAAATTATTCATTAGACAATTGTCTCCGGTCCAAATGCAAAGGTGGGGTAAGATCATAAATGTGCACAAAAATCTGCATAAAGTACTAACGTGCTTTATTTAAGAAGTGTTCTAACATGCAACGGAATAAACCAACGGCTAACTAGTTGCACTCAAAACCCAGAGTGAACAGTCAAATTCAACTATAGCAAATGGAAGAAGAAAAACATACCACTACAGTTGGAGCCCAAGTAATCCAAAATGCTGCAATGGAGAAGTGGGTACACGTTTGAGCCCATGATAACAACCATATCCTTTTATCTAGTAGATGTAAACATAATGTTACTAAATTGAAGATTTGAAGACACTTTAGACAATGTCAAAGAAATTCAAATCTAACTCTTTATAATAATTTGCATGTATACGTGTTTGCGCGCGTATCTATATATATGTGCATATATTAACATTCTAATATAAATCAATTAAGTACCAGTATATACCACTGCCAACATGTTTATGAAATAAAATGCAATAATCCTTGAAAGCAGCTTTTTGCAGATTTTCTTTCCAGCGTCGAGTAACAAAGATAACAGCAACAAGAGCCAGAACCACAGCTTCATTCCAAATAGAAGTTATGTTTTTGTTAACATTACCATCAATTAGATAATTTCCAATCACCTGGCTGCTGATAAATGATGCAGATTCAAAGAAAGTCATTAACCAAAACATATCATGCAGTGAATCTTGCCTCTGTCCAAGCTGCAATATACGAAATGTACAATTGTCATTGTAGATTACATAATAGCACCAGTTAATACGCTACCAAAAAAAAAAGGACCTAAAACAAACCTTGTCATGCTCGACTATCATCAATGTCTCGAAACTGAAAGAAAACATCGAAGAAGCCAGTGAAAGACAGATGCTAGCCAACCAAATAGTTGGATTTCCAGTAACTATCTTCCATATGCTCACGAAAAGGTGCAACATGTAAAACGACAAGCACAACTTCTTATGACCTCTGCATAAACAAAATCTTCAGAAAATCATACATCTCCACTAAGACACTGGCTTATAAAATGCAAAACGAAATCTCCTCAAGTAACTGAAGCATACTATTATCTTAGAAGTACTAAAAAACTTCAATTCATTGTACATTTATAACCACCTTTTCATATAAAAGCTTGCAAGTTTAGGCCTTAATTTGACAAACCGCCCCAAAAAAAGAAATGAATCAAAAGAACACGCTTCCATACAATAGAAATCAAACTAAATGGCACAATCATTGATTTGAATAAGTACTTTAAGCTCACACTAAATCAGAAAGCATTCCAAGAAAACTCCCAAAAAACAGAGAGATCGCATATCCAATGCATAACGACTTCAGCATTTGCTCTTTACTGAATCCATAATAGGCAAACTCGTACTCTCCAATCACAGCCCACGACCCCTCCATCACTTTTTTTACACAAAATAAAATAACATAAAAATATAGTCAGCTAAAAGAGGAATTAGAGGAAACCATACAACAAATATAAAATAAACTTTCAAATCAAACGACCTGAGGAAAGAGCGAATAGGACAAGAAAGTTTCGCTGAAACCTAAGCAAAGAAGCGGGAGAAGCGTGATCGAAGACATTTGCTGCGGTTTTTGTGGGCAAATAGAAGATTGAGAAGAAGCAGGACACGAACAAGAATATGTGTAGTGCCTTGTTTGGTTCCCAGGCTTGGGACTCGATTACAACTCCCATTGCTCAGGTGGAGACAAAGAGATTGCAGCTCAGATCGTTAGAAACCCAGACGGGACGTGAATCATGGTACAACAAATGATTCAGTTGTTTCATGCAATAACTTTGATGCAAGAGTATGAGGATTTATGCTAGAAAATGGAACTGGCTTCTCTAAACACACACACACACACACACACTCCCCAATAAACAAGAAAAAAAAAACAAGAGTTCCGCAAAAAACATTAAAAAAAAAAAGAAGAAAGAAAAAAGAATAGGTTTTTATTTTTTTTTGAGGGAAAAAAGAAAGGTTTTCAAAAAAAAAAAAAAAAAGAAAGAAAAAAAGAAAGAGAGGCTATGGGGAAAAGCGTGTAGGTAATCGAATTTATTAGCCCAACTATAAAAAAATGTCATTTCCCACGTATGTGTCCGTGATAGAAAATTGGCCCGACCCATATATTGTTAAATGATTTTTTTTGACAACATAAATTGTTAAGGTTGTTATTGGTTGTGGGATCCGAATTTTCATTTGAGTGAAAATTATTTGGAAGTGTCATGTTTGTGGAAGAAATAAAATATTTTCAAAAAAATTTCATTACTCCCCAAAATTAACTCATTTTTCTCTTCGTCTCTCACATTTCTCAATACATAATTATACTAGAGTAGATCTTTCCGTGAGACGGATCCCCCAAAAGCCAAGTCTGGATCCATAACCCGCACAACTCAAAATAGAAAAACAAAACAGCTGGTTTTGTGCTGTCTCTACCTCTCCACATGGAAGCTGAAACGACCCGTCAATCTACCCCAAAAATTGAAGAAAATTCCATGAATTGTTTGTTGAGTACTTGAGTGGGAGATGGAAAAGAACAAGAAAATTTCCATGAATTGTTACATTAACGACATGGGAAAAAGGAAGGTGACGGAAATAATTAGATCAAGAAAATTTTGAGGTGGCTTTGGAGTTAGAAATATGAGATTTTTGCTACAGTTTTCAATGAGTTGTTAGTATATATCTAATCAAGGCAACTATTTGAGTTAAATTTAGGGGATTGGATTAGAGATTGTGAATTGTGATGATGCAGATGTGATAGTATGGGGATAAGATAACTCAGGTTTTTTTTAAGTTATTTTGTTGTCGGTTGAAGACCGGGCTAGGAATATATGGGATAATTTTATTAATTTATTCTGACATTATGTTCTTCTTGTAGGAGATAAAAAATGGGGTAATTGTGAGAATGGCTTGGTAGTTTCTCTATTTTTTGTTTCCTCAAACTTTGTTATTGTTAATAGGTCCCATTGTATAATAGAATCAATGAGTAGGTTTGAGTGAAGAAGAAGGTAGTAAATAAGGAGAGAGAGATGGGTTTGGAAGCAGGAGAAGATGTAGGAGTTATGAATAAGATCGTCGAATTTACGGAAAAACTAATTAGTGGAACTATTAATACTTTTTAGTAGAAAAACTAATACTTTTAGTGACTATTAATATCAATTTCGTTACTTTGAAAACATATACTTTTTACAATAAAAGTAATACTTTTTCCATAAAAAGTGATACTTAAGCAAGGTTGTGTATAACTTTGCAGTTTAATAATATTAGTTTTGTTACTTTAAAACATATACTTTTCAGAGCAATAAATTGATACTTTTTAAATAAAAAGTGATACCTTTGGAATATAAAGTAATACTATTTCACCGCCTAATGTTACAAAATTATCACCGCCCAAAAAATTACTTTGAAAATTTATACTTTTCGAAGTAAAAGTGATACTTTTCGAGAAAAAATAAATACTTTTTATTATCATAGCACCAAAGCCTGTTAGCCTAAAAATTTACCAAATTGTCACCGGTCTTTTAGGTTGGATCATGGATTATGGAGGATCCGTCTCACAAAACACGACCCGTGAGACGGTCTTATATGAGTTTTTGCAAAACAAAAATACTTGTTTTGCATTGTTTAAAGTTCACTCTGGCGATTCTTACTTTAATTTGGTAATGATGTCGAACTGTCTCGGTCCGCCGAGAACTACATAAGAATCAATATTGTAAAGAAAATAAAATAGTATATAAGGAATACTTTTACAATATAAAGTAATACTTTTCATGTAAAAAATGATACTTTTCAAATAAACATTGCATACTTCTAAACGGATTAGTAATTAATATTTTTTAGTAACAATTATTATTTTTTCAAGGCAAAAGTAATAGTTTTAAAGGAAAAAATATAATTTTAAAAGATGTAGTAAATAATATTTATATATATAAAGTAATACTTTTCAAGTAAAAAATGATACTTTACAAGTAAATATTGATACTTTTAAAGAGATTAGTAAGTAATAATTTTTAAGTAAAAGTATTACTTTTCAAGTAAAAATTAATAATTTTAGAGGAAATAGTATAAAATTTTAAAAGATTTAGTAAATAATCATTTACTATATAAAGTAAACTTTTCGAGTAAAAATGATACTTTTCAAGTAAACAGTAATACTTCTAAAAAGGATTAGTAAGTAATAAGTTTTAAGGAAAAATATAACTTTTCAAGTAAAAAGTAATAGTTTTAAATGAAATAATATATAATTTTAAAAGATATAGTAAATAATACTTTTTCAGTAAAAAGGATTATTTTCTGAATACAAAGTAATACATTATTTTTTTGAGTAAAAAGTCTGTACTTTTTGAAGGAATAGAAATAATAGTATTAAAGTAAAAAAGCAACAATTTTTAAAGAATATAGTAAATATTTTTAAAATTCTAAATCATATATAGGTGTTTGTGATAAATATGTTTAATTTAATACAAAATTACTTTGTTTACAACATTAAATTAATTTTTAAAAAATAAAAGGAAAAATAAAGACCACAAAAATTCTACTGGTAGATAATACTTAATAGGCATGTCCAGATGTGGGCCACTTTCTTTGGTTGGAATAGTCAAGTATGGCCGGGTGACCCGAATTTAATACAAATATAGCCCTTGACTTCTTAAATCAAATTAAAAAAAAAGAAGATTTCATTACCTTTCTTAAAATTTCTCTCCCTAACCCTTTCTCTCCCAACTAGACCGTTAGTCTCCCTCCACTCCACCATCTTCAAAATTTCGAATTTTCTTGTCAAAACAATGGGAAAACGACTCGGAATCGACCGGAAATTTGTAAGAAGCCGAAGTTCATCATCCATAGTTGATCTTACATCAAGTTTTAGGGTTTTCTCAAGCCAAATCGCTCGCTTTCGACGTGGAAATGGAACCATTGAGGTATTGATTGATTTATTATCATTATTTGTGTTTTTCTTGTTCTAATAGCCATGGGAGAAAGCTTTTGAATTGGTTTGGTTGCAAATATATAGTTTTGGTAAAGATTCGCGCATAAACGACTCCAGTTGTTTTATAAACGACTCGAGTCGTTTTTGTTCAATCGACTCAAGACTTGGGTTGTTTACAAAATGGTTGGGGTCATTTACACACTAGTTTTTTTACAGTTTAAAATACCAATAAACGACTAGAGTCGTTTTGCAAACGACTGGAGTTGTTTATAAAAGACTGAAGTCGTTTTTTTAACACAATGTATTTTTTTTGTAAGTTTATTAGTTCATGTTTAAATTTTGTTCATATGTAATTTTTCTTCTAATAGCCATGGGGAAAGCTTTTAAATTGGTTTGGGTGTGAATATATGATTTTGGTAAAGATTTCGGCATAAACGACTCTAGTTGTTTATAAACGACCCGAGTCGTTTTTGTTTAATTCAATTTAAATTATAACAAAAAACAACTCTAGTTGTTTTGTAAACAACTCCAGTCGTTTTGTAAACAACTGTAGTCGTTTTGTTTTTTACACAATATATTTTTTTGTAAGTTTATTAGTTTTGTCTAAATTTTGATCTTATGTAATTTCAGAATAGAATGTGCTATTAAACGTGAGGATTGGTTTGACTCTAAAGTTTCGGTTCGAAGCACTTTGGCAAAATTTGGGATGGTGTATGATCATTTGAATGATGAATATAAAGAGATGCTTTTGAAATCTTGTTTTGGCAACTTTCATTATTTGAACGATGGAATTCAAATGCCGGGGAAACTCTTGTATAGTTTGATGTTGCGAAGGATTGCTTTTGATGATAAATTAGCCGATAATGAGGTAGATGATATTTTGTTCTCATTTGATGGGGAAAATGTTGTTTGTTTTTCGTATAAGGATTTCATTCTCATTACAGGACTTAATTCTGGTAATGAGGAGGAGTTTAGAAATAATTTGCCCGGTGAAAATAGGCTAGCGAATGAATATTTTAACGAATTTGGGCATGTGACAGTTGAAGATCTAGAAGTGGTATTTATTGATAAAAATATTTCTTATGTGATTTCAGCTTAAAGTTCGCACAAAATTATCTCTTACACGTGAGGAAATATTATTGGACTGCATGCGATTTTTTGATACAGACAGTGAGGGCACCCAATCAGATAAGGCAGAAGGGGTGTCACTTGATGGTGATTTTGGCGATACACAAGGAACATCCATCCAAGAAGTAAGAAATTTTAAAATTTTAAAATGTACTTTTCAATTCATTTATGTCATAGATGAAATTAAATTATAATTTGAGTTTTTTTTTTGCTAAGTGTTGCTTTGTCATTTGGTAGGGGTGATTGTGGGATTTTCGCGATCAAGATTGTTGAGTTCTTGAGCATAGAGCGGTTTGTACAAGATGTGGTTCAAGACAACATACAAATGTGGAGAGAGAAATTGGATGTGGATATCTACCATGAAAATTGTGATCCCTAGATGTTACTAAATTTATTTCTTTTTTTTTGGAGTTACTATATGTTTTTGTCGAATGGCTAAATAGTACAATATGCCTTTTTGGATGTTTTTGGAAGTGTAGGAACGACCCTTGTCTTTGTAAACGACTCTAGTTGTTTATAAACGACCATAATCATTTTTTGTTTAATACAGTTTAAATTATAACAAAAAAACAACTCTAGTCGTTTGTAAAAGACTCAAGTGGTTTTGTAAGTGTATTAGTTTTATCATAGATTCATTAGGAAACTATTTAAACTCTTAAAATGTAATGATTTAATAGAGTTAGATGCATTTTAGAAGGTGAATACCACTTAATTGACTATTAAAATCTAAAAATGACTCCAAATGTTTCAAAACGACCCTTGTCATTTTATAAACGACTTGGGTCGTTTAGGAAACGACTTGGGTCATTTAGGAAACGACTTTGGTAATGTAAACAAGACCACAGTCGTTTTTTGTCTCTCTCTTCAATGGATCATGGTTACCAAACAAGTGTAAATCATTCTCAAGTGTAATTAAACATATTAATTCCCCAATCTCACAATATTTTCATAAGGATTTAGTGTTATCATAGATTCATAATGCGAAATGTTGAAACAGAGTTGAATATCTCTTATTGTGTTTGAGTGTTGAAATCAAATGTGCAATTTGTATTAGGAAACTATTTAAACTCTTAAAATGTAATGATTTAATAGAGTTAGATACATTTTAGAAGGTGAATACCACTTAATTGACTATTAAAATCTAAAAATGACCCCAAATGTTTCAAAACGACCCTTGTCGTTTTATAAACGACTTGTGTCATTTAGTAAACGACTTTGGTAGTGTAAACAAGACCATGGTAGTTTTTTGTCTCTCTCTTTAATGGATCATGGTTACCAAACAAGTGGAAATCATTCTCAAGTGTAATTAAACATATTAATTCCCCAATCTCACTAATTATCCAATCTCACAATATTTTCATAAGGATTAGTGTTATCATAGATTCATAATGCGAAATGTTGAAACAGAGTTGGATATCTCTTGTTGTGTTTGAGTGTTGAAGTCAAATGTGCAATTTGCATAAGGAAACTATTTAAACGTTTAAAATGTAATGATTTAATAGAGTTAGATGCATTTTAGAAGATGAATACCACTTAACTGACTATTAAAATCTAAAAATGACCCCAAATGTTTCAAAACGACCCTTGTCGTTTTATAAATGACTTGGGTCGTTTAGGAAACGACCTTGGAAGTGTAAACAAGACCGTGGTCATTTTTTTTGTCTCTCTCTCCAATGGATCATGGTTACCAAACAAGTGTAAATCATTCTCAAGTGTAATTAAACATATTAATTCCCCAATCTCACAAATTATCCAATCTCACAATATTTTCATAAGGATTAGTGTTATCATAGATTCATAATGCGGAATGTTGAAACAGAGTTGGATATCTCTTGTTGTGTTTGAGTGTTGAAATCAAATGTGCAATTTGCATTAGAAAACTATTTAAACGCTTAAAATGTAATGATTTAATATAGTTAGATGCATTTTAGAAGGTGAATACAACTTAATTTACTATTAAAATCTAAAAATAACCCCAAATGTTTCAATACGACCCTTGTCGTTTTATAACGACTTGGGTCGTTTAGGAAACGACCTTGGAAGTGTAAACAAGACCGTGGTCATTTTTTTTGTCTCTCTCTCCAATGGATCATGGTTACCAAACAAGTGTAAATCATTCTCAAGTGTAATTAAACATATTAATTCCCCAATCTCACAAATTATCCAATCTCACAATATTTTCATAAGGATTAGTGTTATCATAGATTCATAATGCGGAATGTTGAAACAGAGTTGGATATCTCTTGTAGTATTTGAGTGTTGAAATCAAATGTGCAATCTGCATTAGGAAACTATTTAAACGCTTAAAATTAATGATTTAATAGAGTTAGATGCATTTTAGAAGGTGAATACCACTTAATTGACTATTAAAATCTAAAAATGACCCCAAATGTTTCAAAACGACCCTTGTCTATAAATGACTTGTGTCGTTTAGGAAACGACTTTGGGAGTGTAAACAAGACCATGGTCGTTTTTTTGTCTCTCTCTTCAATGGATCATGGTTACCAAACAAGTGTAAATCATTCTCAAGTGTAATTAAACATATTAATTCCCCAATCTCACAAATGATCCAATCTCACAATATTTTCATAAAGATTAGTGTTATCATGGATTCATAATGCAGAATGTTGCAACTGAGTTGAATATCTCTTGTTGTGTTTGAGTGTTGAAATCAAATGTGCAATTTGCATTAGGAAACTATTTAAACGCTTAAAATGTAATGATTTAATATAGTTAGATGCATTTTAGAAGGTGAATACCACTTAATTGACTATTAAAATCTAAAAATGACCCCAAATATTTCAAACGATATTGTCGTTTTATAAACGACTAGGGTCATTTAGGAAACGACTTGGGTCATTTAGGAAATGACTTTGATAGTGTAAACAAGACGTGGTCGTTTTTTGTCTCTCTTGAAATTGGGAATATAGCTCTTCATATGACATATCGACAGTGATTGGAAGGCCTTCTACACCGACATTGCCATTATTTTCTTTCTTCCATACCCATTTGTCGTCTTCGTTGACAAGTTCGCCAAAATAAAATACAGTTACCCAAAATGGGAGTCATGCCTACACTTCAAAGAAAAAGTATAAGAGAAAAACCACATTGTATAAATCACTATACATTGCGAAACAACTCAAGATAAAAAAAAACAACCAAAAAACAACTAGAGTCTTTTAACGACCAAAAAACAACCAGAGTCTTTAAACGGCCAAAAATGACCAAAAAACAACCAGTCTTTAAACGACCAAAAAACAACCAGGGTCGTTTTGTCGCGAAAAAATTATCAGGTTCTTGGGTTCAGCTATTCATTGTAGTAATAATCAAAACATGTCAAAAATTTCAACCAATACGACAATGTAAAACTAATAGATGATACTTACCTCCAATAATTAGCCGAAATGCTAAGTTGTAGAATCATCTAAGGTTAAAGAAGCTGGTTGTGTGAAATGAATGAGAGTTTGAAGTCAATTTGTTAAAATAAAAAATGAAGTCAATTTTGTAATTTAAAAATGTATAGAAGGGTATTTTAGACTTTTAAATAAAAAAGGCCATAAAAGTATGTTTTCTATAAGTAAAGTCAAAATTGTTGTTTGACCTACTAAAAAGGCCATTTATGAAATTACCCCCTTTCTTTGTCCATTATTGTTTTTTCTTTTAAATTGTAAAGCATAAAAAAATAAGGACAAATGGGAGGAGAGGAATATGGTACAATTTGGATTTAATGGTCCTAATATACGTGTGAGTTGTGACTTGAAACAAATTGCAGAACAGTCCGTGGTTGACGGGGATTTTCATACCACACAAAGCACACAATTTACAAATTTGCCGCCGTTTATATTTTTCAATTGCCATAGTGGGTATGGGGTCTCACATAAGTCTTTGTTATTATACTATTTATTTCTCTCTCCCTCCATATTCATATAAAGAATTCCCATAATTTCTTTAATTTCTCAATTTTTATTATTTTTTCTCTTAATCTTGATAACAAAAGATATGACATGAGATCTATATTGCATCTTTTTGGATCAAATTTTTATTTTTATTCAATTTTCTTGCATTATATTTTATACTATTTTTTCCGCAAAATTATTCACAAACAATCAATATCTCTAAAATATTCTCCATCAAATCAATGCAATCATTATTTTTCTCTACACATCCAACTTTCATTTTTAAAAAGAATCTCATTATTGTTCTCTCAAAAATGAAAATTGACGGAACGAAAGCACAATCAATCACGACCTAAATGGTTATGTTAAAGTTTAAACCCTTTTTTGGGCAAACATTTATCTCACAACCTCCGAGTATGAATTTGAGTATGAATTGATAGTTTGTGGTAATCTTGGTATCTTTATGATCCGGCATGGATTAAGCCGAGCTAAAGAGTGGGCTCTCATAATCGAGTCCAACTCCGGCCCATCGAGGCTCACTTCTTAAAGCCCAATTTCTAGAAGACCGAGAGTGCTCGGGATCGATGAGAGAGCTCGGTATTTGTAAGCATAACTAAAATTCCTCGATCTAGATAAGATTTTGTAACAAACGTCCGATGATTCTCTTTAACCGTTTAGGAAAATGCGGAAACCCTAACGCAGTGAACCTTATAAATAGGCATTCATCAGGTATGAGTAAGGTTAATGCATTTTTATTCATCCATGCTATACCGAGCTATTTTTATCTTCTTTGAATTGATATCCGACTTGAGCGTCGGGAGAGGGCACGGGAAAAACCCCGGCCCCCTTTCTTGGGTGCTCGGTGTTGCTAAGCGGAGTTGGTCGGGAGATACATCTGAGTCCAGTCAGCTTTGCCATTGTACATTTTCGGTATAACCAAATTGGCGCCGTCGGTGGGAAATTTTGAGCTAAGGCGTGAGGTTTCAAGGGCGATTATGGAGGATTTGAGGAGGAATTTGATGGAGGACCTGAACCGCACTCCCACGGTTGATACGCTGTGGGTGGTGACTCGGGGAGAGAGGTGTCGCCCCCACCACCCCGGTGGAGGATCCACATCAGAAAATCCGGGAATGACTCGGGGTGGTTCGGCCCCCTTATCCTCGGCAGGGGGCGGGGATATTGGGGCCCATGTTTTTGAACAAACGGTAATTTTGTTAATGCGGCGGTGGAGCAGGTGTGGATCGGAGGTTTAGCCATTGGGTGCCACCACCACTCCCCTGTCACCACCCGGGAGGGCATGCAGGAGGCTAGAAATCCCGAGGGAGGTGACGAGGAGACGGGCTCCGGTGGTAGAGGAGGAGAACTCATCGCGTGCTACGGAGTATACCACCGGATGATCCCGGACCGGGTCGAGCGGATGAATGATCTCGAGAGGAAGTAAAGAGAGGTGCGGAGGAGAGTAGCAGGAGCGGCAGAGCCTTTGTTCCTCGGGTGCGAAGAGGGACACCATTCACGGAGGAGGTGATGGCGGACGAGTTGCCGCAGTATCCTATAGAGCTTTGAGTTTCGAATATGACGGCACGACGGACCCATGGGATCACCTTTGCGGGTTCGAAAATGTGGCGGCTGACCATTACATAGGTTCTCGATGGAGTAATGTGCGGGGTGTTCCCGACAACCTTCACTAAATCGGCGAATAAATGTGGTTTTCCCAGCTTCCCGAACTCTATAAGGAATTTTGAATTATTTCGGTGTTTATGCATCGATTCACTAGCCAGAAAGAAAGATCGAATGCCCCTTTGACATTATTCAAGATCCAGCGGAAGGAGGGAGAAAGGGCGAGGAGTTACATCCAAATGGCTTCACAAAGAAGCAAAGTGGAGGTACCCTCGGCTAGTCCGGAGATTTTGACGAATGCATTCGCCCGGGGAGGCGAGGGATGGAGAATTTTTGAATCCTTGTAAGTTGAGCAGCCAAAACTTTCGATGAGTTGTTGGCGGGCGGAGAGATATATCAATTTGGAGAAAGCAAGGAGGATGAAGAAGGAAGAAGGAAGTAAAAGACGAGATAAGGTGGAGGATAAGGAGGAGAAAGTGCCTCGAGAAGAAATCGAAGGTGGAAGTGTCGGGAGGAAGGCCTAGATTTGATAAGTATACTTCGTTGGTGGCTTCTCAAGAAGAGGTGTTTTCAAAGAATAGAAAGACATCCCGACTTGAGGTGGCCGAGGACATATTCGAGGTTCCCAGGAAGGAGAAGAGTAATGAATTTTGTCGTTTTCACAATGAATATGGGCACACCACGAGCAATGTACTCACCGAAAGATGAAATCGAAAGAATGATCCAGCGGGACACTTGGGGAGTTCGTGTATGTGGATAAGAGGAGGTCGAAGGGTAACTAGGAGGGGCAATGTAATTACCAAGAGAGGCAAGAGCCGGAGAAAAAGCCGGACGAGGAGAAGAATCTTCCCCCTCCACCGCCAAGGAGGGGGTTATTCAGATGGTTATCGGGGTCCGTCCGGAGGGGATTCTCGAAGGGCTAGAAAGAGTTACGTCAGGGCGGCGTCTGCTGAGAGAATTCAAGAACAAATGAGGATTGAACAAGTTTCGGTGGGTCCAAATATTGATTCGGACCGTAGGATAGGCGGGCATTGTGACTCCACTGCGGTGATGCCCTTGTAATTACGGCAACGATTGCGAACTACGATGTGCAGAGGGTGTTTGTAGATACAGGTAGTTCAGCTGATATACTCTTTTATGAATGTTATAAACGAATGGACTTGCAGGTGGAGCTGGAAATGGTGGATACTTCCCTGGTGGGCTTCGCAGGAGGAACTATTCAGCCGTTGGGGATGGTTACCTTGCCCGTGTCCCTGGGTAAAGAGCCATTCAGGAAGACGAGGATGGTGAGATTTTTGGTGGTAGATGCCCCTTCGTCGTATAATGTGATGATTGGGAGGCCATCTCTGAATGCGTTCCAAGCGGTGGTCTCAGTGTATCATCTAAAGATGAAATTCCCAGTGGATGACCAGGTGGGAGAAGTAGAGGGGGATCAGCACATGGCACGAAGGTTGTATGTGGAGAGCCTTCAGATGGCTGAGAGAGGGGAAGCTCACGATGATGGGAAAGGGAAAGAAAAAATCATTAAGCTGGATGAGGATCCGGTGGAGCATGTGCAGCCGAATGAGGAATTGATGTGGGTGGATTTGGTACCAGGAGAGCCGGGTAAAGCTACGAAGATAGGAAAGAACTTGGCAGATGATCTTAAAGAGGAATTGGTGGGGTTCTTGAGAAACAATCTTTGATGTATTTGCACAGTGGCTAGCGATCTAGTGGGGATAGATCCGACGTCGGCTGAACATAGACTCAATGTAAACCCTTCATACAAACCAGTAATGCAGAAGAAGAGGAACTTCGGTCCAAAGAAGGACGCGATCATTCGAGCGGAAAGAAGTAAGGCTGCTGGCGCGGGGCATATCAGGAAATCCAGTTTCCCGAATGGTTATCTAACACAAACGTCTTGGTCGAAGACTCAAGACGATTGGAGGATGTGTATAGACTTTAGGGATTTGAACAGAGCGTGCCCTAAAGACTATTACCCACTCCCGAGAATAGATCAATTGGTTGACTCTACCTCGGGATGCGAGATGCTTAGTATGATGGATGCCTCTCAAGGCTATCACCAGATTCGGTTGGCAGAAGAGGACCAGAAGAGGGTGAGCTTCACCACCTCTTTTGGTACCTATTGCTACGTTGTGATGCCCTTTGGTCTAAAAAACGCGGGGGCAACATACCAAAGATTGGTGGACAAGATGTTTAGTGATCAGATCGGGAGAAATATGGAAGTCTATGTCGATGACATGTTGGTTAAAAGTGCGAAGGCCGTGGACCATGTGAAGGACCTGGCGGAAACATTCGATACGCTGAGGAGATATAGGATGAAGCTTAATCCCAAGAAATGCGCTTTTGGGGTGAGATCGGGAAAGTTTCTGGGATACATGGTAACAGAAAAAGGAATTGAAGCTAATCCGGAGAAGGTAAGGGCTATACGAGAGATGGCCGAGCCCAAGGATGAAAAGGATGTACAGAGTTTAACTGGGAGGATAGCGGCCCTTAATCGATTCATCTCGAGGTCGGCGGAGAGGAGCTTGCCTTTCTTTAGAGTATTAAGGAAGGCCAAGAAATTTGCTTGGGATGAAGAATGCCGAAAGCGTTTAAGGAATTGAAAGATTACTTGGCGAGCTATCCGTCTTCGACGGCGATACACGGGAGCCGTTGTATCTTTACATTTCGGTGGGAGAGCAGGGGTTAGTACGGTATTGATAAGGGAGGAGAATTCGGTGCAAATGCGGTGTATTATGTGAGCAAGGTGTTAAGAAACGCCCGAGGTAAAGTATGCAGAGATTGAGAAGGCGTTTGGCCCCGATGATAAAAAATCGGAGATTGAGGCCACATTTTTGTCACATAAAGTGGTTGTGCGCACAAACTTGCCGTTGAAGGTGTGATGAGTAAACCGAAGTCTCGGGAAGGTTGGTGAAATGGGCTATTGAATTGGCGAGTATGATGTAGAGTTCCGTGAGCGAAGCGCCATTAAGGCCCAGGCTTGGCGGATTTCGTGCAAGAATTAACGGGGATGTGCCCGAGGAGGAACGTGGATACTATTCATGGACGAATCCATGGGAAGCATGGGATGCGGAGTAGGTATTGTATTGATCGCCCCGAGGAGTGGAGAGTAGCCATTTGTGAGATTGGATTTCAAGTTGTCCAAATAACGAGTACAAGGCTTTTTTTGCGAGGAATCAATATGGCCATAAATATGGGAGCATCTAAGATACTCATACATATAGATTCCCAATTGGTGTACAAACAAATAAGAGGAGTTCGAGATTCGGGAAGAAAGGATGAAGAATTATGTGGAGAAATATAAGATCCTGGAAAAAAAGCTGAAAGAGATCGAGGTCCGCCATATACCGAGGGAGGAAAATGCAAAGGCGGATTTCTTATCTAGGATTGCAAGTTCGTGTGGGGGGTTATGTAAATATTTCTCTGTTGGTAGATCGGGATACGGTTCGAGTTTGGAGATCGGAGAGTTAGAGGAGAATGAAGATTGGAGAGTGTTAATCCTAGCGTACCTAAAAGAGGGGATATTCTTTGAAAGATAGAAAGAGCGGCTCGGGTAAAAATACGAGCGACTCGTTTTTGTATCTTGGGAGAATTGTTGTACAAGAAGGGGTTTAGTGCTCCGCTTTTGAGATGCGTAAGTTACAAGGAAGGAGAGTATGTTTTGAAGGAAATACATGAGGGATGTTGTGGAAATCACATGGGAGCCAGGACTTTGGCAAATAAAGTACTAAGGGCCGGATATTTTTGGCCGAGCTTAAGAAGAGATGCGGAACTGATGGTGAAACGGTGTGAGAAGTGTCAGGTGCATGCGCTTTCTTACATAGGCCGAGGAACTCATGACTATGAGCTCGGCTTGCCCGTTTGCTAGGTGGGGAATTGATATTGTGGGGCCTTTCCCTCCGGCCTCGGGACAGAGGAAATTCTTGATAGTTGCGATAGATTATTTTAGCAAATGGGTGGAAGCTGAACCATTGGCTAAAATAACCGAGGATGTGGTTATGAAGTTTATTTGGCAGCATATAGTATGCAGGTTCGGGATACCTCGAGTGATTGTTTCGGATAATGGAACGCAGTTCAACGGAGCAGGGATTCGGGAATGGTGTAAGGAAATGAAGATTAAACAGAATTTCACCTCGGTGGCCCACCCGCAGGCGAATGGGCAGGTAGAGGTTACGAATGAATTTTGGTCCAAGGGTTGAAGGCTCGGCTAGAAAAGTCCGGAGGGCTTGGGTCAAAGAGTTGAGCTCGGTGCTATGGGCGTATAGGACGAATCCGAAAGAAGAATAAAGAGACACCCTTTAGTCTAGTATACGGAATGGATGCAGTCATACCAGCTGAGATCGGGATGGAAACCCACCGTATTCAAAACTATGAGGAAAATCAGAATGAAATGAGAACTCAAGAGTCTTTGGATATGATCAATGAAAAGCGAGAGATGGCATTTTTATGAATGGAACGGGCAAGAAGTCGAGTCCGAGCTAGTTACAATAGCAGGGTGAACAAGAGGAGTTTTTAATTTGGGGACTTGGTGTTGAGGAAGCGCAGATGCCATGAAAACCGAGGAAAACTGGAAGCTAATTGGGAGGGACCTCTCGCAGTAAGCTTCTTTGATCGGGCAGTGGTGCTTATGAACTAGAGGAGTTAGATGGAAAGAAACTACCCCGAGCATGGAACATTGTCAACTGAAGAAGTACTATTCTTAAGAAAAAGGAAGTTCGGTAGTGGACCCATGATGTCTACAGAAGTTTTGTTTTTATCTTGATGTAATGAAGAAAGGCATGAATGAAAGAGTTTACGCTTTACCGACCTAAAACGTGTGAATATAGCAAAACCTTGATTCATCACTCTTAGCTTGAAAATAAGTAAATAATGGTATAAAGGGTGGATACCCATGAAATAAAATTGAGTAGCTCGGCTTGATCATGGAAATGGTCGAGAGTCCGAGTCTTGGAAGGGTGGATACCCATAAGTATTTTTAGCGTTGTCCCCCAAGTGACGTAAAGCTAAAAATACCTACTGACTTCACTCGAGCTTCGAAAAATTGAAAAATTATCCAAGTATTTTTAGCATTGTCCCGAAGTGACTTGAAGCTAAAAAAAAATACCTACGACTCACTCGAGCTTCAAAAATGGAAAAATTATCCAAGTATTTTTAGCATTGTCCCCGAAGTGACTTGAAGCTAAAAATACCTGCACTCACTCGAGCTTGAAAAATGGAAAAATTATCCAAGTATTTTTAGCATTGTCCCGAAGTGACTTGAAGCTAAAAATACTGCGACAAACTCGAGCTTGAAATATTGAAAAATTATCCAAGTATTTTTAGCATTGTCCCAGTGACTTAAAGCTAAAAATACCTACAAACAAACTCGAGCTTGAAAAATGGAAAAATTATCCAAGTATTTTTAGCATTGTCCTGAAGTGACTTGAAGCTAAAAATACCCGCACTCAAACTCGAGCTTCAAAAAATGGAAAAATTATCCAAGTATTTTTAGCATTGTCCCGAAGTGACTTGAAGCTAAAAATACTGCACTCACTCGAGCTTGAAAAATTAAAAAATTATCCAAGTATTTTTAGCATTGTCCCCAAAGTGACTTAAAGCTAAAAATACATACATTCGGCTCGAGCTTGAAAAATGGAAAAATTATCCAAGTATTTTTAGCATTGTCCCGAAGTGACTTGAAGCTAAAAATACTGCACTCATTTCGAGCTTCAAAAATGGAAAAATTATCCAAGTATTTTTAGCATTGTCCTGAAGTGACTTGAAGCTAAAAATACTGCACTCACCGAGCTTCGAAAAATTGAAAAATTATCCAAGTATTTTTAGCATTGTCCCCGAAGTGACTTAAAGCTAAAAATACTCATCTTCACTCGAGCTTCGAAAAATTGAAAATTTCTCCAAGTACTTTTAGTTTGGAAAATTGGAAATAGAAAGCGATAAAGAAATAAGAGCTCGTTCAAGAGAGAAGTTCATTAAATATAAAAGTTGAGTAAATAGAATTAAAAGGCGAAATTACATTCACAAAAGCTAAGAGGGGGGTATCCTTAATGCCGTAGTCCGCTACGGTTAAGGGAGCCTCATCCAGGATCTCGATAATTGTATCACCTTCGGTGGCAAGAGCCCGAGCAGCGTCTCCCGAGCTTGGGGAGGAGCTGGGAGTCAAGATGGCTCGGTCGGCCTTTCGAGAAGGGAGAGGATATGGTTGAGAAAGTCACAGGAGAGCTCAGATTAACCCGGTTTGCCTCGTGAAGGGTTATATCCTTCGGGGTTGGTGGCAAAGGTTAAGGCCTTGCTTTCGGTCGAACTTCTCAGTAAAGCCCTTCTCCAGACCTTGGGCTTCACTTGATCGAAGGCTAGGTGGAAATATTGGAGAGCTCCATCGAGAGGACGTCAAGAAACTCTTGGAGCTTAGAAAGCTTTGTTTAGCCACTTCCCGAGCCTTCCAACAGCAGCACAACACTCGGTGATCGGAGAAAGTTCGAACATTGGCTCGGGCACCCTCTTCTCGAGCTTCTTGACTATCTTACGAGCAGATGAAGCTCAAATTTCGCGAGCTCGGCCTTGAGAGTCGTTATTTCCTCACCCTTCGAGCAAGGCGTTTTGTATTCATCAAGCTCGGCTTTGCCCTTATCCAAAATCTTGATCATCTTGGCATCCCTTTCTTTGAGCTTGGTTACTTGGAGTCAAGATCATTGCGCTCGTTAACAGATTGGGATCGGCAAAGCCCACGCGACCTCGGGCAACTATCTCGGAGAGGCGGAGTAAGGCCTACAAGATAAGAACGGAAAACAAACATGAGTGAAGGTATGAAATAAGGCGGTGGGAGCACGAGAAGAAGAAATGATTACCTTGGAGAAGTCAAGGCTAAAGTTGTCCACTAGCTCGGAAGCGGAGAGGCTTGCCTGCAAGGGACGGGCGTTCCCAGCGGCGAGGCCCCGCAAAAATTCAGCCATTGTTCGAGGTTGTAATTCTCCATGACTGGAGTTTGGAGGAAAAAGGTTTGATTGGGAGTAGTGACGTCTCCCGAGCTGCTCACAGTTTTGGACTTCTTCTGGGAAGAGTCCAAGGCAGAAGGTTGGCGTTTCTTCGGGATTGGGTTGTGGCTCGGATCGGTGAACTCTTTGATAACATCCCGAGCAGAGTCGGGACGAAGGGTCCTCGGGGATTTGGGGGCCTGATCCTCGGGAGGCTGACCAGGAGTGGTTAAAGGAAGAGGTTGGGAAGAGGTTCCCTGAGAAGGAGCTCGGCTCATTGAGATGTTCCTTTTCCGAGCAGCCTCCTTCTCGGCAAGCCTTTTGTCCATAAGGGTGGCTGCATGGAAAAAGCGATGAACATCAGTAAAATAAAAAATGAAAACAGAAATAGAAATAAGTACTAGCAAAAGATGAATACCGAGGTCTTCCTCGAGCTTGGCAGGGGTATGGCTTAATTTGAAATGCCATAATAGAGCAGGACAAGAGAAGAGTCGTGAAAGATCATACTCTTGCTTATTTAACCGATCTATGAGAACTTGGAGATCGGGATCTCGCCTCCTAATATTTACTTTTCTTTGAGGAGGAACTTCCCAAACCCTTTGGGTAGGGAAGGGCCGGGGTTCGGAGAAGAGAGAAAGAAATAGCGATCCTTCCAAAATTTATTGGAAGTAGGATATTTCCGAGGAATCGTGCATCACCTCGGGAGGAGAGATAGAAGAGGTCACGAGTAGTGGAGACCTTTATTTGAAATAAAGAGTGAAAGAGCTCTTTGTTGGTTCAATTTCGAGAAATTTGGTAACCATGATGAAACCTAGGTCATGAGTCGAAAAGAGTTGGGAGAAAATTGGTTCAAAGGGATTTGATATATGGCCGAGAGTTCGGTCATAAGAGGATGGATAGGGAATCAAGCCCACCATCAATCTGCCCGGAGAAGAAGGCTAGAAACCCTAGTGGAGGTCGGTTCGGCCTATCGTAAGAGCTCGAGAGAGCTAATTTAAAAGTTGAAGGAATACTTATGTTTTTACAAAGATATTTTAAATTCCTAGCAAACATGGCGGTGGCATTGAAACTACTATCTACATGGGAGGTCGGGGAGATGACCTTATTTCTATGTTAGAATAACTACTATCGAGAGAGAGAGCTCGAGCTGTTGGGAGATTTGAGAAGAGTCCCTCGGTATGGTGTGAAGCGAGAGGAGCGGCATTTTCAAAAGAAAGTTCCAGTCATCGACCCAGGCCGCGAAAAACGAATTATTTTGGGATCCGTTGAAGTACCCATGAGAGGAAAGATTTACAGGGGAAGACATGGTATTATACAAAATAAGAAAAAAGAGAAAAAGAAGATAGAGATGGGGGAATAAAAATAGGGCTAGGAAAGTACCAAGTAGAAGAAGCGAGGCCTTAGAAGAAAATGAGGAAGAAAAATTACACGCTGGAGTGGAGGTTCCGAGTCGCGGGAGAGACGTCGGAGGGCTGCCGGAAATCGCCCGAGAGAGAGAATGAGCAAAAAGTGAGAAATGAAATAGATAGCCCTTTATATAGGGGAAGAGACGCACGAGTACCAGGGGATGAATCTTAGCCGTTGATGAGAGGAAGATCTGCGGTTAAGGACATATTGGGCGAGAGGACAAACATCCCATCAATAGGGCAATGATGACGATGCACGGATCTCGAAGAGGCGGGAATTTCAAACGATAGGGCGTAAACGGTTCGGTATATAGGAATCGTGTATAATGGGAGTTCGGTGTGAAGAGCTCGGCCTCTGTGATTAAGGAACACTATAACCAAGCCTTTTCGACGAATAGCTCGGCTATAGTGGAGGGACTGGTTGATCCGGCATGGATTAGCCGAGCTTAAGAGTGGGCTCTCATAATCGAGTCCAACTCCGGGCCCATCGAGGCTCACTTAAGGCCCAATTTCTAGAAGACCGAGAGTGCTCGGGATCGATGAGAGAGCTCGGTATTTGTAAGCATAACTAAAATTCCTCGGACCTAGATAAGATTTTGTAACAAACGCCCCGTGATTCTCTTTAACCGTTTTTAGGAAAATGCGGAAACCCTAAGTGAGCCTTATAAATAGGCATTCATCGTATGAGTAAGGTTAATGCATTTTTATTCATCCACGCTATACCCGAGCTATTTTTATCTTCTTTGAATTGATATCCGACTTGAGCGTCGGAGAGGGCACGCAGGAAAAACCCTCTGGCCCCCTTTCTTGTGTGCTCGGTGTTGCAAGCGGAGTTCTCGGAGATACATTGGAGTCCGATCGGCTTTGCCATTGTACATTTTTGGTATAACCACTTTAACTCCTTTTATTTATTACCATGTTAGTTTTGTAAGTCATACATGTTCATATCTTTGGAGTTTTAAGATGATGAGTGATGACTCATGGATTATATTGTACAGTAAACATTTGCATATTTAGTGCGTGCTCAATTCTTTTTTTTTTTTAAAAACAGTTTATGAGACTGGTTTTTTCACATAGTAATTTTTAAATTTATGTATAGTGTATTTATTTAGTAATTCAGTAATTCTTTCAAACTCTACAACCTCTCTTATTTAGATGGATAGTTTATATTAGCTCTGTCTCTGGTTGTGGAGGGAGCCATATGGGATAGGCTGGAAAATTTGAGGTCAGATTTTATGTTTCATGTTCCACTTCCAATTCTACTCTGTAGGATAATTGTCATGTGTAAATATATGTAAAAAAAATTAACAACACATGTTTCTAATATAATCACATGTCAAGCAGATATAATTTCGAAAATTGATAACTTTCCTCTCTCTAATATTTTTTTTTCTCTCCCCTCCCTCTAGGAAACACCTCAATTGTTAACCTATTTCTTTCTCCCTCTCCACTTCTAAAGTCTCCACCCATCCCTACCAGCTTATGGCCGGTGATGGCCACCCGACCGGCGACAAAGGAGACAGAGAAAAACTGACTCAGGAATTTTTGGATCACACACCAAAAATCATAGCGGATCTTCCAAAAAAAAGAGTTTGTATCGAATAAAGTATATACTTCGACTTTCTTGTGCTAGAACTTTGGTGGATCAAGGCAGTGGATTGTGAATCCACCACACGCTTTCTTTTGAACTTCGTGAAGAACTCCATTCTATGTTCCTCCTGAAGAAGCAGGGGCCGCGGTAGCTGCCGAATCTTCTACTGGTACATGGACAACTGTGTGGACACATTCTCCATAGGGCCCTCTCATCTCTTCCTTCTCCGAGCTCAGGTTATGGAAGAAGGAACCGAGAAGCCTTACAGTCTAGTGGCAATCTCTCCGCTACGCCCCTCGCCTCTCTCTGGTGGGCCTTTACTTTTTATTTCAAATAGAAGAGAGGTATTCGCAGCAGGTGAAGAAAAAGGGGATGTTTTGTTAATAGGAAGAAGAAAGTGTTTAGAGCCGCAGTGATATAAACAAGAATAGACGACTAGTCGCCGGTCAGGCCTCTCCAGCCCCATGAGGCCATGATGTTTTTTACTCTGGATCCGAATGGTCCTTGATGATTATGTTCATATTCGGACATTGGAAGAACCTCGCGGAGGCGGGCAACGAAGGTCTAGCCATGGCTCAGTGGCGGGTAGAGATGTTAAACGGGCTGGCCCTAGCCCTGTAATGGGCTTATGGCTAAACGAGCCAGTGTTAAACGAGTTCGCAAAATTGGAACCTAACCCTAACCTTAGCAGGCTTCAGGCTAAGTGGGCAACTAAAGGGCTATAAGTGAAAAAAAAAATTAAAAATTATATATTTAAATTTAAAATTTTAAACTCGAATGTATATAACATTTAAGTTTAATATTTTAAGTTAAATTATTCTCATAAATAAAATCCGTGCAAAGTTTCTAATTACACTGCATTAACAAACTTATAAAATTAAATATTTTATGATCTAAATTTTGAAAATAAAATAATAATAACTAAAACTACCCTGAATTAACACTTTTTTCTGTAATTACTTATATGACTATAAGTTAAAATTTTCAAAATTACATATTTAAATCTAAAATTTTAAACTTGAGCATATATAAAATTTAAATTTAATATATTCATTATAAAAAAAGTCATGCATAGTTTATAATTACATTGCATTAACAAAATTATAAAATTAGATTTAGTACCATTTAGAAATATAATTTTTATCTTAAATAATCTAATAAAACTACATGACATTTTCTTATTCAAAATAAAAATTGGAAAACTAAATTAAGTAATAAATAAAATATATAAAAAAAATTAAACGATCCGGGCCAAAAAGGCCCAGATTTGAATGGGCCAAAGTAATTCGGCCTTAACTCTCTTTTTCTCCGGTTTAAATGGTCCAGGCCAATGGGCCGCCACCCGTTTAACATCTCTTGTGGCGGGTGCGGTGTTGGGCGGCGACGACAACAGATCTAGAGGGGATAGGTTGTCCTCCCTTTCTTGTTCAATTTTTGTCTTTTTTTAAGATAGTTTGGTTTTTAGGGTGTTTGTTGAATTTTGTTTCGGTTTTGTATTTTCCTTCGTTGTTTTCGGTGGAAGAGCAAAGCCATAAGCGAGTCAATGGTGTCTGGTTTGTAACTTGTGGTGGTTGCTCGTGCCCGATTTTGTGTGTCTGTGTGTGTTTGTTGTTAGTTCCCATTTGGGAGTGCTCTAGTCCTCCTTGGGAGGTGTTGAGTTTTTGTTTTTTTGGGTATGTCGATCTCCCTTTACATTGTATGTCAAAGTGGCTTTTTGCCGGTGGGAATTGTTTATACGTGTTTGAGTATACATTTGCAATAAAATCTTTCATTTTGGTAAAAAACATCATGTGTCAATCATCCAATGGAGTAGAATAGGAAGCGAATTACTCATGTCGGAAATTTTGTTACCAAATGCTCATTTCACCAATACATGTTATGTATACATTGACAATGTCATCAATATACAAATGATGTGTAAAGTAAAATCAAAATATAGTGGGGCGTTTTTGAGCCATTTTGGCCATTCCAAAATGTTTTTTAAACATTTTTTTCAAACACACATTTTTAGTCATTTTAGGGTGTGAAATTCTAAAATTGCCTTTTTGTAACTTACAAGATTTTCGAGTCAAGGAAAACCAACCTTACAATCCATTAACTCGAAAACAACAGTGACCCCTTCCTATTTGAAATCTGGCGACATTGACGGCGACGAGCAACCCTACGAAGACGATGGAGACCGTTTAGACCTCTAACCAAGTAACATCCAAACCCACATTTCCTTAATCATGTTTTTTTTGTTAATTTAGTTAGTCTATAATTATTTTAAGTTATGATTTGTTGTAGTTTTTGTAGAAATTATAGGTTTTAGATGGATTTGATGTTGATTTGAAAAGTTTGTGGCTCGTTAATAGCAGTTTGCGGGTAAAGACAAAGAAGATGAGGGTTTCGCAAAGTAACTCGTCATCCACCAACTAACTCGATGCCATGTTACATCTAACTCGATATCTGGTTAGTTGGCGGATGGTGAGTTACATGTGACTCAATATCCAATCACATATTTAAGTATAATATCGAGTCACATTTTGAGTTACATGTATCAAGTTACATTTTTTATGTAACTCGATATCGAGTTACTTGTTGACAGTAACTTTTTTCCATTTCTCAGATAGTTAACATGAAATGCTTGTTGTGTTTTGACAGAATTGGGCATGGAGATGGGGAACAACTCAGAATTGGAGAGGAAAGTTGAATTCCTATTCCAAGTGTTGGTTTGATAGAGGATATCAGGAAATAGTTGGCGTTATCCGGGATTTTAGATCAGTTTAGGGATGGCTCATTTGGTGCATTTCTGGACTTTGACTCAGATGTATACACGACGACCAAAGGGACGTTGCGATTGCTCAGCAGAGAGATCTCGGTTGAGGAATTAGAGACGGGTGACTTGTGGTTTCTTGTTGGTAGGCGGAACCTCAGATTTGGCCGAAGGGAGTTCTGTATGATGATGATGCTACGCTTTGGCCCATCGACACTTGGCCCATGTTCCTCTCAACATATCCCACCGGCAGGAGAAGTTTACCGTCAGTATTTTGACGGGAGTCCATGATAGCAGTCAAGATATTGCCGCTTTTCACCGAGGGCCATTTTAGAACCCAACTAGAGGATGATCTGAAGATCGCATATATTTTGTTTGTCAGGATCTACCTATTGGGAGTTGATCTGCGCACCCCGGTCCCATTATGACTATGGACCTTAGTTGAGGATGCCCCGGGGTTTAGGGCATTCTATGGGGCTCCTACGTGTATATGCATCTTATATATTACATTTTTACTAGAGTCCGAGCCCTTGATGATCCTGATAGAGCCATCCAATTCGACATCTATGCCTACTTGTATCCTCTACATGTATATATAATTTAAACACATATCACTTTTAACACGAGCATATCATATTTTAATTGGGTTGATTATTTATTTGTTTTTTATTTGATACAATTATGGACATATGAGACTATTCTTGCCCCAGTCAAGCCTATTCTGATGAGTAGAATGGATGAAATCAAGCTTGCAATCCCAAACAACGCTTGGAGTGGCAAGCATATTAGCAAAAAAGTTCTAGTAAGCTTGAAGATGCTTAACACGTTGATTGACCTAAGAAAATGTGAAAATACAGTCAAATTGTGACTTCAGAAGAGCTCTAGCATCTAACATGGAAGTGTTGTTAAACCCACCGATCTCCCAATTGCCTTTATTCAACTCGCTCACAAGGAAATCAACAAGTAGAATATCAATCGACATTGTCCACGTTTTTTTCATTGTAGAGCACATTAAGGAAATTATTTCTGATTTTCACTAGAGGTGGAGGAGGAGAGAAATTAAGGTTGTCTGTGTTTATTTTGATGTAGATGGATGACATATGTAGATATATTCCCCATTGACGAAGTTATAATACACCATGAGCTTCATACTCATCAATGAAAATCTCATAGAACAAGAAATATCAATGAAAAGCTGAAACCAAGTACTGTAGGACAAGAAACATCACTGAAAAACTGAAACAAAAGCTCATAAGATAAGAAACATCAATGAAAAAAGATGAAACAAAAGCTCATAGGACAAGAAATATCAATGAAAAGAAGAAACAAAGTATTGTACTTTATCATGAGATAACACACGATATCGAGTCATACTACTTGGGTATCGAGTCATATAAGTGGTGCAAATAATTACAAACTTTATGGATTATGTGTTCAATTTACTGATTGACTTCAGAAACTCTATCAGGACAAAGCCTCCTAGTGTGTCATTTCTTCTTACAAATGCCGCATTTTCTTGGAATTCTTCTAACAGGTTAATCAATCGTGTTACTTCCACTCGCACTCGTTGAATCATGGCAAATAGGGAGCACTGCATTACATGTAGAACAATTGTAACCCTATTGACGACATCTAGAGCATATACGGATCACTGTAAGCTACTAGATAGGCCACTAGATGGAATCCGTCGAGTCCTTAGTATTCTTCTTTGGAGTAAGTGTTCGAGCTTAATATCATTTTTCATGATTTTTGGTAATTTATTGTATGAAAATGTTCGCTACATGACTTGAATATAATATCACGGTATAGATATTGAAGAACTGGTACAGTTCACGATATGATAGAGGTTCACAATAAGTTTAATATTGGTGGTACATATTTTTTCATAAGTTCACGATATTTACAATTTCACGGTATAAGTATCAAGTTCACAGTATAAATAAGTTCTCGGTATGCATAAGTTCTCAATATTAATAAGTTCACGTATTAATTATTTTATTTAGGGTTGTCATACATTATACCATGAAATTATAAACCAACGTGAAGCCATATGGTCCTTGAAGTGAATGAGATTAATATCGTGATCTTAATATATTAACGTGAAGCTCTATATAGAATAATATCGTGAGGTTAGTATATTAATTGTTCTTGAAAAAAACCGTAAAACTAAGTTTATATCACTGTGATGTCAGTACAATACCGTGGTTCTATATTTGTATAGCATGAAATTATTTATACCGAGAATTGATTGAGTATAATATTGTGAACTCATATGTATCGTGAATTTATGAATATCGTGATAAGTAGAAATTATGTGGACATTTTAAAAGACATGTTTATTATCCAGACGACCATTTTTTATTATTTGTTTATTATTTTCCTTGCAGATGAATTGATATAATTTGGTAGTTCAATACGATGAGCATTGGCAAAGAATCGAATTTATCGGCAAAGAAGACGAGATAATAACTATTCATGATGAAGTTAGATATTTTTAGGACCTTATAGAGATCGTAAACGATAGCATGAAGACCAATTTATATAAATAATAATTCTAAAAACAACTGAGTGGGAAATGAAAGTGATGGCTCGAGACATTCAGTGGATCTTACAAGAACATCCAATCTTGAGTTGTTCTCAGACCTTAAAGCTTATTAATTCGAGCTTAGAAGAAAAGAGCAAGAAGAGACAGCTGAATCCAAAGCCATTGATCAAGAGGAGATTGCCCTTATGGTGAAGAGGTTCAACAAGTTCTTCAATAAGAACTACAAAAAGAACAAGGGTGAATCATCTAGGAGACACTCAGCACCTTAAAGCTAGGGAAGATAGACCACAAAAGAGAGCTGACCATCAAAGGACTGAATATCAGAGAGCTGATAATCAAAAAGCTGAAAGAGTTGACTTCTAGAAAGCTGAAAATCTGTGTTGGAATTGTAGACAACCAGGACATTTTGTTGTTGATTGTCCCTATCCACCAGACAATAAATACAGAAATGAGGAATAAAGAAAAGTCTTCAGAGAGAGGAGACAAGAAAAGAAGAAAGCCATGTTGGCTACTGAAGCTGATGACACATCCAAGTGCAAAGAACCAATTTGTGTGAAGCCCCGATTTTTCCGAGCTATTAATTGATCCTTATTGTCGTCTATACTTTTGATCGATTATTTTACCGCGTCATTTTGACGAGTAATCATTAATAATATATACATTTTGTATTTTATTTCATTTTATTTATTTACTTGTGATCATGATCTTTATTAATTCTATTCCTCATTTATGATCACTTGATTGATCATTATTACTATTTTTGTATTTATTAGTCACCTTAGAATTTTAAGAGACTATTTATTTTAGAGACTTTTACCTTATAGAATTAAGATTTTGATTTAGATTAAGTGATCTTGAGACTTACAAGTGATCAAGGAAATCACTAATTATTTTGGAGATTGATATATTTCATCTATTATCATCAAATTTGGGACAAAAACAAAAATATATGGAATTACCATATTGCCATTATAGTGGACGGCCATGGTGGTATTTTTGGAGTAAAAATATCATCCAACTCTTGTACACCTACACCTTATATTAGTCATCTTGTGTATAATTATACCATTAATTCAAACATTATACACATCATCTCTCACATCACTTCTTTAATATTTTTTTTTTTTGCCAACATGTTGGAAGTCTTCCAACATTCCATTCAAACCAAGTCTTGCCCATACCTTTGACCTTCAAATTGTCTCCCATGCATGAGGCAAAATGCAAGACACAAATTTGAACAAATATTTCTCTCTCTCTCCTTGGTGTGGACGGCCATATGGCCTCATTACACAAAAAAGTCATCTCATTTTCATCTAACACATTTATTCTCTAGCAAAAATCCTCCTCCTTCTCTCTCTAAAAACTCCCAACTTCTCTCTACTCTTCCTTTTACTTTCTTCTTCTATACTTAGAAAAATTTTCAACATTTTCCTCCTATTCTTCACAAAAAAATCGAACCAAATCATACCAAGGTAAGAAATTTTATCTTCAATCCATTTTTGGATATCACATTGTTCATCTCTTCCACCTTCTTAACTTAAGCTTGAATTTGGTTTGGAGGTACATTTAGAAGACCTTGAAGATTAGAGCTTGATAACATTTTTGAAGAAGGACCTCAAGCTTGAAGGGAAACTAGTAGAGCAATTTGGACTACAAGGTAAGAATTGAGTACTAGACCCCTTCTTTCTTCTTCTTTCTATTTTTTCTTCTTTTTAACACCCCTTTTTCATTTTTGAGAAATAGGGGCTGACCTTAGGTGATTTTGGAGTTGAACCAAAATTACCAATTTTTAAGCTTCAACTAGTCTCCAAACACGCTACACAAGGTAAGTGTAGTCCTTCTCCTTTCCTTTTTTCCTTCTTTTTATCCTTAATTTTCTCTCATTTTTCTAACTTCAAATTTTTGATATTTCTTGACTTAGGGGCTGACCTAAGAAGCCTCATCCAAAAATTGTGAAATTATCCTTTTATTTCACAATTTCCAATTTTAAGGTGGGTGGAAAAAATATTTTCCAACTTTTAGGTGTTTTGATTAAATGCATGTAGAAAATTTGATCATGAGCCTTGAGATATATATAATTTATGTATTGCATGTCAATTTTATGTATCAAGTCATGAAAATTCTCAAGAGTTGCTCAAAATTATTATTTATTGAATTTTAGGTGCATGCATGTGCAATTTAATGTTTTAATTGATGAATTCTTGTATGTATTGGACATGCATGTGTATGATCTTTAAAATCTATGTTTTGGATGCCTTATAACCTAGAAAAGTCAAGCATAATTGATTAAATTTCAATTTTGGACTTAAAAATGTAAAAATAGAAAGTTGGTGGACTAAATTGCAAGAAAATAAAAGTTAAAGGACCCTTCTACAAATTTCGAAATTTGGGACTGTACTCAGGTTCAAAAATGACTTTTGGACATTTTAATAAAGTTTTAAGAGTTTTAAGATAAATAAAATCAACCTTTAAAAGCCCAAGGACTAGATTGTAAAATTTTGTAAGTTTAAGGGCTACTTTGCAATTTTTAAAACTGTACAAGACCTTAACTTTAAAATTTGAAATTTTTACTCTTAAGGTACTGGGAATTACATATTTTAAAAGTATTCCAAAAATCCAAGTGGTTAGGGCTTGGAAAACAATTTTTCTAAAATTGAGGGACTAATGTGTAAAATACTAAACTTGAGGACCCAAATGAAATTTCCAGGACTTATGCAGCCCATGCACCTGGAAATACTAACTTAACTATAACTTAATTATATTTTGGACCCAAGGTTCAAATTTCATAACAATTGGACCCCTAAAAGCCTTAAAGGCAATTATTTCAAAATGGGACAAAAATGATATTTTCAAAGGTTAAAGGACCTACACATATTTCTTTTAAAAACTGCTTTTGTCCCAATATCCTACTAACCTTAGTGACATTTTCCAACTGGAATCACATTAAAAGCCCTTCCGGTTTGTGAGTTCCGATTATTTTAAACTTAAGGTCCGAATTGGCAATTTTTACAAAATTTGGGGCCAATGTGAGAATTTTACAAAATCTCGACCTCAAAATTTTAAAAACCTGAATCTCTGGACAATTTGGAGGATTTAGGAACTGACCTCGTAATTTTTCAAAGTCGGGATATTTATTTATTCAATTTTTAACTCCAAAAGTGTTGGTTTTTACAAAACGGGGCTAAATTACAATTTTTCTTTATAAAGGACCTAACTCAAATTATTTTCTCTTTTACTAAAATAGCCCTATACCCTCTGACTTGGAGATTTAATTAAAGTATTTTATTTTCTCAAAACCCTTGACTTATCGGATCAATTTGACCGATTAATACCCGATCGGAGCGACTTCCTCGTCTTGCGATTTTGAATCTATAACGCAGGACTTATGTTCCACCTAATCTTTCAAGATATCGAAGGTTGCTTATCCTTCCGATGATCATCTTCATCCAAATACTCCACCAACGCCATAATTGCCACTCGCCTTTTTCAAAAAAATTCTAAAAGCGCTTCTGAATCAATAATACTCATTGCTGTACATGTAATTACTTTCTGCTGAGTCAACTTGGTGTGTCGAGCTCACGATCGGAATGGATACATCGGGATGGAACCGGGCAGCTGATCGCTATTCCACTCTTCCGCCCCATCGCCCTAATCCCGCAATCGAGGGACGGAGTTTGTCCAAGGGGAAGCGGGTCGTAGTACGAGGTATAATCATGATTATGACGGATCCGAGCACTTGCAAGCTCCATGTGGATTTTGTCTTTGCCTACAAAGCGATAAGGTCGGTCTTGGACCATACCGACCGGGAATTACAAGGAAGAACGAAGGAATCGTTGTTCGATCCACACGATTCGGAGTTATCGGACCCATTTTTGTTGGCGTTACATTTTTCGCGTGACGCAACGCGCTACTGTTTTGCATTGGTTGGCGCTACAAACCGTATGCAACCATTATTTGCCTTGCATTGGGATTGGCGTTACACTTCCGCACGCAATCCTACCTGTCTTGATCAATCACATAGTGCTGTGTGGCCATGAATTTTAAGTGAAGCTGTATAAGTATACTATTTAAATATTTTATCACGACGCTTGTGAATCGTGTGTGAATCCATGCATCATACTCACGCGTTTTCATATAATCTGTTTTCTCACATTAACTATATTGCGCCACACTTGCACACGATCACCCCATCCACCGAGATTTTGTCTCATCCCCACCTATTTTCTAACCTTAGATGAGGATTTCGTTGAGGATGCGGAACCGGCTCGGGATTGAGACCTTGTACACGTTTGTTGGATTCGTTACTTCTTCTTGTTGTTGATTGGACTCTTATCTTGTGTTGTCATTGGACTATTGTATTTCTTTCTATTCGGGTTTGTAACTAAAGGGCGTAGGACCCTTTGACTTTAAGTTACTATATTTTGTTGATTTTTGGGTTGTAATTTGGATGATGGATTGTCGACTTTAAGTTGTTATCTTTAGATCATATCGGGATGTAATTTGGATTATGGATATTGTGCACTTTAAGTTGTACTTGTACTTGTTATTTATTCCGCGCTATTTAGACTCTGTCTCATTGGGTTCTCGTTGATATTTGTCTAGATTGTTTGGTTATTGTATTTAAGTTGTGGATCGTTTGTCGCGTCCGTTGGGGCGTGACAAGTCAATCGAACAATAGTGAAGATGATTACTCCTCTAACACTGAATAAGAGTTCTTTGATATGCCTCATGGCCAAATAACAGGAAGATGAGGTACATTCTAACTCATCTCATTCTGATTCTGATGATAGTGATAGTGACACAAACACTTCATCATGTTTGCCTTATTTTTAGCTTCATCGCAAATGAACAACGTAGTTAATAGATAGGGTAAGCAAGGTCGATCCCACAGAGAGTAATAAATTTGTGCACTAAGTATTGAGATTGTAATATTATTATTTTTTATTTAGGCGATCGAAAAGTGATTGTTGTTTTATAAAATTAAGACAGTATTTTATTATAAAAAGACAAAGCAAAGAGTTTTGATTGAAAAGATCACTTGGATGAATAGATTCTAAGGTTATGGTTTCAATTAATCTCCCTCTTGTTATCCGATTAATCAAAACCAAAGTTATTTTTAGTCTTCCCTATAAGATGTTCTCAAAAGTATTTATCCTCTCTCTCGAGACACAATAAAAACGTTGATTGGATTATCTATGCTAGTATCTCTACTCAACATAATATAAACAACTCCCAAAAGTATAAAAGATAAGTTGTCCTCACAAATACTCACAGACTTCTCAATCATGCAAAATATTCATATCAAGCACTCAAGATCTAGTATTGAAACTCTTCTCTCGAATTATGAATCAATACATCAAGCAAGTTAAACCATTGGCCCTATGATAAAATAAGAATAAAACCGAGTACTCGAATATGGTTCGAAATAATAACTTCAATTCAAATTAAACATCAAACAAGAGTATCAATTAACCTAATCCCAAACCCTGGAATCACAAGGTATTTAGCCGGACATGGGGTATAAATAACTCACAGACAAATTGTTCATATTTCTATCAAACTAGATGAAATATAAAATACAATGGAGTAAGAAAACTCAGGGATATCGATCATCCCTCGATCAATCTTCAATCCTCAAGCGTGGATGCCACCTCGATCTTTCTCTCGATTCCTCCGGTAGAAGGGTGCTCTTTTCTGTGCTTTCTAGGGTAAAAGTCAGTGTGTCTTCTTTTGGGTCCGCCTCTTCTCAATTTATAACCCATTTGGGCCAAACCTAGGTCAAAACGCAGTTAGATTCTGAAAGTCCCACATAAACGCTGTCATGCCGAACCAAATCTCACTTTTTCACAACATGCATGGCCCGTGCTTACATGGACAGGCTGCCCGTGCTTGGTCATTTTCTGCTCTGATTCAGCTGATTTCTCTCGTATCAACTCCTTACTTCGTGTACTCATTGTTCCACAAAAGTGCTACAAACATAGTTATTTTCCTGCAAAACGAGCAAACCGTAATATCTTTTCCCCATATTGAGAACACGACCCGTTTTACTGAGTTAAAGCATGTTTATCAACCTATTATATCCACAATTATGCCCAAAATACATGCAAAACTCACACTAATCAAACCCCCAAATTTAAATTGTTGACAGTCCCGGTCAACGCTTTATAAACCAGATAAAACACAAGTGGGAGGAATGAAAAAAAATAATCAAGAACAACACAACAAAACTCATGCTGCTTATCCATATGCATCAAGCAATGAATCAACCAAGCCTCAAATATCTAACATAGAACACGTTTCAATAAAACCATGGCAAATGCTTTGAATCACGACTCTCACTGACCAAGTGTATGCTCTTCTCTCAAGTGTATAAGGGACGTGTTTCCGCTCAAATCATATCAATAATGAAGAATTATCATAAGCTTGCAAATTGTCTCAAATCTCCAGCACTAAAGTGTATGCAATTCACAAATCAAAAAGGACTTTTTCATTTGGTTGTAATGAAGGCTCTTTGGTTAGGGTAGGGAAATATAGATAAAGTGACTCAAACTCGAGCGTATAGACTGGTAAGCACATCTTTCATTCGAATCAATCATCCTCATTTAAACCCAATATGCTACTCAAATCACCCCTCATTTTCATCAACTTTTCATATCCCCTTTTCCTTTTCTTTTATAGAACTCAATTTTTTTTTCACCTCACATTACAATCCTTAGCCTACAAGTTCATTCATAGTAAACTCATCCATAAAGTCGATTTTTTTTCCGACTCTTTCATGAGTATTCATCATTTCTTTTCCTCATTTTCTTCTTCTTTTATTCCCGTAAACCAACCCTCGCACAATTATCTAAATTCTTGATTTCATCCAATTCAACCTCATTCAATACCCTTACTCAATGCTATACGATCAAGTCTAGCTTAACGGATATATCAAGTTAAGGCTTAAAATTGTGGCTATCAAAAAATTAGGCAATAGGCTCAAATTGTCTAACTGGGAATTCAATATCATTTGGTAGGCTAAAGGCTTGAAAGGCTTAACAAAAAAAATGGCCTTAAATCATTTTCACAAATCGCATACAACATGTGGCCTTGACAGAGATACTAGAGCAAGTTCTAGAATTCTAATCAACATGAACGATACACTCAAAACAACAAACAAGTCTGCATATAATAAAAGCAGTAAAGGCTCAAAAGCTCACAGGCTTGCAAATTCGTAAATCAAAGCATAAAATCCATGTTCTCAATATTCATATGCTCTATATCATCCATTCTCAGCTCGATCACTTCGTACTCAATACCCAATCAAAGCAGCACAAAATTTTCAAAATATCCCCCAAGTCGCAACGACACAACAAAAACCATTTTACTCACTGCCTAAGACCTACTAAAGCAGTAAATGTGCTAAAACTGTAAACGTGCGTCTAATGCAATGCAACCTAAATGCTATACATGCAACTATATGAAATGCAAAAAATTTCTCTCCACACCCTTCATATCAAAGTTAACTATCTCCCCCCCAAACTTGAATGAAATTTTATCGCACACATGGAAAGATAGAATTTCAATGCAAAAGAAGTGTGGAAACAACCTGAATCACTGGGACGACGATGGTGGGTAGTGACCCCGATGTCTATCCGACGTTGCGGTCCATTGACGAGAGATCTCTGTAGCATTCTTATGCACTTCTCCCTGCCATTTCAACTCGTGTAAACTAGTACCCCCTTTAAATGCATCCATTGACTATTTCATGCATAGGTCATGTGCCATTTTGCATCAATTTCACCTAGGAATGCATACTTGAGGTTTTCAGGCAAGGATCTGAGTTCTAGGGTTGGACTATGCTGATCGGGGTTATGCACGGGCTGCTCGTGCATCACGCATGGCCCGTGCTTGTCTCATTCTATTCCAACTTTCTCACGGCATCACACACGGGCTGCCCGTGCGTACACACACGGCCCGTGCTTGATTCCACAACGCAATCCTTTCCTATTTCCTTTTTCACGTCCTCACCTTTCTCACTTTTAGGTATTTCTGCACATGATCTAAAGCACACACACAATCACTCAAGTTTTTAGCATTAATACATGAATTAACGACTGATACGGATTTGTAGCTCTCTATATTATCATGAGTTTTCACAGCCTTATAGATAGAAAATAAAACATGCTCATCATTAATCGGTAATGTGAGCTTTCCCTTTTGCACGTCTATCAAGGCTTTTGCGGTGGCTAGGAATGGACGCCCAAGTATCAGAGGGACGTCGCGTTCTTCCTCCATGTCAAGCACTAAAAATCCACGGGGAATATAAATTTGCCGACTTTCACGAGCACATCTTCTATGATCCCCTTAGGATATGTGAGTGATCTATGTGCAAGTTGCAAGGTGACCATGGATGGCTTCACCTCTCCCAATCCAAGTTTCTTGGAAATGGATAAGGGCATTAAGTTAATACTTGCTCCTAAATCACACAATGCTTTATCAAAGAAAACACCTCCTATTTTACAAGGGATAGTGAAACTCCCCGGATCTTTGAGCTTTTGAGATAGTTTTCTCTGAATGATGGCGATACACTCCCCAGTCAAGTTAACGGTCTCGAATTCTGCCAACTTTTTCTTCTTGGATATCACATCCTTCAAAAACTTCGCATAGTTGGGCATCTGCTCCAATGCGTCTGCAAAATGTATGTTAATATGTAGTTTTTAAAGATGTCCAGAAATTTAGCAAATTGGGCATCTAACTTTTTCTTTTGAAAGCATTGAAGAAAAGTGAGGAGAGTAGTAAGTTTTGAAAAATCAGAGTTAGAAGAAGATTTAAGCTTTTCAGCTCCTTTTTATTTATCATTTTGTCCCTTGTTTCCATCCTCGACCTCAACGTCGCCATTTGCTGCAGTATCTCTGTCACCAGGGGTCAGAAGCATCTGTTCGGCACCACACACGGGCTGCCCGTGCGTCGACGCATGGCCCATGCGTTTATCGTCCTACTTTTGCTCTTCTACGGCACCAAGGTGAGCTTCCACTTGCTCAGTAGGGATCAATTTGTCAATACAACATACAAGCATAATCAAATATAATAGAACATGTAATTTTCCTCTGTAAATTTCCTCTGACTGACCAGTTAATAAATTTAGTACGACAGGCTTAACTCGAAGATCAACTTCAATCCCAGACCTTACGATCCCTGACTAGTTCTTCTGCATATCATATATAAATGAAAATACTCACATGAAATATCATATAAAGAAAAGATTCAAAAATCCCTACCTCAATTGATTTCTCGTAATCCTCGCAACGTATAAAATAATACTCCTAATCCTCTTGATTTTCGATTCCTACATAAATTATGAATTTATAATTAATGAAATTGTTTGAGAAATTTGGTTGGGCTAAAATGAAAATGAAATATGAAAGTAATTTTAGAGATTTTTGGGTATAGATTTGGAAAATTGGTAAATGGAATCAAATTCCTCAATTAAATCCCCCATTTTACAATATACACCATAAATCCACTTTCTTCTCATTTCTTTCTCTCTCTTCCTTTTTCTTCTCTCCCTACTCTTTTCTCCCTCACTCACATGTCTGTACCTTCCTTCTTTTCTTTTTATTTTTTATTTTTATTTCCCTCTCTCCTCCACTAATACTTTCACCAGCCTTCAACCATACCTCAACAGTTAACAAATATCCCTACCCCTCCATTTCATCTCACGCCACTGCCCCAACACCTCTCTACACATCTTCACACAAAACCCCAAGCCCATCTATTCACATACTACACACACCACCACACTATATATATATATATATATGAGTTGGTTCTGGGTGAGACCATATATTGGGGTGAGACCTAATCTGAACCGTTATAATTAATCATTGGATGAATGAGATTGAAAACATTAAAAATAGAAGGATTATTTGTCATTATTTTTGGCTAAGGGTATATGTGAGAAATAAATAAAAACCGGCCAACAAGAATATAGGAAAGATTGTAACTTACTATATCTATTTCCTATAATTTAGGGGATGCAATCAATTATAATAACATCCAAAACGCTCTAATCTGTACAAAAAAATGCCATATCATCTTCATCCCCAAGAAAAAACGATTCCAGGAGGAAGAACAGGAACAAGAACACAAAAAATCACATTCAATACGCATATGTCTATATATGATTTCTCCTAATGTTGCATATTTTAGTATTATATTGATGTATATATAACTATGTTATGATACATTTGGTTCTATTCGAAAAATTTGCATAGATATTCATAAATGTTGGCTTGCAATATTATTATTTTTTATGAAAAAAATGCCATGACGTTACCGAAAATGCATGGTGCAAATGCACATTGAATTGATGCATATTTAATTGAATAATGATGAACATATACTTAAAATATGTTGCATTTTTTGCTTGAAGGTAATGTTGCATGAATGCAAAAAATATATGAACCCATAAATGCAAACTATGTCGTTGTCACAAAATTATTGTATATTTACCGAAATAATGATGTATTGTTACGTATATCATGATGCATATAAAAAATTTATACCCATCAAGATCCATTATTATTACTTATTTAATAGCATGAAGATGCATTGTTTAGTATAGTATGTTGCATATTTAGTGAACATTATAATTATTATTGCATATTTAATATTATAATGATGTATTGGTACCGACATTATGTTGCATATATAATTATTATATTTATTAGTGCATATTTAATCTAACTTTTAAAGTTTATTTTATGCTCCATCATTGGATATACACATCAAGATCCATTATTATTGCTTATTTAATAGTACGAAGATGCATTATTTAGTATAGTATGTTGCATATTTAGTGAATATTATAATTATTATTGCATATTTGATATTATAATGATGTATTGGTACCTATATTATGTTGCATATATAATTATTATATTTATTAGTGCATATTTAATCTAATATAACAACATATTTACAAAATATATGATGATTATCTCGTATTAAAGCATGATAATCATTCCCAAAAAAAATCGGTCAATAGATAAGCAAACCAATCTCTTTTCTGCCGAAAATTAAGGTACTAAAATATATCCTTAATTAACACATAAGGCGTCCCATATGTGTAATTACAACCATATCCTTTTAACTGTTTTAAACATTAAATATACCTTAAAAAGTGGATTATTCTACACCATTCAAAAAATATAATGGATGTACCAGATTATGTCTCACGGTCTCACCCAAGGATATTGGTCTCATTTGGACCAAGACCTATATATATAATTATTTTTTTCTTGCTAAAAAGAGAGACTTTGGCTGAAAATTTGTTTAGAAATGTGAATGCAAAACTTCACCTTTTTCTTAAATTTGCAGGTTGTGAAATCAAATGTGAGGTATGCATTTTCTTTTAATAAGAAATGGTTTGGAATGAAATATCATATTATAAATTTTACATTAGAATAATAAATGTGCTTCTCTTCATAATCTGATATAGGCATTTAAAAGGGCTATTTATTGTGATAAACTTAAATATAATTTATAACGTAAAGAAACCTGTTGAGTTAAAATTAAAGGTTAAAAATCCTAATTTGAGTATGGGCTAAAATTATAAAATTTAGGGATTTAGATTTCCAAATTGAATTTAATTAGAAACCCTAAAATTTGATTTTTATCCTAATTTTTATGGTTATTACAGTTACATTATCTCATTAAAATTGGAACATTTCAATGAAAATCCGACGATAAACAAAACCAATTGTATAAACCGTTAGAATTCCAATTGGAATTTAAAATTTCAAAGGAAATTTCAACACCACAATAAACTGTTGGAAATTCCAATAGTAATAAAATCGTTCGAATAAATTATTGGAAATACTATTGAAATTTTAAAATTTCCAATAAAAATTCCATCACTAAAATATATCATTGGAAAATTTCAACAAAAATTCCAACGGTAAACAAAATGTTGAAATTAATCGTTGGAGTTTCTGTTGGAGTTTTTAACATTCCAACGGAAATTCCAATATTACAACATGTTGTTAGAAAATTCCATCGAAAATTCCAATACCGTTGGAAAATTTCAGTAGGGGTTAAAAGATTTGATAGTATTACCTATATCGATATATAAAATATATCTTCTTTTCTGGAGTCAATCATATTGAAACTATATAGTTAAACGTGCTTGAATTGGGACAAATTGATGATGGGTTACCTACTGGGAAGTTAAAAATATTAAATAATGAGATAAAATAATTGAATATTCCAATAGATATATATCATTTGACTAAATTCCAATGGTATAACTTCGTTGGAATAATTGTTGGAGTTTTTTTCAACGATTATATATATATATATTCCATTATATATATCGTTGGACTAAATTCCAATAGTATAACTCCGTTGTAATTAGTGTTGGAAAAATTATTGGAGTTTTTTTCAACGTTTGTATATTCCAATGGATAAATACCATTGGAAGTACCGTTGGAATATTTTCTATTGGAATTTTACCATTCCAACGGCCACTTTACCAAGGATGCATTTTCTGTTGGAATTTTCGTTGGAATCGATAATACGAGCGGTAATTTGCCAAATTCCAACATATTTTTCTATTAGAATTACCTTGTTTTTCTTGTAGTGGCCTCCCCAATGCCTTTTTAGCTCCCTGCTCTCCAGGAAAAAAAATGACGTTATGAACACACAACATTATGCTCCATCCTATTCAAAATAAGTGACGATTTATGAAAAAAATACACGGATTAAGGATTGTGTCAAAATACCCAATATATCCTAATTAATCATAAATGTTGCTTTGGAAAAAAAATTAGGCATTAGTGGTAGTTAGAAAATGATACATCATAAATATATTGACTAAATAAATTAATAAGAACAAGGGTAATTTGAAAAAAAAATCTTTTCTCACGAGTCTTGAAAATGTCAAAACGTCATTCTTTTTTGAAGATTTTTTATCTGCCAAAATGTCACTTATTTTGAATGGGAGAGAGTATAAAAAATCCGAAATAATAAATTGTAGACATTTAGAGCAATTTACTCTATTACCATAACCCTTCACATACCAAAATATATCTCAAATCAAATCCCCAATTTCATAACCTTATTCAAAAATTAGTGCTTGGAAGCTGGTATTGTATGAATTTATGGTTGATGAGGGAAGTTGGTAACTTGGTACCCCAAATTAATTGCATGAATAACATATTCACAAAATCTTTTGACTTTTTCTCAGCAATCTAAAATCTTTTAATTTTATTTGATGCGGTGGAGAATAGACCAAAGTAGAGGTCCATATTTGATTCATGTAATTTTGCTTCTCCTCCTCCAAATTAATATACTTAAATAATAAATCTTCAAAACTTATTATAACCTAAAATAATTAACTAAATCATGTTCTAACATGCTATCAACTTAAATATTAAGTATTTCACAAACAAAAAAACTTAAATATTAAGTAAGTGGAGGTGTATGTGCACTGTTAAATTACAAATGATATCAGTAATTCACTTTAAAACATATTTAGGTAACATCAAACTACTCAATTTTTGATAGCACAGATTTACGAATTAACTATGTGCACACAGATTTGAAATCCAATTGCATTATTAAGAAAGAAAAATAATTATGACAAATTTACATAAGAATTGAGAAACTATAAATAGGGCTTACTCTCCCTCATGTCTTTCATCCTTCTTGAGCATTAGTAAAGCCCCAAATACTAAAAATATTAAATTAAAAAAAAAAAGCAAAAAAATTAAATTTTAGTAAAAATGAAGGGCTCAAGAATGGGACTCTTAGTTGCCATGGTGCAGATTTAGGTGCAGCTGATAATCATCCGGATGGAATCGGATTTTTTATCTGTTATAAGAAGTGATTGAAATCGTGTACTCAGATTCGAATTCTTTGTTATGGCCCTTGTTACCAGCAATGTAAAGATCAGTCTGCCATCGCAATCTCTCCCGCCGCCTCCGCCCGCCAGTCCAGTGGCGGTGATAATGGTGGAAGATTGACACAATTATGGAAATGTAGTTTGTTGTGTGTTTGGAAATATGACGCAAGAATAAATCCAAATGATGTTGTGATTAATAAATAAAAGATTTATTTTGACTTATAAAAAATATTTGTGTTGGTACTGAGATTGAGCACTAACATTTATAGTACCAAAATTGCCAAAATTCAGAATAATAAAAAAATTAAAAGATTAAACAAATCGATTTTGTAGGAATGTTAATAGAATACTGATACTGAAAAAATTATTTAGCTGCATGTTGCTTGAAGATTTTATTTTACATATGCAAAAAACAAACATGTACAATAAGGCCTGATATACCGTGTCAATCAAGTCGCACCTCAAAATATAGGGGTGAGTTGGAGTTTATAGGACTCGGGTCATTGTTGGGCCGGCATGATAAGGCTTATTAAAACATCGGGTTGAAATTGGGCTAGCATGATAAACATGATAAGACCCGATAATACATAGTCATATTTTCAGTATCTCTAATTGATTGTATGTAATTGTAATTAACTAGTAGAGATAATTATTATTTGCCACCCCAACTTTACCTCTTTTTATACTTCACAACCTAAACTTTGATTCGTAACACTTTGCACCCGAATTATGAAAATAGTTACCTTTTGCAACCTTTGGACCATTTTACCCCTAGGCATGTATTTTTTAAAAACAATAGTTCTAGTTATCCCTTTAAACTCTAATTTGAGGCAGATTGCTCCATAAGGATAAATATATTGCATTCTACAATAATCATAAATTTTTCACTCCATAATCAATTTGTTTTTCGGATTTTTCGAGAAATAAGAACCCGATATTTCGAACTTGTTTTGTTCGTGGCATTGTTACACCTACTTAGATCCGTCTCTATGCGAGAGGTTTTAAATGGATCATGTCAGGTTTCCAGCCTATAAACTCAACAAGACATACTTCTATCAAGATCTTATTTCAAGTACTTATCCGTATACAATTTGGGTCTTTAGACTGAAAATGAAAATAGTCCATTACGACCATATCAGGCCCAACATGCTTCCGTAAAATTAATAAATCCCTTAAAATTCATACCTCTTTTGACCAAACAAAGACGGGTTAAGTGGTTCGCAAAGCCACCAATCGGAAAATTATCGCCCCGGATCGTTTTGACGAATGACTCCTCACTGTTCAACCTCACCCTCAGGGAAGATGATCTGCAAGTTATCCGACTCCTTCAGAAACCGCTCAGCACAGCCTTGGTTCGTTTCCTACTCCAAGGCGTAAAAGTAATTCTTCAAAGGGGATGAATTAATAGAACATTATGAACACATGTTGAAGCAGAAAGCCTCTTTTTATTAAGAACTTATAGAAATATTTATTACATTAGTAATCTCCTTTTGGGAGGAGAATACTGGTTTAGCCTCTCATAGATGAGGCTTGCACTCGGAAATACATAAAAACTTAAAAACTAAAACACTCAAAATATTACAAATTTTCTCTCAGAATTTATTATAAGAAAACTAAGGAAAATGTTCGATGTCCCCAAACCTTCCTTCAAATCCGCAATTTATAGAGGTAAGTCCGGACTTGAAATTCGGACTTCAAATCTTGTTTAGATGTAAGACGCCTCTTACGTCATACTCTGAATTATTACTCGCCACCGCCTTGTCTTCCTTCTTTTTTCGCGTGACTCAGCCCATGTGATGGTTGTCGGGGAATCTTTTAAAAGTTGGTCTGCGTGGTCCCCGAGGAAAACGCGTCTTGTGAGTGGGCCCTTGTCCTTTTCAGGTGTATGGTCTGTCGGTCGGGTTTGGGTCGGAAACCTTTCCCAAACTCGGGTTCCTTCATTCGGGGCATGCTTGACAGATTCGGTCGATCCAACGGCCAACATGCGCCATGTTCTGAGAATTTCCGGTAAGTTTCTTTGCTCGCCGGAATCTTGTTTTCCCAGAGAATTCTCCTTTTGGTTTGAAGAGTTCCTCCGCAAATCCGTGGTTGATCCGGTCATCGAATTCAAAAGGAAAGATCCATTCGTCGAAGTGCGGAAGAACTTAAATGGATATTTGACTTTGTCCATTTCGATTAGACAAACCCAAAGACCCCATGCAAATGCCTGGTAGAAGCCGTCTTCTTTAAAATGCCCCTACTAACATCTGGTCCTTCTTCCGGTGAAGCCGCCTTAATGTATTTTAAAGCATTTCCATCCGGTCTTCTTAGCTTGATGAAATGAAAAGCTTCATTAAAGCCTTTCTTCATTTGGTTCAGAGCTTTGATAAAATACTGAGTTCCAAAATATCGCCTCGGCCAAATGTGGATTATTGGCCCCAGGTCTCGTAAGCGCTTCCCAAATCCATTTCGGTAATTTTGAAATTTCGGGAATCTGGTGACACGGTATAGATTGAAGCTAAAGCTCCAAAAGTATACCATTCTTGTACTTCATTTGGATGACTTCCTGGTTTCATCCAAACTCGGGATACTTTCCGAGATATCAACCATTGTTTTTCCGGGTTAATACCTTGTCTTGTAACTAGTTTCTCCCATTGCGATATACCGCATAGGAGAAATCTTATTCTCGTCGTTTGAACCTTAGATTTGCTGTCGTGGGCCTAAGATTCAACTCTCCCTCTTTTACCCCCAGGTCTTTGGGTTGACTTGAAGACTCGGGTTGTGACAGGAGCTTCAACATTAAATTACGATTTGTACACCCTCGGGGGATGCATCACCGCAACACTTGTGATTATGGTACTTGAATCCATAACCTCCGGGTTAGAGCCCCGTACTCTCTCGGCCCCTTTTTGCACCGTAGGAGATGCGGCTGGAAGAGAGGCCCTTGCGATCTAAGAACAATTGTCCTTGAGCGAATCGGCATGCTCGTATTTGACTAGAAACGGATTCGGTCGGTCACTGTTGAAGTCGTCCGAACACGCATTGAGACATAACGCCCCAAAATCTCGTTCTAGACTCTCCGGGTTTTCCCGAGATGTCTTACTCGTTTAAGGACCTCGAACGCAACGCGTCCTTCATCATCTCGTGTCAAGAAATCGCAAGAATATTTTCATGAGATTTTATAATGACAATATCATAATCATAATATTGACATTGACTTGCCATCTAAGTAATCGAGCCTTTTCTGGTTTTGATTCAATTTTGTTTTTTAAAAGCCTTGACACTTGAATTATCAATTTTTAAAGTAAACTTTTAGCCAAGTAAAAATAGAGGCCATTTTTTAAAAGCCTTTCTCGATTTCGCAAGAATTCTTTCTCGTTAATATGCCACCGAAGTTGCTTCACTAGGGGTGAATAAACCATTGCGATATCGCATGGCACTTCCTCGTTTGGTGTGACTTTCGTAAGCTGCCGCCCACCAATCATCTTTGGCATCCGTGTAAAGAACAGTTCGTCCTCATCTTGGGAATTGCAAGCCTTGGAAGCTTTTTACAAACTTCTTTAAGTTGCTTAATTCCTTCTTGATGTTCATCTTCCCATTTGAATCTGCATCTTTTTTAAGCAATGGGCTAAACACCTTCCTCGTAGTATGCCGATTGTTAATGAACATCCCAAGCAAAATTAACAACTCCAAGAAAACTCAAGTCGCTTCTTGTCTTTCAATGTATCCGAAATCCCTGTATCTTTTCCACAATATGATTCTCGTAGAATAATTCCGATTCATCGATTTCAATTCCGAGGAATTCAATCTGTCTTGTTGCAATTACCGCCTTCTTTTCGAAAGCACTAATCCTTCTTTGTGACAAACATCCGAGAATATTTCCAAATGCTTGAGATGCTCCTTCATGTTCTTTGAGGCGATAAGAATATCATCGATGTACACGAACATGAACCGAAATAATCTTTGAAAAGATTATCCATCTTTCTTTGATATATCAACGGGGTGCGTTAGCCAATCCCATAGGCATCACGTTCCAAATATAGTGTCCCCGTGGTGTAGAGAAAGTCTGTAAACTTCTTACTTTCTTCCTCCATCTTAACGGTAGAATCCGGACTTGCAATCGAACTTTGAGAATATCTTGGCACCTTTGATACGATTAACGGATGTTCTCGCTTGGGGATATAGTATCCATCGAACTCCAAAATGTTATTAATCCCTTTGTAATTAATAACAAGTCTTGGCTTTCCTCTTTTGATTTCTCCATGGTTTCGACTAAGAATCCGATCATTTGTATGGAGAAACTCCTGGTGAAATTAACTTAAAGGTCAAGATGTTCCTTAAGTATCTTTTGCATATCCTTACGATCTTCCTGGTTCATAAGGATTGGTTTGAATCTTACGAACTCGTACTCCTTTCCAGGTTTAACCTTTCGGGGAAGCTTTAAGCTCGTTTCTTATCCCACCAAGCCAAAGGATCTTCATTGTAATTCCTTTGGATCTTCTTCTTGATATCCTCAAGTGATATTTGTTCCTCTATGGTTACATCACTCTGTGGATTCTCCATTAGACTCATCCATAATTCTCGCAATGGCCGGGAGTGACTCGTTCTTCTCCTTGTACTCTGAATGAATACAAGTTATTATCCCATATCTTCCGATCCTTACGTATGGAACCAAATTGTCTATAGGATAATAAAGCTTCACCAAATTTCCTTCAATCCGCCATTTTTTGGATTGCGAAGTTTGGCTTCATCACCACGCTTTGCTGCGAAAATTAATGGGCATTTTTCGGTAAAATGCTTCCCATGATCTCACGGACAATAATCTTATGATCACATAAGGTTGTGAAAATAAGTCTTCTCGTCTCGTTCTCTTGTGTGAACCGCTTGAATGTTTGTAGGAAATTGTTTCCCAAAGAAAATATCGCGACTTTTTGTATCATGGAAATAGATTGGTGGCGTCTTTACTTTGTACCACGGGTACCGCCCGCTCCTCCGATCATTATTTTCGCTTGTTTAATTCCCTTGTTAAGGATAAGAATCCTTTTAGAGAAATCTCTTCCGCAATGGCTGGTAAATCTTCTTCAATTTCTTTAGGAAAAACATCCGGCTTTGCGGTACATATTCCGCACTTTGAATCAATATAGGCGCGAAATACTCGGCCTTGTATTCAGCATATAACATTCCAATAGAAATGTATATGGAGAATGGACTAGTGGTCATCTGATTCTGTATCTTTTATTAGCCACTGTGAACTCCATTCCGTCTTGTAATCTTTCCCAAGGTTTATGTTCCTCAAGAAATTCAATTCCCAGTATTAATTGTTCTGGGATTTTCCCCGCAACTCCTGTGATAGTAAGCTCAATTTCTCCTATCTTCAGGCCTCCTTGATACCTTCCAACGATTGGTTGTTGGAGATAATATAGAACATCACAAGGAAAAATGTTATCCTTTTGAGTGATGTCGAATATTACTTCAACCTCTCGCCATCCATACGGACATTTCAGCTCTCTGCTTTGTTTTGAAAACATCGGGGATGCGTTTGAATTGTACTTGGTCTTCTTTCTTCCCAACGGCCGCTACTCACCATTCTCGTCTTCTTCTTTGGAAAGACATCCTCCTAGGCTCAACTCGAGACTCCGACTTTTGTTGAAGCGGTTGATCTTGAATTATCATATCAATCTCCTTAATAGTTGGAGATTCAATGATTTCTCAGTAACACCACTCGGCAAAGTCCTCAAAGATTCTTGGGACTTCAATAAATTCCTTTCTCAAGAATACTTGAATGATGGGTATTCGAGAGAGCATAGGAAATCTTGTATGTGATCGAGTAAGGCTGCATTTCCTTCTTTCATCAAATCGACTCTTTTGAAATCTTGATGAAGGGTTAGGACTCTCTTTTGAAGTCTCGATCTCCCAAATTGTATGCAATTCTAGGATAGACATTAAATGCCAATTTCCCGCATACAAATTTCTCAGAATCGCTCCAAGGCATGAATCCTTGAGATGTAAGATTCGCTTGTCAAAAATAGCAAGATTGAGTGGCGAATCTATTCCTTCCTTGAATGTTGCCTTAATAATGACTCTTATGGCTCCAATGTGAATCCATGAGAGTGTATTTGCAACTTCTCTTTTAACTCGCTTTTGATCTCTCGTATTTCTCTAATAGGGACCAATCGCATCTCGATCGTGTTACAGGTAAACTCCATCGGAATGGCTAATTCCCGGTTGTTACCCCCGTGGATAATTTGGTGTTTTTCGTTACGAAACCCAATTTTATCCAATGCTTTTTCCATAGCTCCTATTGTAAATCCATCATAGACTTGAAGCTTTGGATCTTCCTTCATAATTCTCATAAGAGTTTTATGAGAAACCGTCGTGTGAGAGAGGAATCGACATATCTCCTCGATCTGTCACAAGAATTTCTTCTTCACTCGATTCTCAGCCGAGTTACTTCCATCATCGAATAGATCTCTTCTTCATAGATGCTTTCATCCGAGGGAATATCCTCAAATTGATACACTGTATTAAATCTTGATAATAGACAGACTTCTTCGATTTTTCGGTGTGGCTTCGAACTGCCTCGACTCCTCGTTTTTTTATTATGCTGGGCAATCCGTTGAGATATGCCCTCTTGCTCGCATGTCCAAAGAATTACAGATCTCTTTGAAACTTTCATTTGCTCTGGTGTGAGCACGCTGAAAGTTCTCCTTCCTGGATTTCTGCTGGTACTTGCTTGATTAGAACTCGATGATGAGGCTCTACTCCTCTTGGTAATCTGGTCTTTGCCCCGATTTATAACCGGGCTTTTTGTTTTGACCAGAACCTTCTAGGTCTCCATGAAGACCTGCTTCTTTTGTTCTTCGCTTCCTCGGCGGTATGGATGGCTTCTATCCTTCTTTTTTTGTGCCGACTTGGTTGACCTCCCACAACTGTTGGGATATCATTATCCACGCAACATAGAGGAACCGCTTTGTTAATTCCTCTTAATCTCTTGTAATTCTGTGCGGCAGAGCCGCTTGATAGCACCATTGATAACTTGGCCTTTAGGAAAGACATTTTTCTCGGCCACGATTTCTACTTGACTCCACCCTTGTATTCCCGATAAGCATTTCTCTCCAGGGGACTCGGAATTTTGGCAAAGAATAGTCATGCAGCTTATTTTTCCTCAATCTTGGATTTCCACCGGTATTCGGTGAACAACTTGATATATTCGTCAATATGACAAATATCCAAGAACTCAAGGCTATAGAGGGCTTGTTTAAATTTCTTTCTTTTTCATCCTCTAATCCTCGAAATAACCCGTGCCGATGAATGGATTTTGAATAGTTTTGCCATACCATCGACAATTCCTTTAAGTGATTCCCCGATGTGACCGAACTCTTCGTACTAGATCGTCATATCCCTGAGGCAATCTTCACCGATCCTTCAAGACTCATTTCAAGGAGTAGAATGAATGAATCCTTTGTAAGATCGAGGGTTCTATTTGAAATTCTCATATTTGAAGCCCATTCATCAATGAGGACTTCTCTATTTTTAAAATCTAGGATGTCCGATTTAACATCAACCCATACGGATGTATTGGGTCGAGGTGCGATCTTCCATAAGGCGTATGATAAACATTCGGCCTTTCCGGTAGGTTATGCGGTTCCCCAAAGAGGTTTCGACCTCCAGTTCCCGAAAGTGGATCACCTCCGTCGTGAAATCCCCGGCGTGGGGCATCCTCTCGCCCCGAGTTCACGATGCGAACCCGCACTTTCTTCGACGTTAGGATTAATCGGTGGCGGTGGTGGTGGAATTGGTCTACCTTGTGGGTCATAGGTAACCAACGCCGATTCTCACCTGCGTTCATCATCTTTAAATCTACAATACCTAATCCCGCCAAGGATTCGCCAGTCATGTAGATCTTTAAGATTCATCTTTTCAATATCCATCTTTTTCAATTTTTGATGGATTTTCCTTTGATTAGAGCAATGAGCTTCTCCTCATCCGTCATTTTTCGTATGACTTGGTTGGTTTCCCCTTTTGGTGTAAATAGGTCTTGCCCCAAAATCAATACGTTTCCTTCCTCAGGATGAACTCGCCTGTCCTCCAGGTTCTTGACTCGTTTCGAATATCATGAAGGAGTTCAAGAGTTTCCTTCGATATTTCACCATCGTCTCCATCCAGTTCTCGATCGATGAACTTGTGGTAGATGAATATGGCGGTTGCCATAATTCTCGCACCGTCTTCGGATTTCTCTAAGATCTTCGGAGATCTTAGATTTGTCTGGAAGTATCTCGTTCCACTCGGTACTCCATCGGGAATCATTATTCGATGGGAATTTTCATGAACCGTTTCTTGAAGGTTCATCAAGTGAACATATAGTGTCCAGTTAAGCATCAGAATCGCTATAATATTCTCTGCTTTCGCATTTTGCATTGCGCTTAAGGTTTCCCGTCGGCTCTCGCTTGTTCCTTTTCTTCATGTTGGTATTCCCAATACGAAACCTGGTCAAGGTGTTCTTGTGCATACATCGTCAATATTTGACGATATGTCTGTAAGGGTACATCTCGGACATCGGTCCGGATCCATAATCTCGGAGTAATTTCTCCTCACCAATTGTTAATTACATAAATATAATAAATTTAACTAAAAGTTCTTAATAAACCTAGGCTCGATACCATTTTCGAGGATCGCAAGACCTTTGGGAGTAATCAAGGAAAATGCAATGAAATTTATCGTTCGGGTTGCAAAGTGCAACAACTTTAAAGTTTAGAGGGTAAAGCGCAATTCGGCTTTCATAAGTCCGGGGGTAAATTTGGAATTTTAACCAAAGTGCAAAATTTTGTAAAGTTCAGGTTGCAAATCAGATCGTTTTAAAGTTCGGGTGGCAAAGTGTAAAACCTGTATAGTTGAGGTGTTAACAATATTTATCCCTAACTAGTAATTGACCGTCTTGGCCATTTTCGCTCCGATTCAGCTAATTTTTCTCGTATCAACTCCTTACTTCGTGTACTCATTGTTCCACACATCTTTACACGATTCACAAGGGCTTTAATAGCCGCAATGCTCGCAATTGCCACAAAAGTGCTACAAACATAGTGATTTTCTTGCAAAATGAGCAAAGCGTAATATCTTTTTCCACATATTGAGAACACGACCCATTTTACTGAGTTAAAGCTTGTTTATCAACCTATTATATCCACAATTATACCCAAAATACATGCAAAACTCACACTAATCACATCACTCACTGAACGAGGAATGACGAAAAGTGTGCGGAGAGAATAAGTTTGGAACGTGGAGTGAACGAGAAAGAAGAAAACTAGGCGGACGACGACGATCATTCAATGGCCGTTCACGTAGGAGAAAGCAAAGGAACGGTCGTTCCATGGCCGTTCGTTGGCCGTTCAAGAAGACAAAGAGTGTGAACGGTCATTCACTGGCCATTCACTGCCCGTTCAATACGCATATTAATGCAACATAATCAATTTTTATCAGATTTCTTTTGGAAATTGGACTCTTCCAAGTTGTTAAAATATTTGAGCTATAAAAGGAGTCTACGCTTTAGATTTTCATTCATTCAAGCTATAAGCAAAATATGGATTTCTCTCTTTTTTCTCTTTTTCTTCTTCACTTTAATTTAGGGTTTTTCTTGGGAGATCTCTCTACAACTTGAAAAAGTGTAATTCTTCTCCACATTTATTTGTCTATTTGATTTTCTTTTTGTATTAATTGCTTCATGATGATATTTGTGATAATTATCTCTTGTTTAATTTAATTGATGAATCTATCCATGAGCTAATTTCTTTGCTCTAGGGTTAGGATGAGTTGAATCAAATAAACAAACACGAGTATCGAGTAATTGATTATGCTTTTCCTAATTGTATTGCTTTTTGTTATAATTGATTGTTTGGCCAACTTTTGATTATTTTGAAAAAATAATTGAGATCAAGAGAATGTATTATTTCCAGACTAAATTCAATTATGGGGTTAGATATGAATCAAAGATATATTATCTGACTCGGCTTAACGAAAATAACAAATTATGTAGGGATAACTCTAATATGTGAATACGTGAGTTATCAGGTCTAGGCCTAGTTTTTACCTGTTTGTTATATTTGTTAATCGCATGATCAATTAGTTGATATTCGCTTGCAATTTTATGAGATGATTCCGAAATCCTAGACATTCATCCATATCATTTTTCTATGGGTTTAATCGTGTTTAGTTCTAATTTGTCTTTTTATTTATTTTTCTTTAGATAATTAAAATCACAAATTTGGTTAGAGTGTTTAGGATTTATTTTCTGTTAATAGTGTTGCATGATAATTATTTGCCGGCTAAGTCTTCCTTGAGAGACGACTTATGGTTAACTTACCCTACAAATGATCTCGTTCTCTAGTGCGAGGATTGTTAAACTTTTATAGGTGTTTAGCGATCGACAGTAGCAGAAGTAGAAGTAAAAGTAGTTGCGAATTAGAATTTGATAGTTTTAGAATAAAATCAAAAGTTGAAAATCCAAACTTGAGAGTGTTTGGTAAAAACAAATCAATTCATTTCTTTGTAAAATTCAAATTGAAAGCTGAAGCAGCTAAATCACTCATCACTCTTGTTTTATATTCTAATTAAATGAAGTAGAATAAAAAAAACAGAAGTTCATACTTGCAAATGCTAAAAAATATTATTTTTAAGCTAAAAAATGAGAAGCATTTTGTTTTTTTTTTGTGATTGCAAACACTCCCATTGTTTTTCTTTACTTTCTTGGCTTGTTTGCCATGATAAGGTTTATAATCAGGCACTATACCTTGTTTCTCAATTTTACTCACGCCCTAGTACAAAACTCTCAGCCCGATATTCAATTCTTTTTCCAATCTCCAATATTTAGAGGTGCCTTGACAACCGAAAGCCATATCATTTTCAAAGACATTCCAATCTTTAGGATGTGCAATGTAACGCCCACCCCTTACTACTTCTTGAAAATTATAAATAGTACATCTCGACCACAAACTCTATTTAAAACGTGTAATTTTTTTTAATCCCTGTGAGATTTTAACAACGAACAAGCAAGATCACTTTACTTATAATAATCTAGAGTCTCTATCAGAAACAATCGATAGTGGCATACTATGAAGTCTAACCATTTCCTGTATATAAAGTTGTGCGTCTCGATCCATATAATAAGTAGAACAAATGAGAACAGATCAACCTAAAGTTCTTTTCCGTTAGTAAAAGTACCATGTGTTCGTATAATCTAATTAGTTTGTTTAAATCTCTGTACATCTTAGTAGCTCCTGGATGTACAAAATATGGCATTGATTGCGCTCCTGGTAGAACATTCTCTCGGAGATTGTCCCTGTTGGGTGCATATAAGCGTTCTTTAAATCGTAGCACTCCATCCTCAAATATATTGAAATCAGAAGACACTCCCGAGTTAATATCTTCCTTCACTTTAACATAGTAATCATCACCTTGTTATTCTTGCTGAATTTGATCAAGTAGTGTTGGTCGGACTGTTAACGCTGCTAACTTAGCTTCAATGGTCCCTAGCGATACAATCTCTACGTTCATTTTCTGGAGATCCACTAACTCTGGTTTCGAATTGTGAATCGCAATTGCATTTATTTGTGTTGATTTTCGGCTCAATGCATCAATCTGCTACAACATTGGCTTTATCGGGGTGATAATTGATCACACAATTGTAGTCTATCACTAGCTCTAACCACCGTCGTTGACGCATATTTAACTCCTTCTGTCTAAAGAAGTATTTTAAACTCTTGTGATCCGTGTAAATCTCACAACATTCCCTGTATAGGTAATGCCTCCATATCTCAAGCGCAAATACCACTGCAACAAGCTCTAAATCATGTGCAGGGTAATTCTTTTCATAGTCTTTCAATTGTTCAGACGCATACCAATCACCTTACCATTTTGCATCAATACGCATCCTAGACCATTCTTCGATTTTCAGTTGATGGTACCCAAATCGCAAGTCGATCCTCGAAAATACTTGTTGCACCTTGAAGTTGGTCGAACAAATCATCGATTCAAGGTAATGGGTATTTATTATTAATTGTATCTTTGTTCAATTCTTGATAGTCGATACACAATCTCATCGTACCATCCTTCTTCCGCAAGAACAGGACTGACGCACCCCATGGCGAAAAGCTAGGTCTAATGAAGCCTTTATCTAGCAATTCTTGCAATTGTGTCTTCAATTCCTTCAGTTCCAATGGAGTCATGCGGTACGTAGTTTTAGAAATTGGAGATGCTCCTAGAAGTAGGTCAATAACAAACTCAATCTCGCGGTCGGGTGGTAATCCGGGAAGATCATCAGGAAATACATCAGAATACTATCTCGACTTGCTCTACCCTTTGCTGTGGTTGGTTCATTCTCCTCTTTGTTCTCCAACTATATCCCGCTGATGAATGAGTTGTTGTATTCATTCAGATTGTCGCGGGATGAGTTTTGTAAGTCTATTAACGACATTATCTCGATCACTAGTTAGCATAGGTGTCTCCCCTCCTTAGTTTCTATCTCCACCACTATTCTCACCTCTAGTTCTAACCATAGCTGAAACACTATCTTAGGGGAAATCTAATAACACATGGCAAATATAATATCATGAAACATAAAATGCATCAGACAATAAAGTAAAACTTACTGGCATGGCCTTGCTCCACAAGTTTTGAGTTCATGTACATAGATAGTCTACAGAACCTGTAGCTGGGCTCTGATACCACTCTGTAACGCCCACCCCTTACTACTTCTTGAAAATTATAAATAGTACACCTCGACCACAAACTCTATTTAAAACGTGTAATTTTTTTTATCCCTGTGAGATTTTAACAACGAACAAGCAAGATCACTTTACTTGTAAGAAAATGACAACCAATATCCACAAGCACAGAGGTGACCAGCCCTGTTACTAAACACAATAGACATTCACGTGTCAAATACATAACCCACATTACCCAGCTATTTATATGTACATATTTACATCAGAGTTTTCAAAAGAGGGTACAACCCAAAACCAAAATATAATACAAGACCAAAAAGGGAAAATGACCCATCAACTTAACCCAACAGGTCGTCATCCATGTACATTGTCCTCAATAACTTTGTAGAAGCTCGGTACCGCCGACCAGTAAACTCATGAAATCCAGCATCACCAAACTCACCTACAATGCATGAACTACGTGAGATAATGCCCAGTAAGCGAAAATCATGCATGCTGAAAGAATAATGTACTACAAATGCAATGCATTCCAAAATATTTTACCAGGAGTGCGAGAAAATGAGTTTGAAACAATTTATTCGAATCATTTCCTTTATGGGCCTCGACCCATCCGCTATGCACCAGGAAATAACTCAACATAGTATTAATGATCAAGTTGTCCGGTCAGTATGTCTCACACACCAAGTAATGTCTCACACGGCACTTTGGACATCTATAATCAATCGACCCGTCCGAATGTCTTACATACCCGGTGATGTCTCACATGGCATTGGGCATTAATAATCAATGAGCCTCGTCGAATGTCTCACATACCGGTGATGTCTCACATGGCACGAGCTCAATATATCATATAAGCATGAACTCATGCCCGGTGCACTAAGCGGTGGCCAACCAAAATCTTTTCTTTCCATAGAAAATCATGTCGTGCATGTCTCATCTCAACAATGCTCATATGTTTGCATGCACGTGCAAATGCCAATGAATGACATGCTCAATGAAACAATAATCATCACACCCAATATCCATCAAGCAACATATGAACATCAAGGTTTCCATAATGCATCCATCAAGATACAAAAATCACATTTAGTATCAATAAAACATGAAATATTATGTTGGATGGATTTTCACTTACCTTTACCGAAGATATTATATTGAAAGTTAGATATTTGTCTCTTTTCTTTTCCTTTAATCTTATGTAAAGAACACCGAGAAAGTATAAGATATTCAAATCATCATGTTTATTATTATACTTAATTCCATAGAAGACTTTTAACTCCTAAATTATTTTACCTCATAATAGTTTGATTTTGCTAACTTGTACCTAAATTTAATCAAATTCTCATACCTTAATTTTTCATTTTAGTATATATTTCACATAACTTAATTGGTATATTTTATTCATGTCATTAGATCACTAACATAATTAAAGACATCTTGTGTGGACTTTTGAATATTTAACAAGCTTATGTTACCTACCTCGTGTAATTAGAGTAACCTCCTTCCGTAACATAATTATCATTATATTAATTAATTTATTTTTCTTGAAATTATCATTAGAAAAATGGTGTGCTTATTATTATTATTTTTTTCTAATTGTTCGAAAACCAAAAGCATTATATACATTAATTATAGAGTAATAAATACTACGATTCTTGAGGGTAGAATAAGCTAAATGTTCATCTTAGTTTCCATGTACTTATTCTCGTGCTTCATCATTTCTTATATTAATGATGTTCATCATATTTATCATGATCTCAATTCTCAAACTTAAGACTCCTTA